>OZ010800.1:295019824-295619824 GCA_963932465.1 Maratus speciosus
AACATTTAAGTTGTTTTACAATATCCCAAAGAAGTTCTTTAGTAAACACGTGGCGTTTGCAGCTGTTGTTTCTACTCTTTCTCTTTCATCCATTTTCTTTTTTTTTTTTTTTTTTTTTACCAAAGAAGCGGTTGCTATTTTGAAGCCTTCATTCAATTTTATACTAAAAACTTTTTTTATGATTTTCTTTACATTGTTTTACAGTTTATGTATTCGTTTTAACACAAGGGGTTTTGTGTGCATCTTATCAATATTCAAATGCTCCTTTTAATCTCTCCTGCAGGCTCCCTGCAGATCAAATTTTGCGACAAGAGTGATAAATTATTTCTATGGGCTTTCTTTTGCAAAGGCTCTGTGGTCAGTTATGACTTTTTTTTATTGCTCTTGTAAAGTCCGAATAGACGTATCGTTCAACTATTTTCAGCTAACGGCGTCTTTTTTACACTCTAAAAAAAAAAAAAAAAAAAAAAAAAAAAAAAAAAAAGACTGAAAAACGGAGATTCTACTGGCAATCGAGACGCCAATACTATTTCCGTATTTTAACGGAAATGTCCCCCCATAAATTCCAGAAATCCATATTTTTACGGAAATTTTCCACCATATATTACAGAAAATTTTCCGTTTTTCTGTAATTTATGGGGGGGGGGGGGGTAATTTCCGTTAAAATACGGAAATAGTATTGGCGTCTCGATTGCCAGTAGAATCTCCGTTTTTCAGTCCGTTTTCTTTTTTACAGTGACGCGATGCTTTTCATCTTTGATAGCTTCAGAAGGGAACGGACGGATATGCTGAAGTAGGAAAAGCTTTCCGTCAAGTCGATCTCATCTTTTTTCATTGTTGAATCTCCCCATCCTTTTGTGAACAACCACAAACGGTTGGAGAAGAATAAGTATTAATAGCCTTTCCTGGACAAGTGTTGAAGGAATCCGAAACAAGCGTCTAAGTATTGTATAGGTTTGGTAGGAAAGCGCACAAAATCAAAAAAAGAAATTCTTCCCGGGAAAGGTGATAAACATCTCAGAAACCCTCCTCCGCTATTTATCCCATTTTCTTCACAGTGCGACAAAAGACTCCACACGTCAAAGAAGCGAGAAAAAGCACAGCCCTCTGTCGTGTAAGATGTTGGTCAAACTTAAATGTGTCAGCGTAAGTTAGAATTTCATTCTGTCAGATATCTAAATTATTTACAGAAACGGTTCTTAAACTGTGGTGCGTGGACCCCAAGAGGTCCGCAGCGTATTTGGTCCGCGCAGGTTTAGCGTTCATTGTCAATTTTTTCTCTTATCTAGAGCCAGAAAAAAAAAACACTAGGGATACTGTTGAAAAGTACTGTACAATTAGTTTAATCAGCAGTTAGAAAGTGACGCCGCATTTAGGAGATTATTATTATTATTATTTTCCTCCTGAATATTTTTCTTGAAATTTGAATATCTGTATTATAGTAGCTGTTTTAACTTCAAGTATACATTTAAATGAAGGTAGTATGTCATTTTAACTCACTTCTAATATTTTTTTTATATATATAATTATGAATACGAAAAAATCCCATTATTTTCTCTGAATAACGTCAATTTTGGATTTTAAAATATAGCAAGTGAGCCTGAATTTTCATTGGCTTATAAAAATATTATCCATAGGCAGTTTCTTTTTATGGCAACATGAAAGTAAAAATTGGATTAGATAATAAAAGAAAATAGATTTTTATAATGACAGGTGGTTGAAAAGAGTGGTAAAGAGTGGTCTGATAATATTAATATTTTTAAGTTGACAGTACTAATTTTACTCTTGTTCTAAAACGTCCGCATTATCAAGTTCTGTGCAAATTGGTCTAAAAATGTAGATTTGTATAAGGAACACACAAACTAACAATGATTTTCTTTATATATGCATAAAGGTCAGTTTATATATCCCTTATAGGATATTCTAAAAAATGTCAGAAATGTCAATTTTAAATCCTGGGGAGTTTGCGAAAACAAGGAAAACACGAAAAAGGGTCCGTGATAACCAAAAGATTAAGAACCGCTGATTTACAGTGTTGGATGATAGTAAGAATTACACTGTTAAAAAAAAAAAAAAAAATATATATATATATATATATATTAAAATTACGGACAAACTCCGGCAGCAGACATTCTACATTTTACATTGTAACAAATGTTAAAAAACCCGTAAAAAAGGGTGTCTTGTCCATAAAAAAACACAACTGCTAATATCTGTGAAAGAATGGACAATGTCAGTAAAATTAGAAGTTAGCTTAATATGTTAAATATAAGTAGAATTGCCCGTAAAATTAGAAGTCGTTTTAAAAATGTTGAAAAAGTATAAATTACCCGTAAATATGTAAACTCGTGACCACAGACATTACTAGTTTTTTAGGGTTTCGTTCATCTGACGAAACCCTATTTGCCTCACTCCTTTGTCTGTCTGTCCATCACAGAGCCCGTTCTCAGAAACTATACATGTTGGAGACTTGAAATTTTGGGTACTTATAGCTGAACACTTCACATCAAACGACAAATCATAAAATTTTGAAAAAGTCGGTAATTAACCGAATTACGGGCTAATTAACTTCTAAAATTAACCAATTAACCTTTTTAATGCAGGTACAAATGCACCTTCTCCAAATCGTCGGAGTTTCTCCTAAAACTTGCGAGTAAAATCAGCGGATGCACGGTTACCACGGAGGAAATTAAGCCGAAAAATGAAGTTGACATTTTAATTCGAAATCCCATCTCAGAAAGTATTGCTTCAAGAAATTTGTAAAAGATATAGACAGACGCGGAAAAAAATCTATTTTATTTTGGTATAAAGTACATATTTCTGCTATGTGTGTAAGTGAAAATATCCACTAAAAATCGATCGATAAAAAATCAATTTATTTATTTGGGAAGACAAGGAAAAGATATTTCATTTTCGCGCGAAGCAGGTGTCAGACATGACGGGGCTTGCGGTTTTCCGTAATAGAATATTTTAATACGAAATTTAAACTTTTTTAAATATTAAATTTTTTGATTCAATTTTCTGGCATCCGAATGCAAAATTGTTTGCCGATTTCATACATACCCAGTTCAAACTCCTAGCTTAATTACAAGCTGAGATATTAATTATTATTTAATTAATCGGTTTCAATTCTAACAAATGCGTAGATTAAAATGGAGGCAAGTGCTTTTTTAACCACGAAATAATTCAAATTAGGAAATCTAACAATTTGCGTGGGGTTTTTGAACAGCCTATGAGACAAGTAACTTATTCATTATCAAAAAGTTTACAAGTATTCATACCACTATTTTCGAACAGTAATTTCAGCAATTATCTTAAATTCTTGGTTAAGACCGCCACCCTCTCGACTAGCGTATCTCCTGATAGGTTGTTTAACGGAGTTACGTTCAGATACCGTTTTGTTAACAAAAGAGTGCGCTCCCTCGTGGTAGAATGTGGAACTAACAGACCGCCATTTCATTTAAAATAGGAAATATAACAAGGCGATCTGTTTGAAACTTTAAGATAGTTTATAACACATAAGAAAAAGTTTATAAAAAATGGCGCGTGAAATTTCGGGCAGGTGGGGAGAGGGTGAGGGGCAAAATATTTCTTTTTTTTTTACCTTTTTGTTTCATACCGTTTCAGGTGCGTTTTTTTTGACGGAGTCCTCAGATACATGCTACTTATTAAATATAAATATGTCAAAAGTTAAATTACCACTATTTTCGAATAGTAATTTCAACAAACATCTTAAATTCTTGCTGAAGACCGCCACCCCCTCGAGTAACATATCTACTGATAGGTTGTGTAAAGGAGTTATGTTCAGATACGCTTTTGTTAAGAATAAAGTGATAGCAATATTTAAACTTTGCTATCAGTAATTGCGTGATGTTCAGTTTTATCCTCAAAAAATAAATTATCTATTTCTCAATATAAAACAAACATAGGTAAGATAAATTGGGCTTATCTTGTACTTATGTATCTCCGTATATCATCTGGTAACACACGTCGGTAAGGGTAATTATGTCTTGATCTTCTCCTATATTTCTAATTTTTCCACATCTAGTGATCGTGTGATGTTCATGTCATTTAAAAGACGCATGTTTTTTTGTGTGACTTGTAATCTTAAATTTGTCCGGAAACTTTTAAATAGAGAGAAAATTAATATTAAATAAAAGCTTTAAGATATACATCTCTCCTTTGGAGAGTCTGAGATACAAGTGAAAAATAGAGAAAACATGTATAAAATATTATCAGCAATAAAAAAAACCAGGAAATTAGTGCCATAAATCAGAATAACAAATTATTTGTATCAATATTTATATTTATAGTAATTTAAAATAAGAGTCTATAGTTCTTGAGTATCGCGAAATGTTTGTAATAAAATGTCTGTTTACGATTGAGCAATCACTTTTCCTTTCACTTCCTTCCTTCAGATCATAAACACTTTTGATAATTACTTTTATAAATCACATTTGACACATGAAAAACAATTTACTTAGCTTAATTATTTTAATGTCCTTGTTTGGAGATTATATTTCACAATAGCTGTCAACAATTCCCCCCTTAATCTCCTAACGAAGATTGTCCTGTAATTTCAGTTTGTTTCTATTATTTAGAAATTCAGGCCTGGGCTCTGGTTTCGTGAGTATGTCCGCTGTCATTGACTTGCTTGGGCGATAACGCAATTCAGTAATTTTATCTTCTTTCAGCTGTTTAATCACATTATATTTTATGTCAATATGTTTCGATTTATTAGAAAACTTTTCGGATTCTATCATTTTTATGCAAGATTTATTGTCTTCATAAATTACTATAGGCAATTTTTGCTGTATATCAAGATCTTCTAATAGTTTTAGCAGCCATATTAATTCTTGTGTTGCGCTCGCCGCTGCTACGAACTCTGCCTCTGCAGATGATTGTGCAACACATGTTTGTCGTTTCGTTATCCACTGTATTGGATTCTTTCCTAAAAGGAATAAATTGCCTGTTGTCGATCTTCTTGTCTTTAGATCTCCACCCCAATCTGCATCAGTATATACTTCCAGAAATGGTGGTTCTTCCATGCTGATTACTAAATTTAAGTCTTTTGTTGAATATAGATATCTTATTAACCTTTTAACACCTTTCCAGTCTCTTTCAGACGGCGTTTCGTTCTTTCTACTGAAAATGTTTACACCTACTAAAATATCGGGCCTACTTATTGAAGCAACGTATAACAGCGCACCTATTGCTTGTCGGTACTTAGTGCTGCTTGGCATTTGTGTTTCCTCATTGTCTAATCGTTGAAAGCCTGTTTCCATTGGAGTGCCATATGGCTTAGAATCTTCTAAATTAAATTTTTTTGCAATTTCTATTATTTTTTTCTCTATTATTTTCTAGCCGTTGTGAGTCTTTTGTATTTTTATCCCGAGGTAATTGGAAGTTTGACCTAAATCTTCAAGTGCGTACTTAGATTTTAGTTTATCTATTATGTCATTTATATTTTCATCTTTTCCTGCGATTAGTATATCGTCCACGTATACTGCTACATAAACCGTGTTTTCCCCTTCTTTTCTTATAAATAAGCAATTATCAGCATTGCTCTGTTTAAATTTTAATTCTTTTAGTGTTTCACTAATGTTTGAATACCATGCTCTTGCAGCTTGTTTTAGTCCATATAGGGCCTTTTTTAACTTACAAACCTTATTGGGTTCTCTAGTGTTTATATACCCTTTAGGTTGTGATACATAAACATTTTCTTCCAATTCACCATGTAAAAATGCCGTTTTGATGCCAATCTGCCTAATATTGAGATTGTGGTATGCTGCGGCAGTTATGAAGACTCTTAAACTTGTATGGAAAACTACTGGCGCATAAGTTTCATCGAAATCTACTCCGCATTTTTGTCTAAATCCTTGTGCGACCAATCTCGCTTTGTAACGCTTGATTTTTCCGAATTCGTCATATTTCGCTTTAAAAGTCCATTTCGACCCAATTACTCTTGCTCCTTGTGGGGGATCAACTAAACACCAGGTGTCATTTTCATTAAGGGAATTCATTTCCTCTTCTGTCGCTTTTATTCAGTTCTGTTTTTCTATAGGATTTTCTATACTCATCATATCTTCCTAACTGTTAGGTACATATACTGGATCGTGCCGGACTGCATAAGCAAACCTGTCCGGCGGCACACCTCTATTGGTTCTTTCTGATCTTCTCACTTGTGGAATTTGTTGTTGTGACGCGGGTGGTGGAATTAGTTCATTTTGTGTTGGTGTCAGATCTATTTCCATTTCATTCGTGTCTTTCTGTTGTGTTTGTTTGTTTGTTTCCGCGATTAATTCTCTTCTATCTAGATTTTCGTTAGTATCTGGATTATTTTTATTTTCTATAAATTTTACGCTTCTGACCAATATTAATCTTCCGTCACTTGTATTGATTATGTACGCCTTAGAGCGACTGTCGTATCCGACAAAAGTGCCCTTTTCCGTTCTATTGTCTAATTATCCTCTCTTTGATTTGTGTATGTAGGCGTATGCAGTACAGCCAAAAACTTTGAGATATTTCAAATTTGGTCTTTTATTCATCCATAATTCATAGGGTGTGGTGCTTACCGATTTTGAAGGTAGCCGGTTCTGTAAGTGATTCGCGGTACATATGGCTTCCAACCATAATTTGTGCGGGAGATTTGCTTCATTTAGCATACTTCTAACCATATCTAGTAGCGACCTATTCTTACGCTCTGCGACACCGTTTTGGCTTGGGTTAAATGGTACGGTGAGCTGATGATGAATCCCATTTTCTTTTAGATATTTTTCTATTTCGTTACCCGTATATTCACCACCGTTGTCTGATCTTATCTCAGTAGGCATTTTTTCCAAATTTGTTTTTCACCATTGAGATGTATTCTTTCAATTTTTCTGAAGCCTCACTTTTATTTCCAATCAAATAAATTACACAAAATCGCGTATAATCATCGATAAAAGTGACGAAGTATTTTTCCCCCCGATTGTGGGTGTATTTATAGGGCCACATACATCAGAATGAACTAACTCGAGCCTTTTTGTAGCTCTATTATGCACCTGATTTAGGAAATGTGGTCTCGCTGATTTTTGACTTGATGCATACCTCACATTTCGCATTATGTTTGCAGTTGTTGATTTTAATTCCCTCAACTAAGTCCTTTGATAACATGGACTTTATTGTGTCGTAGCTCCTATGCCCCATTCGCCTATGCCACAAATCTATGCAATTTGCATTTGAGCAGTTGTAGGTAACATTTGCATAGTGCTTGTGATTTTCATCTTTATTAACATGTATTTCATACAGATTGTTTTTAAGTTTACCTTGAAGTATAAATCTTACCTTCATGAATTATGTCACATTTATCTTTTTCAAATTTGAATTTGCAACCATTTTTAGTTGCCCTACTCACTGACAGCAGGTTAGTTTCTATGTCAGGAACGTATAGTACGTCACGCAATATAACTTGTTTGTTTTTATTTTCGGTATGAATTATTACCTCTCCAGATCCATATGAAATCAGTGTATTACCATTAGCAACCGTGACATTTGTTTCATTATTATTTGTAATTTTGGTAAAAAATTCTTTTGAATTTACTATGTGGCTGGAACTGCCACCGTCCACTATAAAAGTGCCTTTATTTTCGGACTCTTCGGTTAGTAAAGCAACACTGTTGTTTTCATTTACTGTGAGTTTTCTTTCTTCAGGTACCGCATTTTTATGTAAATTATTTTCTTCATAAACTAGTGATGTTGAATTGTTTTTATTATTTTAGTGTCTGTTATTAGTGCAACTGTTGTTGTTTTTCGTTTTTAGAAACCAGCAGTCTTTATTTGAGTGGTTTTTCATTTTACAGTGTGAACAGTACTTATTGCTGCCTCTTTTCTGTTCTGAATGATTAAATTTACCTTGTGTTTTATAGGCTTTATTGCTGTTTTCGGAATTTTCACTATTATCTACTCTGCGAGTATATTCATCCGTAAGCCTGCTTTTTATAAATTGTACGGTTAACTCAGCTTCATCTCTGGCCTCCAGGGCAGTAACTAGGGTATCGTAGGACGGTGGCAACGAGCACAGCAGCAGTGCTGAGATGTGCGAGTCAGTTATGCTTTCGCCAATGGCTGACAGTTTATCCACTATCTCTAAAATTTTTGTTATGTGGGCTGTCATATTGCCACCTTCAGTTAATTTTGTACTGTACAATTTTCGTAGCAAGTACAGCTTACTAGAGAGATTAGATTTCTCATGGATTTGTTTAAGTGCATCCCATGTTTGCCTAGCTGTATTTAAATTTTTGACATGCACGCTTTTCTGTCTTTCTTTGTCCAAGCATCGTTCAATGGAGTGGGGGCCTCTTCCCTAATAACTTCAATAAGTTCATCTCGAATCAATAGCATTTCGACCTTGGACCGCCAATTTGTATAATTGTTGGCGTTCAATTTTTCAATGGTCGTGCTATCTTTTGTAGAAGCCATAATGTTGCTAAAATTCGTTCTATTTTTTCTAATAAATTACCCTATCGTATTACCAGATTTTTATTTTTATCAATTAGTGACGACGTTTTTATTGAGAATTTTTTTTCAGTCTCATAATCAATTTGATAGCAATATTTAAACTTTGCTATCAGTAATTGCGTGATGTTCGGTTTTATCCTCAAAAAATAAATTATCTATTTCTCAATATAAAACAAACATAGGTAAGATAAATTGGGCTTACCTTGTATTTATGTATATCCGTATATCATCTGGTAACACACGTCGGTAAGGGTAATTATGTTTTGATCTTCTCCTATATTTCTGATTTATCCACATCTAGTGATCGTGTGATGTTCATGTCATTTAAAAGACACATGTTTTTTTGTGTGACTTGTAAATCTCAAATTTGTCCGGAAACTTTTAAATAGAGAGAAAATTAATATTTAATAAAAGCTTTAAGATATACAACTCTCCTTTGGAGAGTCTGAGATACAAGTGAAAAATAGAGAAAACATGTATAAAATATTATCAGAAAAAAAACAAAACAACAACAAAAAAAAAAACAGGAAATTAGTGCCATAAATCAGAATAACAAATTATTTGTATCAATATTTATATTTATAGTAATTTAAAATAAGAGTCTATAGTTCTTGAGTATCGCGAAATGTTTATAATAAAATGTCTGTTTACGATTGTGCAATCACTTTTCACTTTCACTTCCTTCCTTCAGATCATAAACACTTTTGATAATTACTTTTATAAATCACATTTGACACATGAAAAACAATTTACTTAGCTTAATTATTTTAATGTCCTTGTTTGGAGATTATATTTTACAATAGCTGTCAACATAAAGTGCGCTCCCCGGTGATGGAATGTGGAACTAACAGACTGCGATTTCATTTATAGTAAGAAATCTAACAATGCGATCTGTTTTAAACTTTAAGATACTTTATAACACATGATAAAAAAGTATAAAGAAGAATGGCGTGTCGCATTTCGAGGGGGGTGAGGGAGGGACGCGAACAAAATTAGGAAATATAGCTGGACGATCTGTTTGAAACTTTAATATAGCTTATGAAACATAACAAAAATTTTAAACATCAGGCCGCGTCAAAAATCCTGGTGACCATTACCTTATTTCGCCCCCCCCCAAGGGGGGCACTTTTCTAAATTTGGCAGATACCCGTCATGTGATATATCGTAGCATTTCGGGGGTGGGGGGTGGGGCACGAACGAAATTAGGAAGTATAACAAGGCGAATCTGTATGAAGCTTTACGATAGTTTAGGAAGGGTTTGCCAAAATTTAGAAGGTGTTCCATGGCGATAAATGTACTGGACATTTTGAAAGGAATATTAAACGAAACCCTTTGTGCGATCTATGATCACACTTACCCACTTGTTTATGGGTTCAATCGGAGATGAAAAAAAGGGGTATCAATCACAGTATTGCCAATTAGACAGGATTTTTTTTATTCTGATTGCTACCACTATTTTCGAATGACAATATTGACCTTATTTAATGTCTTGTTAAATAAGGCAAATATTACTGTTTGGAAAAGTAATAGCATGTTGAATAAAAAGACTGCCTAACTGGTTGGTAACACTGAACAAATTAAATGAACACAAGCTTACACAATGATTTACAACTTCATTGACCAGCAGTCTCGAATGCAATTACTTTTAACAATCCTTTTATATTACCACTATATTTTTATAATAATCTTCATCTTATTTAATCGCAGATTTCTGCGACTAAATAAGGCAAAGATTATTTTTCAAAATGTTTTATGACACAAAAAACATAAAGATTGGCGTCTATGAAAATATAGGTACGCCCAGCACCGATAAATCAAAATGTAGAAAGAATATTTGCGATTCTGAATGATGGACTTGACTTTCCGCAGTTGGGAGGAAAATTTTCAATACTTTCTTTTATTTTCGCCTTAATAAGTTTCAAAACTAAGCGCGAATTGTTATCCCCATAAAGCGTTCGCTTTATGAAAATAACAATAACAGAATTTACATTTTATGGACATTTAAATCAAGGAAATGAACTTGCAAACGCAGAAACAAATAAATATTTAAAGAAAAATTTACCAAATGGATTTAAAATCGGAAAAGTTTCGATGAGCAAATATTTGTTTTTCAAGACGACGCTTTTGTCGCTAACAGCCCCCGTAATTGTCACCAATTATTCGTCGCCGTGTCCGATGCACGTATTTTAAATCGAACCCATTGTTACGCGATGTTTCTGATTCACTAAGCACGGCTGTGCGCCATTTTCGAACAATCCCAGAATTTCATTAACAAATTTTCTTTGATAAAAGCGAATGCTATTGTTGTACCACCATCCCCCTCCTCTCTTTCCTCTGGCACGCTGAAAAGACAACAACGAAAACAACAACAACAACAACATAGGCACAGAGGCTGCGATAAAAATATTTCGCCCAAAAGATGTTCTGGCGCGCGCAAAGCAATCAAGACTTGCGTAAACAGTCTACACGCTTGATCAGAACCCAATTAAATCGGTTGCATTGTTTACCGGACGAGAATTTTTTCTTTTTTCCGTGCGATTGCGATTTTCAATTAAGATTAAAAGCTATTGTTAGTCATCTTTATCGGCTTTGTTTTAATTATTTTCCGCAGTATAATGAGATTTTCGAAGGACCTAGTACGCGGCTGCCAGCATAGAACGCGAAATTAAGACAACAATAAGGACTTATTTAGAAGGAGGGATTATGACGGGGAAAGCAGAAAAAATAACAATAACAGAAAAGGAGGGAGAGAAAAAAATAAGAGCCGATAAATATTGCTATGTCCCTCCAAAAACCGGGAATTATTTTTCCCAAACGACTCTCTCTCAAATAATTATCTCGCAAAAGAACCCTATAAACCTCTTACAAGAGGATCTAGTCAAGCATTAAAGTTACTTTATCAACCACCTCTATATAATTACTAAACGCCTGAATTAACTCATTGATAAAACTGGAGTGCATCAGAGCAAGTTGGTACGCAACTTCTTCATTTTCGGGTAAAGATTTTCCCTTTTTAATGAATTATTTTTACTTCCCGATAATGATGATGATAAAAGAATTAAAAAAAAAATAAGAATAAAAAAAAATAGATGTGTAAAAACCAATCCGAATCTAAAGATAAAAATTGTTTTTCATTTTTTCGTCTGCGCTTGCACATTCGATTTTTATTGTTGGTATTGTGTACGACTTTCATTGAAATTGATCATAAATAGGTAACTGGCGACATCTATCGGAGAAAAGAATCAATAAAAAGTAGAACTGTGACACATCGCTAAGCATAATGTTACGGAGAGATAATTTTGAATAAGACACATTGGAATTAATGAGGAATATGGCATAAAACATTAGATTCGGACGGTTTATCGGATTTTTTCCCGTGAATTTTTTGTTCAAGTGACGATGGTTTTCGTTTAATCGATAGTTCCTAATTAATAACCTTTTTTACTTATTTAAAACATAATAACTTTTTCATTTAAAGATTTTTGTATAATGGATGCAGCGGGTTTTTAGAATCGCTTATAATTTCTCGATATCAGTTTCTAATTGACATTTACGAGTTTTTTACTTTTGTATATGCAATTTTACTTTTCTTGTTTTTTTTTTTTTTTGTTTTTTTTTATTATACGTTTGTAAAGAATTAAATACATAATAGACGTTCAAAGATTCCCCTGCACTGTGGTCCAAATTAAATTCATAGTGCAAAAAACTTAAAAGACAATACAAGTTGGAAATATTTAATTTAATAACATTTTTTGTTTTTGTACTTTATTCTACGATATTTCAGAATATTTTACAAATAAATCTAAAAAATACACTACAAAAATTATTTACTTAAGTTTTATACTTTTACAATTTTTATTATTATTTTCATATACTCATCATAACCGAAACATAACTGATTTGGTTTGCGAAATCCATCAAGTAAATCAAAAACTCTAGTACTAAGTGCTTTTCTATATATATACATAATTGCATTTACTCTTCAAATAGCATTGCTACGAACTTTAAAATTGGAAATCGAACTCATTAGAATAGCATGCATAAAAATCAATATAGTAAAATAAGTGAAATTTTTGTAGGCCAGTATAAACGTTAAATTTACAATTTCAATAATAGCCAACACAAAAGATACTATATAATATTTTACTTGTCAATTTAATACCACTAATAATACAATTCTTTTTTTTAATTTATTTTAAAAGAAAATTTTTCAGAGCAAAATATTCTCTTAATATTAATTGCGGAAAAAGCAACACAACGAACAGCAATAAATTGCTAACTGATGCCTGATATTATTGGGCAAAGTTTGTTTATTATTTTGAGAAAAAGTATATATCTAATTACTTTTTGATACTTCTTTAAGGAAAAACTAAAATTCTAAGTGGACTATAAGTAATTCAAAGATTTTTTTTTTTTTTTTTTTTTTTTTTTTTTTTTTTTAATTATGAAGTTGAACATCAAGTCTGTCCATCACAGAAAAAATCGAATTTCTTTCTGAAAATATTTTAGAGAAAGTTTTGAATTGTATAGCAATAGCATTTTTAAAAATTTACAATTTTTCACTTAAAAAATTAAATATCTTTTTTGGTCCTTTTTATAAAATAATTTCCATCCACATTATACATATTCGTAAACTTTGCGATACACTAATGAAACCAATGCGAGTATGAGGCAAAAGGGATGAATGACTCATAGAAGATCCGTCAACAAATGAAGGCCCGAATGACAAAAAATGCTTCAAAAATTTCATATTCATAAACTTTGCGATTCATTAATAAAACGAGTGAGAGTATGAGGCAAAAGGGATGAATGATTCACAGCAGACACGACAACAAGCAAAGACGCGAATGACAAAAAATGCTTCAAAAGTTTCATATCCAGCATAAACTTTTCGATTCACTAAAAAAACGAATGAGAATATGAGGCAAAAGTGATGAATGATTCATACAGACACGACAACAAGTAAAGACGCGAATGACAAAAAGGATTCAAAAGTTTCATATCCATAAACTTTTCGATTCACTAATAAAACGAATGAAAGTATGAGGCAAAAGGGATGAATGATTCGTACAGACACGACAACAAGTAAAGACGCGAATGACAGAAAAGACTTCAAAAGTTTCATATCTATAAACTTTGCGATTCACTAATAAAACCAATGAGCGTATGTAGCAAAAGGGATGAATGATTCATAGAAGACCCGTCAACAAGTAAAGGTCCGAATGACAAGAAATGCTTCAAAAGTTTCATATGCATAAACTTTGCGATACACCAATGAAACCAATGAGAGTATGAAGTAAAATGCATGAATGATTCATGGAAGACCCGTCAAAAAGTAAAGGCCCGAATGACAAAAAATTCTTCATTTTTTTTCAGATTTATAAACTGTGCGATTCACTAATAAAACGAATGAGAGTATGAGGCAAAAGGGATGAATGATTCTCAGAAAACCCGTCAACAAGTAAAGGTGCGAATGACAAGAAATGCTTCAAAAGTTTCATATGCATAAACTTTGCGATACACTAATGAAATCAATGAGAGTATGAAGCAAAATGGGCGAATGATTCATAGAAGACCCGTCAACAAGCAAAAGCCTGAATGACAAAAAATGCTTCAAATTGTTCATATTCATAAACTTTGTGATTCACTAATAAAACGAATGAGAGTATGAGGCAAAAGGGATGAATGATTCAAAGACGCGAATGACAAAAAAAGGCTTCAAAAGTTTCATATGCATATACTTTGCGATACTCTAATAAAACCAATGAGAGTAATGAGGCAAAAGGGATGAATGATTCATAGAAGACCTGTCAACAAGTGAAGCCGCGAATGACAGAAAATGCTCCAAAAGTTTGAATTTTCCATTTTGCGACAATGTGCGATAACTGTAATAAATGTGACATTCTACAGTAAACACCATGTAAAGCACCTCAATAATGTACTTAAATTTTCTTATGTTTCAAATAGTGTAAAATTATTAAAATGCACTGCAATCACTTTTCTTCCACAGGCTGTTATATAATCGAATTCTTTTCTGCGTCCCTGTAGACGAGGAAGAATAAATGCGACGCACTCCACATTTTATACACCGTGTCCCAAAAGTTTAGGCAATCAATAAAATTTGCATTAAGATAAAAAAAATAACAAGGTACAATTAAAATTCATGAGATAGGTAATAAATAAAAGCAGTTTTGCTGTTATACACATATAAATTATGATCAAAGGTTTGAAATTATAAAATATACATTAAATTATAAACAATGTGCTGTCTCAAAAGTATAGACACCTGTAATTTTTTTTTAATGTTTTATATTTATAAAAGTACAGTAAATTCTGTCTAAGGCGGACTCTTTGCAAGCCGGAAATCTGTCTACCGCGGAAAATTTTTCAAGTCCCGGCGAACCCATAGAAAATTACATTAATTCACGCTGCATAAGGCGGAATCTGTCTAACGCGGAAACGGAAAGGATTTTAAGGTACCACCGAAACCAAAATTTTGTATAAGGCGGAAAAAATTATAATTTAAAAATGAAAGGCATTTTGTTTGTCAAACTTTAAAAATGTCAAATACTCAATCTCAAATACTTTAAAGTCAAATGCTCAATGTAGAGCATGTTAGTTAAATTGTGTAACACTTCGAAAAAATTAATTCAAAAGAACAGAAACTGTTTAATTTTTAAGGAATTCTTGCTTATGCCGTTTTTTCCTATACAAAATTGCATTTAAAAGTTATTATTTCTAGTAGAATGCACATTTATCAAAATATATATTTTCTAAAGTACAATATATTATACTTTAAGATTGTACTCAAATACAACATGATACCATTCTGTCTCATTCTCTAAGTTTATAGTTTTTTGTGTGTGTAAGCATCCAATTCGCATATATTATAGCAGTACTAAGAAATTGAATAGCGTTTCTCATTTATTTATAAAGACAAAGGATCTTTCAGAATTTCAGTTTTCAACAGATTTTCGAGTCAGGAAAATCAATAAAAAAACGTCATCGGCAAGGGATTTTTTATTTTTTATTTTGTGGGGGTGGGGATTTTTTTGCATAAGCCGGAATATTGTCTACCACGGAAAATTTTCTCAGTCCCGACCGATTCCGCCTTAGACAGAGTTTACTGTAACTAAAAACTTACTTTTAATATTTAATTGTATTGCCACGACACTTTATAACATCAAATACGCGTTGTTCCATAGAATTAACTAAGCATTGCATTACAGAAGGAAGTATTTCATACCACGCTTTGTCAATTGCAATTTTTAAGTCATTTCCACTTGCATATTGCTTTCCATTTTCATATATTTTACGAGACAACATCCCCCATATGTTCTCCATGGGATTCAAATCTGGACTAAGTGCTGGCCAGTCTAATAGTGTGATATTGTTTTGCCTAAACCATGTTTTCGATGATGTTGAGGTATGGATGGATGCCCCATCTTGTTGAAAAAAGCAGTCTGGTCCTGCTAGCAAATCCATAATTGGCAGTAAACTGGTACGTAAAATATCCTGATAATCCTCTGATTTCATTTTTCTATCCATAAATCCTAGAAATGTTTGGCCTTTGAAAAAAAACCCTCCCCAGGTCATAACGAATCCTCCGCCTTGTTGCCTGCTAAAACAGTTCTTGGGTTCTTTTCTTAGGTCATGCCCGTAAAATTTATGACCATCAGGGACGTCTAAATTCCATTTATTTTCATCACTGAAGATGACAGAAATCCATTTTTCACCGTATGACATGTGCTTTCTAGCCCACTTTAGACGTGCATCTTTATGTCTCTGCTTTAAGAAAGGTTTTGCTTTTGTTCTCCTGTAAACAATATTTGTTGAAGCTTTAAATCTTCTGTGTACAGTTCTTTTTGAAATTCTGGAAATTGATGCAATTTCACGTACAGATAAATTATCAACTGAAGCCATTTTTAATAACATTCTATCATCACGTAACATTGTTTTCTTTGGTCTTCCGACTCGCTTTTTAGTATTAGATGTTCCACCTGATCTCAAAACTCTATAAATACTGCTCAAGAATCTTCTCGGTATTTGTACAGGATTTTGTCCTTGCGCTTTTAAATGTAAAATCTTAATAATTTCATCTTTAGAAATTTCTTTAGAACGTGGCATTTTTTAAAATCAGAATACGCAGGGAATGTCTTTTCCAAGTCACAAACAAAACAATACATTGAACTCATTTGATTCCACAAAATTTCTCTAAATTATTATGATAAAAACACAGTAGAAGATATTTCAATTAAAGGGGGAAATTATTCTGCATTTATAGAAGCAGACGAAAATAAAAATAGTTTAATTTGAGAACGAAAATGTAAAATAAAACGTGTAATGTTGTATTGTATCTATACTTTTGGGACAGCACATTGTTATATAGTTTAATGTATGTTTTATAATTTCAAACCTTTGATCATAATTTATATGTGTATATCAACAAAACTGCTTTTATTTATTACCTATCTATTAAGATGAATTTTAATTGTGCCTTATTACTTTTTGTATTAATGGAAATTTTTTTGATTGTCTAAACTTTTGGGATACGGTGTAGAAAGCATTTTGTAATGCACAATGCATATCAATTCCATTGTGTTTGAAATAGCATAACATCATTAAAATGCAAGGATTCGACTCCGTCATGCGTTTTGTAACTATTATAGCTATAACTATAGCTGTAACTATATTAGCAGACTGTGTAGTGTATATGTAGATCTACAAATCATGCACAGTAAGACTTAAAAGAATTCGAGTTCCTTTCCAGCTACGAAGAGTAAATGTCGAAATCAGTATTCAAATGTGTTTTATGTTTTCTAAATTGTTTATTTAGATATCATATTTCGTCAACGCCGTTCGAGCAAGAAGAGTTTGCTTGCTTCGTTACTAAAAGCTTTTGGACACCACAAATTGTTAACTGTAATCTTCGGTCTATTAATTGGCAGGCATTTTTCGCTTATGTAAGGCAAATATTTTAGTTCGAAAAAAGTGATGTTATGATCCTAATTTAACTGTATAGTGTCAAAAAAGGAAATGAAACTGTTAAGGGGTGTGGAATATTTCGCATCTCCCTAAGCGGGACCTCTTTACTGGGTCTTTAAAGGGGTCACCCGTGATTTACTAGAGAATTGTTATAAAACATTTTTTGTTCTTCAGTTTCTTTAAGAATGATGTAAATTCGAAAGCAAGCTGCAGTTTTTTGTCTTGGTCTTCCAAAATGGAAGAAATGTTGTTTTAATTTTTAAGCAAATTGATTTCGAGCATGAAAACATGCTATATTTTTGTTACGCCTTCTGAAGAAAAGAAAATTATGGTATTTCCTTTTTAATTGGTCATGAAATCGGGTATGAAGGCTGGCTGGAGATTAATTTCCAGAAATTTAAGATGACTTTTCTAAAAGCTCTAAATATGTAAAAATGTAAATATTTATTGTATATAAACAGAAAATTTGTAATTATATTGAAGTGATTCATGAGTTTATAAAAAAACATTTATTCATCGTGAGCTTGATATAAGGGGTCTTCCACAAATGATGTCACGCTTGGAGGGGGGAGGGGGGTTCATGAAAATGTGACAGTTTGTGACAAGGGGGTGGGAGGGAGTAAGAAGAAATGTGACATCACACATTTTGGTTAAAATAAAAGCGTTAAAATCCGCAGATTAAATTTTGAAGTTATTTTGAAATTAAAGTATTTTGTGTTTATAAAGTAGATGATTTAAAGCCAAATGTATTAAATTCCATTTCAAATTCCAAAATACGGCTGTTTTCAACTGCTCTTTCGTATTAATATTTTATTACTATTGTATATTATTTAATCTTATTTCATACAAAATAAGTACATGAATAATTTTTATTGTTATGCTCACAAATGTCGTTAAAACACATAGTTAAGTTTAAAAATAAAGTTTGAAATATGATCTATAACGTAGTGCTTTGTTTCTGAACTGCAAGTATATGTTTATGTAATATAGCGTGACATGTGACAATGGGGGGGAGGGGGTATGGTGAAGTGTGACACTTTGTGACAAAGGGGGGGAGAGGTGTCAAAAATATTGAAAAAAAGTGTGACATCATTTATGGACCGCCCCTAATGTGATATAAGTTGAATCGTGACTTCTTGAATAATTTTCTCTCCCTCTATTATTTTCGTGAACTGTGATTTAATTAACTATAAATTGAATAGTTTGGATTATACGAACATTCTCCAATAAGGGGTTAAACGGGAAAGTTTCGTTACAGTATTCTGGAAGTGTTGGAATCTGTTTCATAATCCATGCATGACGCATGATTTTTCTTTCTCTTTTTACCAGAACAACATTTTCAAAATTGGTGGATACTCCAGCTCTACCAATTGTTTTTTATCAAAATTGGCATTTTTGAAAATTAAACGCTATATTTTCTTCTAGCTTCATACCATTTTTACTTTCTACTTCCTAAAGAACAAAATATTGTAATCAAATTTTTTTTCCACTTCCGGTTTTTTGACGGATTTACAAGTATTAGGGGTCAGAGATCCTGAAAAACATGTTTATAAAAAACATCTGTCTGTCCGTCTGTATTTTCGTTTGTCCGTATGTCCTCTTTGTATCATCCAAAAGTGTATGAAGTTATACATAAAATTGAACCAAATTTTCTGTGTATGTTTTTAGCTATAGCCAGCAGGTACTCCTTTAATTTGGAAATGCTCCACCGGAAGGAGGCGGTATATAATAGCGATTTTTATGCCATTTTCGTTATTTTACCATCGAAAAGTGTATGAAGTTATGCATAGAACTGAACCAAACATTTTGTGTATGTCTTTAGCTATAGCCAACAGGTACTCCTTTAATTTGGAAATATTCCACCAGAAGGAGGCAGTGTAATAGCGATTTTTCTCTATTTTTCATAGTAGTCTTTCATTGTAGTCTCGAGTCTTAAGCAGCTGATGTACAAACAGAATAATGAAAAATGTCGATTTTATTAAATATTCTGATTGAGATTAACTGTTTTTTACCCCCAATTAGTAAAATGAGCAGAAATGTAAGATGAAAATCAAAGTTGTTGTAATATTGAAGTAATAACAATGAAGTATTAACATGTGTAACTATTTTTGAAAATATTAACATGTATGAGAAAAAAGGAAGTTTTGAGATTGGCACATCCGACTAGTTTCAAGATATTGATATCTTGCTTGTTTGTGTAACTTCAAGTAAAGAAATTTTCGATTGAAAATTTGCCTGCCGTTTCACTAAAAAAGCATATTTTATAAAACTGCTAAACATTTTTTTGACTCATTATTCTAGGATAAGTCTACGATGAGTTATCATGACGTCCGCTTAATTCCCTTTTTTCGAACCGCTTCCATATATCAACTGTTAAGATGCCATTTTAAGTAGATTTCGTAAGAAATAATCTATTGCATTCTACTCTATATATTGGAATTTCTGAATATTTTTTGCAGATCTACGTCGATCATGAACCCTAGTAACCAAAACCACTCTCAGTTCAAAACTTTATCTATATACTTATCTAAAAGATTGCTAAAAACATTTAGTTACCATTGTTATATATTTAAAAATATATATAAGATACCATTATTAATAAGAAAAAAGTTCAAAATGAATTTCTGACATTCAAAATGAAAATATATCAAAATATAAAAATATCAAAATGGACTTACATTCATAATTACATATGCAGCATAATAATTTGAATGCTAATATAGAACCATTAAAAACCATTATAAATTACCATAAAAAATAGTGAAAGTTTCAATAAAAAGAAATTTATTCATTGGCAATAACACTGTTCCCCTTAACATATTCAACATGGATTTTAAAAACATAGTAAAACAATGAGAAAAGGAATAATGAAAATTTGTAACTGAGACAGATTCATCAGGTCCGAAATGCTTTCAATTCCACAAATAAAGTGTGTGGTTTCATCTTCGTAGTAGTCACAAAAAAGCTAAAGAATACGAATTTGGGACTACCACACCCAATAAATAGAGAAATAAAATATTGGAAAAACAAATAAGTTTAAAATAAAACATGATTAAAAAGGATTGAAAAATAAAAATCATAGTAGTACCAATTTGAAAGACTTTCTAACCTAGAATAATGCAGCCAAAAAAAAAAAAAAAAAAAGAAAAAGAAAAAGAAAAAGCAAGTATAAGAGATTATTTGCACATGTTGCCAAAATTGTTTTTAAATGATGATGGACCAAGGAGTAATAATGTACAGTATAGTCATGTACAAACCTAAATATATTTGACCAACGCCCTCTATAGAACATTTAAAAATGAATTTCACTATGTTATCCAAGGAATCAATAAAGTGGTGGCATCTTTAGAATTTGTTATGAGTAAAGTATATTGTTTTGGTATAAAAACTAATATATTATAAATATTTATATCGATTATTGGATTAAGCTTTAAATCATAAACTGTCTAGCGATATATAAATGATAATTAAATAATAATTAAAAGTATATTAATACATTTATACCATTATATTAGAAAAAATAAGTAAATGATATATTAAATGATATCTATTATATATATAAAATACCAACGGAAATTTCGTTCCGAACGCCTAGATTTCGAGTTCTACTGCATGGATTTTTACGGAACTTATACCGTTAGATAGGTATCGTTTCAGGGAAGGTTTTAAACTATAACACATCATTCTACCTATATTAGTTATAGATTTATGACGGAAAGTTCTGTTATTTTGGACGATAAGGTTTACCATTTTATTTCTTGGCGAAATTTATCGTTGATAAAAAATTAAAACAGCTATTACACCTCGAAGCATAAAAGAAAAAACTGTTACTAATCTTAATTTAAAAAAAAAAAAAAAAAAAAAAAGAAGGAAGAAAAAAAGAAGAAAAAAAATTCGTTTTAAAGAGTGATAATATTAAAAAACGAAAATATTTAATTTAAACATGAAAGGGAATGTTCGTAATGCTTAAAAATTACTCAGTTAAAATATTGCAATTGAAATAAGATTTGGCTCTTTATCTTTTGCGTCAGGTTAAGAAAAATGAATCTGAAAAATTGATAGAATGATATCAAGGAAGTTTCGATAAGTGCATGCTCAGAAATATTTGAAAAAATTATATAATATTCTTCTCATGAGGAATATATAGAATATTCTTCTCGTGACATATAATATGTTTATTAAAAAAAAAAAAAAAAAAAAAAAAATCCGCAGAACCTCGATTTAGAGTTTGTAAAAAAATAATGAAAATTTAATTTTTTTGGCGATTTAATGCTGGTTGGCGGCACAATAAAATTTTGAATGATACTTTTTTTTTATGATAAATAATTCTTAAGTAAAACCTTTTTCTACTCTTCATACGAAGATAGTTAGATTAAGTTTAACGTAATAAATACATTTTTATTACTACAGTTTTGTCATATACCTTTATATGTGTATACATTAAAATTTTATTATCGTAATTATACGGTTTAAAACAAAATTTCAGTTTATTAAATTTTTTCCAAATTCAAAATTAATGTCCGATTCGGAACATTGGCAATTTGATTTCGATATTATTAGTGTCAGAAACAAAAAATGAAGGTTATTGTTGCCATGGAAACAAGTATTTAATATAAAATGTTTAATGGTAGCATTTTGGTAGCCAGCTACTTTTAAAACAAATTTAAAACGGTACTACTTGATTATCCCGTCGACAAAATAATTATCGACAAACTATAAGATAAATGCCAATAATAGCTGATCGTAAATTTTACATTCACTTGACATTAAACACGGTACACGTGTTTGTTGCGTCATCAAGTGATTTTTAATTTCACTTCTATTTGTAATTTTACTAATGTTTACAAATTTATTTATTCTTTCGTTGTTTAAAATAAAAATTTTGTCAATTTGTATAATTTGGAGAGCAGTTTGGCAATTTATATAATTTGGCGAAGCGTTTGGCAATTTATATAATTTGGTGAAATCGGTTGAATGAATAATCAAATAGTACCGTTAAAACATTTTCAGCTGGTGAAGCCATGTAAAATTAAATAACTACTGCAACACACAATTTGTATATATTATATACGCTTAAAGATAAAAAAATAATACGCTAATCCTTCGTTTAAGTTTAAATTCATAGAGTTTTAGGCATTTAAACACTTATTTAACAAGCAATTTTCAAATGCATATTGTTGCATCTTGCATTTGGGATGGAAATGTGTTAGCTAGCCAAATAGCGTGGAACGTTCTTCTTTTTTGCCAAATACAAAATATATATAGATTTTTTTCAGATTTTTACTGGGATTCCGCCGCCAAATTTGACTGATGTTTTACTACACACATGGGTAGTTTTAAAAGCATTTTCTTTTCAAAATAATTTGAGTATGCTCTTTAAGGAGACCTTCCTTGTGGTAACAATTTTGTTTTTGATTTGTTCTTTTTTATTTCTAACTCTTCCATCATGTGACTTACAGACGAAACTAGCAGGTGTAATTGTAAAAATGATGGTAACTTATGATTTACATGTTATATGTTTATTTGTGATTTTTGAGTTAATTTTGTCGCCAAACAATTTGATTTTAAGCAAAAAAGATGTAAGCGTGAATTGGGTTCAAGCGATGTTTACAATAAAGGTGATTTTGCAAGTGCACGAAAGCATTCTTTGATTATTTTTTAAATCTCAAATGTACAATATATAAATAGCAATTAATATTTTAAAAATGGAGTCAGATATTTTAATTTTAGCATAAATGTCTCCCACACACGCACATACATACTGTAAAATAATTTAATTTTAGGCATTTAAAAATTTCTCATCATACTTTACTGCGAAAGCATGTCGGTTTGTTTTCACCAAATTTGTGACTTTTATAACCTCGAAGCCAGATTAGCTAATATTGTCCATTCTTTTTTTAATAAAAAAACATATCGCCAATTTCCCTTATACAAACGTTCAATGATGCTTGCAATGTTAGGTAGTAAAGATTATTCTTAAGAAAATGTAAGCAATTATGCGTTATTTCTATCACGAAAAAAGACATTTTGCAATAAAAATTGCTTTCTGAAATAACTTTTTGATATTCCATTCCATTCGTCATTTTTTTTTTCATATCTTCCCTTCTTTTAGAAATGCTATAAAAAGATATTGGATGAATCTTCCATAATCAGCCACCTTACAATTGGCGAATTTACTGTATAGTGTTGGAAGACTCGTTTATATTTGAAAGGAACCGTGGACGGTAAATCCGATTTCAGAAGATTACGCTAAATTTGTACTTTTAGTAATTAGCGATTAGTAAATTTATGTTTTTTTAGTATGGAGCAAACGGACAAAAGAAGATTTACTAATAGATATTTTTCATGTGCAATTATTTTACTATCATTAAAAAAGCATTAATTTGAATGTACAAAAAAAGTTTTTCAAATGCCAAAGGTGGCCAATGGAACAATATTTGTTCATTTACCCTAGGTTTTTTAAAAAAAGTACCTCAAATTCAATTAAAATTTCAATCATTATAAAATTTTGGCTGGTTCGCGAGCAGCTGATCGTAGTGACAAATTTTAGGTTTATTTTGCTATCACTAAAAAAGCATTACTTTGAATGTACAAAAAACAAAACAACAACAACAAAAAAACTTTCAAATGCCAAAGGTGGCCAATGGGACACTATTTGTTCATTTAGCCTAGGTTTTTTTTAAAAAGTACCTCAAATTCAATTGAAATTTCAATCATTATAAAATTTTTGGCTGATGCACAGCCCGAGCAGCTGGTTGTAGTGACAAATTTTAGGTTTATTTTACTATCACTAAAAAAGCATTACTTTGAATGTACAAAAAAAAAACAACTTTCAAATGCCAAAGGTGGCCAATGGAACAATATTTTTTCATTTACTCTAGGTTTAAAAAAAAAGTACATTAGATTCAAATAAAATTTCAATCATTATAAAGAAATTTTGGCTGATGCACAGCCCGAGCAGCTGATCATAGTCACAAATTAACGTTTCTAGTTTTATTTAGGCAACAAACTGATGAATAATGACGCCTTGAAAATAAAAGCATGCCTATTTCTTCGTCTTATTACGCTCATTAAAGAAATGCGAAAAAAATCTTCGGTTTGCCAAAAAGATCACTACTAAAAATTTTGCATAACTAGCTTTACTTATCATTTGCAAAGAGTTTTGATAGTGAAAGATCTAAAAATCAATCAGCAGCAGTTTGACATTATTTAATGGAATGTAGTTTGGAGCGTAATTAACCCTGTTTTGTAGCTAACTCTGGCCCATTTTTAGCCATACCGTTACGAACATTTCTAACGTTTCACATCAAACTTGGTTGTGGATCCGATTACGGATGATTGAGAAGATTTTATTGAATGAAAACTAGAGGTTTAGTTTTCTATTTGAATCAGTTATCGAGGTTATTTTCCTAGGCTAATAGTTGCATGATTAAAACTGGTATGTAAAAAGAAACGGCAGTTAAAATGACATTATTTTAATTTTATTCACATAATTCCGCTTTAAATATCCACTTTTACATGATTCACATATTTTAAAATATAAAAGTTAAATACTGTTTTTATTGTATTTACTCTACTGGAAATCGAAGATAAGAAACTGTAGAGAAAACCTGCCAAAAGAAGACGTATATTACCAAATATAATGTAACGTAGAGAGAGATTGTATTTATGTTATCAGATCAGCACTAAGTACCAAGCTGAGAAGCCCGGAGTAAAAGACCTAACAAACGAAAGTGAATTTAAGTTAAATGGTCAATCTCTGCAATCATTGTAATTCTCTCTTTTTTAGTAGTGTGGTGATATGATCGTAATGGCCGCATTTCCCTCCCAATCTCTACATTAGGGATGCACAACCTGTGGTCCGCGGGCCAAAAGTGCCCCGCGATGGGTTAACTCGTGGCCCGCGAACTTCGTCAATTTATAACTGGGGAAAATCGCAATTTTTGTCAATATGTCGCTGGAAAAAGTCGGGGATTTTGTCAATTTGTCGCTGGAAAAAATTGCAAATTTCGTTGATCAGGTTCTGTAAAATCGCGAATTTTGTCGATCATATGCGGAAAAATCTCAAATTTCGTTGATCGATTGCAGAAAAATTGCAAGTTTCGTCAATTTATCGCGAAAAAAATCGCGAATTTCATAAATTTGCCGCTGGAAAAATTACAGATTTAGTCAGTGGTTTAAGAATCGCGAATTTCCTTAATCAGGCACGGAAAAATCACGAATTTCGTTAATCGGGCACAGAAAGATCGCGAATTTCGTTGATCGAGTGCGAAAAAATCGCGAATTTTGTCGATGAGGTGATGAAAAATTCTAAATTTTGTTGATCTGCTGCGAAAAAATCGCTCGTGTTCGTCAGTTTATCGTGAGAAAAAATCGCAAATTTCGTCAATTTTCCGCGGGAAAAAATTACAAATTTCGTCAATCAGTTAAAAATTACAAATTTCGTTGATTGGGTTCGGAGAAATCGCGAATTTTCAATCATGGGCAAAAAATATCACGAGTTTCGTCAGTTTACCGCGAGAAAAAATCGCGAAATTCGTCAATTAAAAAGCGGGAAAAAATTACAAATTTCGTCAGTGAGTTAAAAATCACGGATTTCATTGATCGGGTTCTGAAAAATCTCGAATTTTGTCGATCATGTGCTGAAAATCTCAAATTTCGTTGATCATTTACCGAAAAATAGCGAGTTTCGTCTGTTTATAGCGAGACAAAATCGCGAATTGCGTCTTGCCGCGGGAAAAATTACAAATTTCGCCAGAATCAGTTAAGAATCGTGTATTTGTTGATCGGACGCGGAAAAATAGCGAATTTCGTTGATCGGGCGCCGGAAAATAGCAAATTTCGTTGATCGAGAGCGGAAAAATCGCGAATTTTGTTGATCGAGAGCTGAAAAATCGCGAAATTTGTCAATTCGGTGGGGAAAAATCTCAAATTTTGTTAATCGGGCACAAAAAATCGCTAATCTTGTCGATGAAGTGCGGAAAAATTGTAAATTTCGTTGATCAGCGGCCGAAAAATCGTGAATTTCGGCAGTTTATCCGGAGAAAAAAATCGCAAATTTCTTCAGTTTTCCGCGGGAAAAATTACAAATTTCGTCAGTCGGTTAAGAATCACGAATTTCGTTGATCGGAGGCTGAAACATCGCGGATTTCGTCAATCAGGCGCGGAAAAATCGCGAGTTTCGTCCTCAATTTATCGCGAGAAAAAATCGTGGATTTTGTCACTCAGTCGCGGTAAAAAAATCACGAATTTAGACAATTGTTGGAAAAAGTTTCAAATTTTGTTAATTAGTCGCAAAAGTATCGCGAAATTCTTCAATCGCTCGTGGGAAAAAAAGTCCTGAATTTTGTCATATTTTTCCATTTATCAAGAAGGAACAATTAATCTTCATAGAGTGTTGTATGTTTATTCAAACAGATGTGATGAAGCCCTGCATACAAATATTTATTTCTATTTAATTTTACTATATACAAAACATCATCATTCTTCAAGAATAAAGAGTTACCCCCCTCCCCCAACCTCCCCGATATAGAATTCTGTCTGTGTTACTGATGTGGCCCTCGACAACCCAAACGTTTCTGTAAGTGGCCCTTCTCTCATAAAGGTTGCGCACCCCTACTCTACATGATGTACTAAAGAGTTGCTTCTGAATTGCCCGTATTTCGTCTAACGCATCAGATAATATAATAGCGCAATTGCGTCCGATGCGTATTCAGGAAATGCGAAAGGATCTTCCAACTGAAGGTCCATACTAATTTAAAATACAGGGTCGGATTTTCCATTTCGTTTGATTGAAGGTTTATTTGAAAAATGGTCCAGCGCAGCGGGCTCAGCCTGCTAGTATTAAATAAAACTAATATGTAAAATGGTGATAATGATAATAATTAATTAATGTTTCGAATTAATAAATGTACTTCACAATGACATATCAATATTTAAATCACTGTGACAACATTGCATAATGACTTAAATAAATATATAATTAAATATAAATAAATAAATGATTAAAATTATTATGTTTAGGATTAAAAGAAATAATAACAATAATTAAATTTTGAAATTAATTAGTTACATTTAATGTGTCTACAAACTTTCTTAAAAATTAAATATACCTAATTTAGGGGGAGAGGATACAACAATGAATAAAATATATAATTAAAACATTCACTTTATTCTCTTGTAATATAATATACTATGTTATGAGAAATTAATATGATATTCTCCTCATTGGGCTAAAATTTAAATACAAGTTAAACGTTAACAGTATTAATTATTAAGGAAAATAAATAGAATTAATTTGAATTAATATATATATAAATATAACTACACAATTATACATAAAAAATGCCAAATCAAATCCATTATAAAATGGTTATTGCAACGTAATTATTAATCAAATGCCCCAATCTTTTTTTTATATCACTTTTTAATGGACACGATAGTTTCCATAATTCTGCACAATTCGCTTCCAAACTGATATATAAAATCAAGGGGTAGAAAATCTCGGTCAAGTTCGTTAATGGGCAAAATCGGACTAAATTTGGTGGAAATAAGAGGGGGGGGGGTTGAAAACCGAAAAAAAACCCACAACTTCTTAATTATAATACATATCAAATCAGTTTAAAGTTATTATTACTTCTAGGAAAAGGGCCAAAAATTTATGTATCCAAGGTTTTTGATAAAATTAAAAATGGGCTCAAGGGGCGAAAAAAAAATAGAGTTTTAGGGGAAAAAAATTCATAACTTCGTCAATTCTCAAGATATCAAATTCATTTAAAGTTATTACAATTCTTCTTTATAGTATCTAAAACTTTTATATTGACGAGTTTTTGATAGGACCAACTGTTAGAGCAAAAAAATAAATAAATAAATAAATAAAATAAAATAAAATAAAAATAAAATAAAATAAACGACAAAAAGGTGGTGGAGGGGGGGGGGGGGTGAAGGAAAAAAAATCATAACTTCGTCAATTCACAAGATATCAAATCCGCTTAGATTTATTATAAATATTCTTAATATTATCTACAACTTTTATGTTGACAAGTTTTTGATAGGAATAACTTTTATAGCAAAAACAAATTAAACAAAAACAGGTGTTGAACAAAAAATTATGGTTTTAACATGATTCTGCTAAAGCCAGCTCTTACAAAAGAATGAAATTAAAATTTTTTCGAAAGCGGCCAGATAAAATTGTTAAACTGGGTTTATCCCTAATCTTGATTTAGTTTTTGTTGATGAAATTAGTACTTAACTTCGAAATCTACCTCCGCCTGTAATTCGAGCCGGCAGGGATTTTTTTTAATATACCGTCTAAAATGAAATACTGTTTTCTAAATGTATAATAATTTATTTTAAATGAATGTTTATAAGCGCTTATCAGTACTACGTGTTGCGTATAAATTCTATAGATCATTGCAGAAAAGAATAAGTGATCACCTCCTTCTATGTGCGCGAATTGCTTTACAGGGACTCTTCACTCACTTGAAAACACCCGCTCCGTAATGTTAATTTGTTAAACCAATGGGCAGGTTATTTTCCAATTTCTTGTTTAAATTTGAATATTTTTAAACGATTTTTTTTTCTGCATAGGATAGCTGAGCTCAATTTTTAATATGACTGTTTTTTACTTTTTTGATTTTGGTTGCAGATTTTTTCTTTAAAGGTACTTTCAGTTTCGAAACCGGTTTTGAAACTGAAAGTACCTTTTAAAAAAAAAAATCTGGAACTAAAATCGAAAAAGTAAAACACAGTCATATTAAAGATTGAGTTCAGCTATCCTATGCAAAAAAAAAATCGTTTAAAAATATTCAAATTTAAACGAGAAATTCGAAAACAATCTCCGCATTGGTTTAACATTACGGAGCGGGTGTTTTCAAGTGAGTAAAGAGCCCCCTTAAGTGTTTATAAATATGTTATGCGTTTTCCAGCTAAAATATATTTTATTATACTAAGATACTCCTAGAATATAAATAAATTCATTTACAGGGCTGCTCAAAAGAGTTCGAATACATTACACTCTATGGATGGAGATTTCTGAAAGTTAATTTTCAACTGTATTAGGCATTTTTCAGCTGAATTTAATTTGAGCATACTGTGTAGTGTGAATAAAAATTATATATCATGTACTGGTTCTGCCGTTAAATAAGACAAAGATTTCTTTCTATAAATAGTGGTAACAAAAAAGAAAGATTTGGAAGCCATGCATGTAGTGTCCTTAAAAGCCAATCATGAGTCACCACTGGCATACGTTAAAAAGCAAAATTTAAAATAATACGCGATTCTCTCCCTTCACCCTCATTTCTCATATCCAATTTCTTTTTTTTCTGCCACTTGGCCACTTTTATGAATGTCTTTGTTTTTAACACTTTCCAACAAAGTTGAAAAGTGTTTATGCATTCGGTTTGTCTGGCCGTCTGGCCGTCTGTCGGACTGTCCACGCTCTGACTCTCGTAAATATACTCGGATTTTCATGCAATTGATAAAGGTTATTTAGGGTCACCAAAGCATGTTTGGTATTGTATATGAAGTATGTAGGGTTAATCGTTCATTTACAGGGGCACTCAAAAGTTTTCCATTACATTATGGTATATGGGGAAAAATCGTTTGCAGAGTATTTTAATGATGTTATGCTATTCCAAATGTATCGAAACTGATATAAATCACTGAATTTAACTATGATCACGTTTAAACAAAGCATTCATAGCATTTTTTATTCATTTACAGGGACACACAAAAGAAATCGTTACAGTACAGTACTGTCTTTAAGTAATAATTGCTGGAGTGTACGGTTTAAAATTCGGTATGCGGTTTTAAATTAAATTAATTTTTGCATCTTACTCGTTATATATAAATTATATACCTCAAATACAAGGCTGCAGAAAAGTATTCACTTACCGTTCTCCTTATTAGAGGAAATTGCTGAAGGTAAATTTTCAACTGAAGTACTAATATGTATCTCTTAAGTGAACTAAATTTTGGCATGCATGTAGTTAATAGATTCAAATCTATATATCATATACAGGGCTGCTGAAAAAATTCGCATAATTTTCCGATTGTGGATGGGAACAGCTGAAATTGTGTTTTGAAATATATTATGCGTTTCCATATGGTTGAATTAGGCATAATATTTTATTTTTTTTAAACGGTGTAGTTTTGTTACATTATTCTAAATATGTTGGAAAGTGTTTCATAATTTTTGTTTGCGCATGATTTTTTTCTTACTTATTTATTTTTCATAACGATAAATTTACTCCTCCTAAATAAGTCAAGGAGTATTTTCACCAGGGTTCAATTCAAATGTTTTTATACGGGAGAGATTTTTGCAGCTGCGGGGTAGGGGGAGAGGCAAGGCTCGAAATGAAAAAACCCACCAATCGGAATACTATTTCAAAATTATTGTTGAGTAAAACTTTTTTTTTTCAAAGCATAGAGAAATTTATATACAAAAACAATTAAAAAATTGCACTCAAGATTCTGATTAATAAAAAAATATTACACAGAGCACAATGAGCTATATGGGTCAATATCTGGAAACTGGACAATTTCATTCAAGAATTTTTATTCTTTTAAATTAATGTACCAACTATCACATGCAATTATATACTATGATGCATGTTTTGTCATTTAAACTCTGTAGTGTTTTGAGATTAAGATGTATATATTTTATGCGTAGGATAAACGTTTGTGGAAGAATGTGTCTGTTAACATCATAATCAGTGTCTAATAATTGGGATTGAGATGATGAGGGACTGAGATGCTGTTTAGCAATTTTGTTGAATAATTTTGCACACATGTAAATGATTAAATATGCTATGTGACATTTGTACGTTACATAAATAAAGTTGCAATATGCTTTTTTTTTTATAAATAAAAAGTTAAATATGAATAATGCTATAAAAAATACTCATCCCTATTCAGGACAAAAACTAAATATTTCTAAATATGAAACAAAGAGAAGTACAACTTACCTTCATCCATGGTGGCTAGTTGCACTTTAGTTGCTGTTGCAATGGAAATAATTCTGCCAGCGCCACCTAGTATCTGTTAACCTAAATGTGTGTTTAGAGTACTGAGATGATGGTCAACCTCAGGGACAAATATATTTACCACAATATTTTACTATACAATCTATACTAATAAAGGAGGATTATATTTTCCCATGCTATGTATATCATCATCATCAACCGTTTTCAATCCACTGCTGGATGTAGGTCTCCCCCAGATTTTCCCAATGTTTCATGTCTAGTTCTTTAGTTATCCAATTAACACGGACCACTTTTCTGATTTCATCACTCCATCTTTCTTGAGGTCGTCTTCTTGGCTGTTTTACATCTCTGGGATACCACTGTAGGGTATTTGTGCTCCACCTATCGTCTTGTCTTCTTGCAATGTGCCTAGGCCATTTCCCTTTTAGCAGTTTAATTATGTCAATGATGTCAAAAACTTTCGTCTGACTTCTTTTATAGGTTATTCCCTTTCTGTCTCTTCTAGTTATACCTAGCATACATCTTTCCATACTTCTCTGTGTTGTTTGTAATCTTTGTATCATTCGTTTTGTGAGCGTCCATGTTTCTGCTCCATAAGTTAGTACAGGCAAAACACATTGGTTATAGGTATAAATATATATTAGCCAAAGTTAATATTTATAGAAATTTTTACAGCATACATTTAATAATACATATTTGTACCTGGGGACAGGGACTGAAATGATGATTTAGTTTATTTAAAGCTTAAAATTAATTATTTTTACATCATTATATATCCCGCAATTATCACTGGTATTTGTTATGACGAATGTTAATATATACAGTGAAGCCTCTCTGTAAGGGCCACCTGCCGTTCCATTGAAAATTGGCCCTTATGAGGGGTGGCCCTTAAATAGGGGTGACAAAAAAACAACAACTACTAAAATAAGGAAATCAAAACCTATATAGGTGATAAAACTGTTTATTAACATTTTCAAACTCTATACATGATTGAAAAAAATTTCTATTGAAATTTATCTACTTTTCATAATATTTTCGCAGACAATTTGGTTTCTAATGTTTCTTTTACTTTATGGAACAAATTACTTTTAAATTTTCATAATTTATTGATGCCTTAGAATGAGATATTAGTTTATTTATTTCTGGTGTAAAAATTGTGCTTCGATATGCATTCACAGTTTTAGTAAATGTGGAATCAGTTTTTCTAGATAGCCTGTTATCCTTTGTGTGCCCACAACAAAGGGTCAAGTGCCCCCTCCAACCCAACCCCTATAGGTTGAAAGGTCAAATAGAGTGTGAAGAACGCCTGTTTGTCTCACTTGAGGAAAAGTTTGTCGTCCTTCATTGTGTTACTAAATCCTCCCCATCACCCTCTGCCTTCTTTGTTGCAAGTGCAGTTGTTTGCCGAACTCTTATCTTTTGGTCCAGGAATTCAATACACCTGTTCAGGATATGGTCTTTATGAGGGGTAGGTGCGGCCCCTAATAGGAGTAAATTTAACATTATGTCTATGGGGGAAATTTTCGTTCCAAAAAATATTGGCCTTAATAGAGGTGGCCTTTAAAAGAAGTTTCACTGTATTACATTTTTCAGTTTTTGGTTTTAGTATCATTAATGAAATATTATTGGCAGTGGACGCAAACTGTCCTATTTTCAGACATTGAAAAAAGTATATAAAACGACTCGAAACACGTCAAATTCTACGAAAGAAAATGTTTAAAAAACTGATTGATTGAATTTACAAAAAAAAAAAAAAAAAAAAAAAAAAAAAAAAAAAAAAAAAAAAAATTACAAAAAAAATTATAATAATTAATCAATAGTATTTTGGCTAGCGTCACTCTTAAAACAAATATTTAGTTTAATTTCAACTTTTCAAATTAGTGAAAAATTAAACTTTATTCCTATACGTAATCCGTAACATGCAATAAAGATAATGAAAAATCAATGAAAATTGCGCCACTATGACACAATCATTTTTTTTTTAATACAATCTAAAAATAACGTCGTTTTCCCCGTCGCAAAATTTTCATGCATATTTTTCATATTCATATTCACTATTTAAAAAATATTTTAACGTACCATAGATTATTGATAAATATAAGTTCCAAACTTGATGTCACGTTTGCCAGTTTTGCATCTGAACTTTCGCACTATTAACTCGAGTTGAGTGTCGGCGAAATCCACAAATTGATGCATTTTTAGATGGATTCGCAATAAAATATTTATTTTTATCAAAATAAATACTCATTTCATTATTACTACAATACCATTTTCACTTACTGAAGCCCTCTGAGATATTAGCGTGTTATTCTCAGTATCAGCGCAATGAAAAAAATATTGAAATGCAACAGCTTTATGAGTAAAAATGCGTTTTTTTTTTCTTTAAATCGTGATGCCATTTTCTGTTCAATATGCGAAAACGGCATCAGTAATGATATGGTAATTCCCATTGTTTCCCTCCTCTCTTCAAAAATGGAAGTAACCCGATTGCCATTAATGTGAAGAAATTTCATAAAGGACTATGTTAGAATGAAAACTAAAATATAAGAATGGGATTATTTTTAAAAATAGGGACCATCATAGGGCTTCATCTACAAATTACACTAAGAAATTGGTGAGGGGGGGGGGGATTTTGATGTTCCAGGGGAAAAAAATAAACCGTTTTCATCACTGATTTTCACTTCTTGAACAAAATTCCAGGAACATAACTGTTTTATGCACTGCTAAATGACATCCCTATCTCATTTTCGATGAGATGTCAAAGTTTTCGGTTTCTCTTCGTGCTTTGTTTATACTTATCAGTTCATCGATTTTTTAATGATTAATGTGATAAATGCATGTGATATATGTTGCAATAGCATTTGTAATGAAATCATGTTTTGCGGCTATGAGTTTATTTATCAGAATAAAGTGAAATCAAATGCAGTTTTACTTTACCCTTGCAGATAAACACACTGTCACAATGTCTTGCTTCTTCCACTTGATATCGACTTAGTAAGTATTCTCATTTAATAGCTTTATAGTTTCACAGACTACTGTTTTATATTGTATCATTTCAGGGGTCTGTCCAGACTTTTCTCACAGAATCCTGTTTTTTGTGAAATTGCTAAGGTTTTCTTATATTTGTGAAAATTCTAGTCATAATTTTGTGAATTTTAAATTATCGATGTCTTCATGTTCTATCCTTCATATATAAAAAGCTAAGTATAGTAGAACCTGTTTTATCCGAAACTCTTAATCGAAACTCTCTGTTAACCGAAATCCATTTTTAAAGCTTTTTTTTTTTACTATCACATTCCTTGTGGGCAAAATCCATTTTGAAAGCTTTTTTTTTTTTTTTAACTATCTTATTCCTTGTGTGCAAGCGATCCTTTCCGAACTACGAGTACATATAAATATTTTCGAACCCCTTTCTTAGAGCTCCTTTGAATTGAACTTGAGCTCTCGTGAGCTGCGGAGTGGAACGAAGAAATCGAAAAAATGAGCTATTCCGAAGCTTTTGAATGTTTTGAAAAAGGTTTGGCATGGCTGGAGCAGCAGGAGGACTGTGATACTGGTGAACTAATAATATTAAAAAACTCCATGATAGTGTTTCAAAGCAAAGGCAATCGAAACTACGACAAACAAAACATTTTTTCAAACCCTTGTGACATATGTAAAAGGTGCTTAATTTTAAAATTAAAGTTCAGGTAATTTATTCCCGTTTCCATTTTGCTATTGCTTTATTTTGATTAAGCACTTGTTACCATAATAACAAATATTGCACAAATTTCTCCTTAATCTTAAAATTGAAGCATTCTCTATTATCCGAAAATTTCGATTTTCCGAAAGATGGTGGGTCCCAATTACTTCGGATAATCGAGGCTCTACTGCAATATGCTCTTTGGTGAGTTCAACTGCTTACTTACAGGCCAGATTTTATTTTTAATTCACTAAATTTGTGAAAAGTTCAATTTGAAGGTGAAAAAATTCTATGAAAGGCCTATTTAAGGGACAAATAATTTTGTGAAGGGTCCTGTTTTGGGATAAAATGTTTTGTGAAAACTCCTGTTTGGGGATAAAAATTTTTGTGAAGGGTCCTGTTTGGGAATAAAAATTCTTGTGAAGGGTCTGTTTGGGGATAAAAATTTAAGATAAATTAGTGAAAAACCTGTTTTAAGATAAATTATTTTGTGAAGGGTCCTTTAAAGGACCTAAGATTTTCCTAAACACATCCCTGCATTTGTATTATTTTTTTTTTTCATATTTGGTATTTCTGAGTCATTTTGACATTGGTATTTTTTTTAGTATTTCCACTTGTTTTCTAATATTTTGGACACATTTATTATGTCTTTAGACATTATTTGTCATTTTCCCCCCTTTTTTCTTCATTTCCTTAAGACTGTTCTTAACAGCTCTGCTCAACAAGCGCAAAACCTTTTTGACACATTTGCAAATTCATTTTTAACGTAAAGATATAAAATTGGAAGTCCTGACTATGGAAGCGATTTGAAATCGAGCTGTGTTTTCCATATTTTGGTAAATAAATTACCTATTGAGTTATAAGCGATTTTAATCACGTGACAGATACCTTTTTCAACCTTCCTTGGTGGTCATTCTTCTTTCGCACGGAAATTCGACTCAAAACGCCGACTTTGACACTATTTTCTGAAAAACCTATTGCGTTTGCAAAAAAAAAAAAAAAAAAAAAAAAAAAAGTTCGGTGACATACTTTCTGAACAACAGCACCTACTAGTTTCATGCATTTCCGAACAAAAATAAATTAAAATTATGTCATAAATTAAGAAAAAGAAAAAACGTATCAAGACGCAAATATAAATATGTTTAAAAAACATACAGCTGTTTCGAAACCTCTAAGGTTTCATCATCAGTGCTTAAAAATCAAAGGTAAAATTAAAACTCTGGGTAAAAAGTGGGAGGGGGAGAGCCAGAAAGGTGTACCTTACAGCTCTACTGTCAATTTCGCATTTCGCCGTTGACAATAGAGCTGTAAGGTACGCCTTTCTGGCTCTCTGTCTCCCCCCCCCCCTTTTTACTCAGAGTTTTAATTTTACCTTTGATTTTTAAGCACTGGGGATGAAACCTTAGAGGTTTCGAAACAGCTGTTTGCATTTTAAACATATTTATATTTGTGTCTTTATACGTTGTTTCTCTTTCTTAATATATCGGCCCAAAGTACAATCCTTCCCCACTTTTTATGTTATGTCATAAAGTTGCCCTTTTGGATTTGAGAACAGACTTAATTAATAAAAATTCTTTTTCATAATGATTATATTTTCATATTGAAAAGCACAAAACTAAATTATTAACCGTAGAACAGGCGGAAATTTTACTCAAGATTTATAAAAATATTGCGCACCAAAATATTTATTTAAAACTTTTTAATTGCCATTTTAAGGTTATTTATTTTAAATTTTTATTTTGTATTTTAGGCTATTTTCTAACATTTTGAACACCGTTATTATGTCTTTAGACCATACCTTTTCATTTTTTGCATTTCTTCTTCAATTATTTGATTAATAAAAATTCATTTTTATAATGATTATATTAACCATATTGAAAAACATAAAACTAAAATAATTAACCGTAGAACCAGGGGGATTTTACTCTAGACTTATAAAAATATTGCAAACCAAAATTTTTATTTAAAACTACTTAACTGCCATTTTAAGGGTTTTTTTTATTTTATTTTAGGTTGTTTTGTAATACTTTAGCCGCATATATCTGTAGACTCTATTTGTCATTTTTTGCATTTTGTCTTCGTTTATTTAATTAATAAAAATTCATTTTTATACTGATTGTATTTTCAGATTGAAAAACACAAAACTAAAATTATTAACCCTAGAACCAGGGGGAATTTTACTCAAGATTTAAAAAAATATTGCGCACCAAAATTTTTATTTAAAACTATTTAATTGCCATTTTAAGGTTATTTATTTTATTTTTATTTATTTTGTATTTTATATTTTAGATTATTTTCTAATATTTTGAACACCGTTATTATGTCTTTAGACCATACTTTTCATTTTTTTTTTTTTTGCATTTTTTTTTTTCATTTATTTGATTAATAAAAAATCCTTTTCATAATGATTATATTACCATATTGAAAAACACAAAACTAAAATTATTAAACCTAGAACCGGCGAAAATTTTACTCAAAATTTATAAAAATATTACACAACAAAATTTTTATTTAAAACTAATTAACTGCCATTTTACGTTTTTTTTCCTAATATTTTAGACACATATGTCCTTAGACCCTATTAGTCAATTTTTGTATTTTTTCTTCATATATTTAGTTAATAAAAATTCATTTTTATAGCATTATATTTTCAGTTTGAAAAACACAAAACTAAAATTACACAGGCCTGCGAAATTGAAGTTTTTTAAAAATACAAGAAAAGTTTTCGCTGATTTTTATGTTATTTGGTGGGCTGATTTCGAAAATGATCCCCATCACATCAGAATTTTTTGTAACATCGATATCGATATTTTTGTTAAAGTACTATTTGAAAAGGAATTCTCTCGGACAATTTTGCATGTACTATCTGGCAACAGTGATTTTATCCATGTAAATCTACGTAAAAAAAAAAAAAAAAAAAAAAAAAAAAAAAAAAAAAACGATTCTTGGTGAGGCAAATTGATTTTTCAGTAATCGATTATTTTGTTATAGGTTTAAACGGTTTAAAACAACTGGGTCTATCGGAAAGGTGTGTCGTGTTGGGAAAATCAATTCGTACCGGAAAATTCTATCATTTAATTATCAGATATTGATTCCTATATCTAATGTCTAATAATTACCTGGCAGAATTTACCGGTACGAATTATTTTTTCCAACACGGCACGACTTTCCAATCGACCCAATATTTTTTAAGAAAATGTGACGTCATAGAATTTTTTCATTATTTGTTTTTTAATTAGCACCAAAAAATACACAAAGTTCAGCCATCAATACCCTTGTATTGTTTTCATCGCAGGCCTCTGTTATTAACCCTAGAACCGCCGGAAATTTTACTCAAGATTTATAAAAATTATTGCACATCAAAACTTTTATTTGAAACTATTTAATTGCCATTTTAAGGTTTTTTTATTTTATTTTTATTTATTGTGTATTTTGTATTTTAAGTTCTTTTCTAATATTTTGAACACCGTAATTATGTCTTTAGACCATACTTTTCATTTTTTGCATTTTTTCTTCTTTTTTTTGATTAATAAAAAATCATTTTTATAAAGATTATTATATATATAAAAGCACAAAGTTTATAACGCTTCCGGAAGTGAACTCATCCGTTTCCTGATAATCCAAACGCGGCCATGTTAGGCTTAAGCATTCCGATGCCGTATTTGCCGACTGCCTTACTTAATCTGTCTATCTATTCGTTATGTAACATATTATTCTTCAATTTTTCTAAAACCTTCAAAAAATATACAATTATATCTAATTTAAAAATAACCAGATACCAACAACAGGGTTCCGATGTATACAAGCGATTAACGTTGCCATTCATAAGCACAAATTACAAATCCAAAAAACAAATGAATGACTCTTTCAGCTATTCATTAAATGCTCTTAAAATATTTTGCAAAAGCATATTAATATTTTGAAATACGTTTTTCACTTTTGTTTACATTTATTTACAGTTTGAATTCAGTATACAATGTTAAAAATATCGCGAAAAATTACCTTTGTTTATCAAGGCTATTTGGGTCATTTTCAAAATATGCATACATATGCTGTCCCACAGTAAAAAAAAAATTGTGCTCATAATATATTATTTAAAACTGACTATAAATATTATATTTATTTAATTAATTACACTACACAACATATTTCTAAAACATAAAAATAATCACTTTCATATTTTTTTCCTAAAGATGCAGATTTTTGCATCTAGTAGAAGAAAAAAATAGCTGTCCCTCTTCTGTATTTTATAATTCTGTAATATTTTTTCACTTCATTTTTCACTTTAAAAGGAAAGTAATTGGGACATTTAATGAGATAAATCATCATTATTTTAAATTTCTGACATTATTCCAGCAAAAAAATAAATAAATAAATAAAATAAAATAAAAAAAAAATTAAGAAAATCTACAAAACATTTTGTCCCTCATATTTTGTCAAGTCTGTTACCAAGCTACAATTTCATGAAATAAAGGTTGACAATTTCACCAAGAGATGGCAGCACATTTGCAATAAAAACATTTATACTAGTTAAATATTTACTTGTAGCCATTTTCTTTTGCAGTTGAAAAACAACAGTGTAGTGGAGTAAAGAATTTTTTATAAAGGTGAGTATTTTTATTCAATGTCAAGTCTGTTACCTAATTTTTTATGTTAAAAATATAAGTTTAGTACTTTCTTTTGCTTGAATATTATTATCTAGTTAATATATTAAAGATTTTGTTTTGTTTCTTAGTGTTAATAATTAGCATGTAGGTTTGGAAGATATTTTGCTGTTAATGTCAAGTCTGTTACCAACCATGTTACTGGTAAATAGTGTATAAAATATAGTAAAATAGTGTATAAAAATTATACCAAAAGCTAAAGTGCTTAATTAATTATATTTACAGACACATCTAACTTATACATTATCACTTATTTCATTTTTAATGTGAAATTTAAAAGTAATTTTTTTTAAATGTTTTTCTGAATTGTATGCATTTATTGAAAATGACCCATCTGTTTTCTGACCAATGAGAACGCTTCATAGTGTTCAGTGAATATAGCTGTACTCTGTGATTCATTCCTGATAATTATTCTGTACCGGATTAACGTTTCCTTTCTAAAAATAAACGTATTTCAAATTATTTAAAGGCTTTATTATGCTTTTACAAATATTTTAAGAGCAAAATCGGATGTCGACCGTATTTTTTTAATGATTCGTTCAAAGAGTCATTTATTTGCATCTGCATTTGGAATTTGTGTTGTACATGTGGTATGACAAGTGAATGTTGATTTGATTTTCAATCTTAAAACGTGCTTTCTTTTTCACTATTCGCAAAAGTTACATTATTAGACAGATTATTCAAAATAAATTAACATTTAAGAGATGGCTTACATTCAATTATCTAATATTCTGCTGCGATAACTTCAGTTAAAATTAGATTGGAATCTCTATCTATCCCTATATGAAAGTAAACAAACAATTAATTCATTCGTCTTGAACTTTTAAAATATTAAAACAAGCGTTTATATGCTCTGTTGCGGCATCTGTTGGTAGTTAAAATTAAAAAAAGAAATTTTCTTTTTAAAATGTTCTTTGAATTCTGAAGACATTGGGGGGAAAATTAATATGTCTTATAAAATGAAATTAGAATATCAGGAATATGTAATGCCGTGTATTACATTTGTCATTTTTTGCATTTTTTCTTCGTTTATTTAATAAATAAAAATTAATTTTTATAGTGATTGTATTTTCAGATTGATAAACACAAAACTAAAATTATTAACCCTAGAACCAGGGGGTTAATTTTACTCAAGATTTATAAAAATGTTGCACACCAAAATTTTTATTTAAAACTATTTAACTGCAATTTTAAGTTTTTTTTTTCTGATATTTTGAACACACATGTCTTTAGACCCTATTTGTCATTTTTTGCATTTTTTCTTCGTTTATTTAATTAAGAAAAATTCATTTTTATAGTGATTATATTTTCAGATTGAAAAACACAAAACTAAAATTATTAACCCTAGAACCAGGGGGAATTTTACTCAAGATTTAAAAAAAAAAATTGCACACCAAAATTTTTATTTAAAACTATTTAACTGCCATTTTTAGGTGCGTTCGTAATTACATAAATACGTAGCACCTATAGTCGTCGTTCGGTCCGCCTGTCTGTCCGTCCGCATACAACAGAGCAAAAACTACCCAAATTAATGGCCTGAAATTTTAAATATATAATTGTTGCAAAATTTTGTCGAGTCATTTCAATTTTTATGAAAATCGGATGTATAGTTTAATTACAGGGACAGTCAAAAGTTTTTCTTTACATTACGGCCAATGGGAAAATTTTTTGCAAGTGCATTTTAATGATGTTACAGTTTTCGAACAGAATGAAATTGATATGCACTTATGAAGTGCTCTAAAATATACTATCAATACAATATGCGGTGCAAAATATATTTATAAAACTAGTTATATTACGAACGCACCTTATTTACCAAGTTTGACGTGCAATTTCCTACTAGTAAGTTTTTTATTTATTTTTTTATATTAGGTGATTTCTAATATTTTGGGCACCTTTATAATGCCTTTTAGACCCTGTTGCACTCTCCCTTAGTCCACACGCTGATGCATTCTCCTTAGACCCCCAATCAACACTCGCACAGACTTCGAAAAAATGTTCTTTTATTTTGATATGCTGCCACCACCGATATAGATACGTGATATCGGGCACGTTGTGAGAATGATTATCAAAAAGAATGCTAAGCTTATTCAATTGAAATTCACGTACAATTTATTTACAAATTATTTACACATAAATAAAACATTGTTTACATTTAACAGCTCGAACATAGACGATCGGCCCGATACTAAGTTACATATAGCGAGTATTTTCTGCGCACTGGGCTAACATATTAAAATACCCTATTCTTCACCTTACGGTATCTCATCAGGTTTATCGGAGGGTCACCTTGGACCTCCCCTTGCGTATCCTTTCTCTGCACAAGATTCAAACCTTTTCCCAGAACACACTACACTCAGGAAACACCAACCTACCCCTTTCAGGTTTTCGCTAGAACTACTCTATCAGAACGCTACGACCTATCTTCACCAGGTCTACCCTAGAACTGCTTTCTCTCTCCCTCAGCGATGCCTTCCAAAACCAGCTTACGGGGTTCAATATCTTCTCTCAGAGATCCGATCTCTTCTCTAAAACTCCCCCCTTACTGTGGAGTCTGCTATAGCTCTAGATAGCCTCTAGATAGACTCCTTTGTTTCCTTTATCTGATGTATGAGTTTTTGAAAAATCCCGCGACACAAAGATGGTACTTGTCCATAACATACTATCTAATTAAAATAGCTATGATCAACTTCAAGATAAGGGAAAATATTACTTTAAACCCCAAGTACGCAGAAGTGATACATATGTAATATAAGAGATAAGCAAAATGATAACATCAGATAACAGTAATCTTAATTATTTACACGCTCGTTAGCTTCAGAAACCTGAGAGACCCTATTTGTCGTTTTTTTGTATGGAATGTCGTTTTTTTGTAGGAAATGAACACAAGTTCATTTCCTTAATTAATAAAAATTCTTTTTTATAATGTTTATATTTTCATATTGAAAAACACAAAACCAAAATTATTAACCCTAGAACCGGCGGAAATTTTACTCAAGATTTATAAAAAATATTGAGCACCAAAATTTTTATTTAAATCAATTTAATGGCCATTTTAAAGTTTTTTATTTTACTTTTTGTATTTTGTATTTTAGGTTGTTTTCTAATATTTTGAATACCTTTTTTATGTCTTTAGACCATACTTTTCATTTTTTGTACTTTTTCTTCATTTATCTGAATAATAAAAAATCATTTTTATAATGATTATATTACCATATTGAAAAACACAAAACTAAAATTATTAACCCTAGAACCAGGGGGAATTTTACTCTAGATTTATAAAAATATTGGAAACCAATATTTTTATTTAAAACTACTTAGCTGCCATTTTAAAGGTTTTTTTTTTATTTTAGGTTGTTTTGTAATATTTTGGACGCATATGTCTTTAGACCCTATTTGTCATTTTTTGCATTTTTTCTTCGCTTATTTAATTAATAAAAATTCATTTTTATAGTGATTATATTTTCAGATTGAAAAACACAAAACTAAAATTATTAACCCTAGAACCCAGGGGGGAATTTTACTCAAGATTTATAAAAATATTACACATCAAAATTTTTATTTAAAACTATTTAATTGCCATTTTAAGTTTTTTTTTTCTAATATTTTGACCGCATTTGTCTTTAGACACTACTTGTCATTTTTTTTTCTTTTTTGCATTTTTTCTTCATTTCCTCAATTAATAAAAATTGCTTTCATAATGATTTTATTTTCATATTGAAAACACAAAACTAAAATAATTAACCCTAGAACCGGCGGAAATTTTACTCAAGATTTATAAAAATATTGCCCACCAAAATTTTTATTTAAAGCTATTTAATTACCATTTTAAGTTTTTTTTTTTTTTCAGTATTTTAAGTTATTTTCTAATATTTTACACACATTTTCTTTAGACCATATTTTTTATTTTTTTCTTTCTTTTATATATATATTTATTATATATATATAATTATTATAATTTATTATATATATATATATATATATATATGTATTATATTATTATATATATTATATATATATATATATATATATATATTCTTTTATATAATAAAAATCGAAGTGGACGTTTTGAAAAGAATTTCCGGACATAGCAATGCAGGAAAGGAGAAAACCCCGTGGCCATGGGACAACAAATGCTTATAACTCGATACGTAATTTATTTAAAAAAAAAAAAAAAAGCCATTCGATTCCAAATTGCTTCAATAGTTGAGTCATAACTGAGTTTAATCTGAGTCAGAAATTTTCGCGTTGTTCAGGAGCAGGGAAAACACTACATTTTGTAATATGGGAAAAGCCCGTTTCACTGGTCTCTCCACCTCTGTAGTGGAGCCGGTACAAACGGAAATCTCTTCGTATTCACCGGTACTAACGTAGTTCAATGCAAAATTCCCATGTCCAGTGAAATGTACTTCACATTTAAATTAATTCACCAAACCATTGATAAATGGTTGTTTTCAATGGAGGAGATATGCAGCAATTCTTCACAAGTCATTTTTAAGTTTAAACTGTATTTTTATCGCCCAAAAGCAGTGTTTAATTCAAACAAACAATTCCCTTTCGTTCATTATTTTCACAAAAGCAAAAGTAGTGTCAGTCACACGACTGCAATTCATAAAGAAATGCGCTGAAAGTCACGTAAAATTGCAGTAATTGAAGGATGATAATTTCTAGAAATGATATGGATAGTTTGTTCGTACTGGATAGCTAATGGTGAGTACTGGGACTTTAACTTCCATGTAGCACTTTACTGAAAAAACATGTAAAAAGTAAAAACCTATGTTTGATTTTGGATTACAGAATTCAATGTAACAACTTACTCAATATTTTGGAACCTCTTTACAATCTAGTATGGAATAAGCAAAGCTCTCGTATTTACTCGCTTCTTTGTGAACTTTTTCCTCCATTTTTTCGATTATAAATGTAGGGCATGCGAAAAATACAATTTTTTTTTTTTCTTAATGTGGCATTAAATTTCCTTGAAAGACGACTTAAAATTTTAAAAGCAAGTCTTCCTATAAGGTGAATACCACATTTTAATAAATGAATAATTAAGATTAAACAGAGTATAAAACAGATTTATAAGTTCTTAGATAATTATGGAACTGGGACAATATAATATTTTTGTTCTTTACTTTCTGGAGCATTCTACAATAAAGTAGAAAAAATTAGAAATTGCTCGTCAAACGTGGCAAATAAGGTGCGTTCGTACTATAACTATTTTTATATTAAAAAAAATAAATATTGCACCCCATATTGTACTGAATGTATATTTTCTTGCACTTCATAAGTGCATAGTCTGTAACATCATTAAAATGAGCTTGCAATAATTTATTCCCATTGGTCGTCATGTAACGGAAAACTTTTGACTATTCCTGTAATTAAACTATACATCCAACTTTCATAAAATTTGAAATGACTCAACAACATTTTGCAACAATTATATATTTAAAATTTCAGACCATTCGGAAGGATACAACATTATTACAACACACTTGCAATAATTTTTTCCCATTGGCCGTAATGTAGCGGAAAACGTTTGACCGTCCCTGTAATTAAACTATACATCCGATTTTCATAAAATTTGAAATGGCTCGACAAAATTTTGCAACAATTATATATTTAAACTTTCAGACCATTCGGTTATATAGTTTTTTTCTGTTATAAGCGGACGGACAAATAGACGGACTGAACGACGACTATATAAGTGCTACGTATTTATATAACTAGGACTTCCCTCAGAGGGATTTGAGAGATATTACTGAGACCATAGATTTAATAATAACATGTGGAAGCAAAGAAAATGAGATGTTATCTTTAATTGTCCATATACTGCGAAAAATTGAAATGATGAAAATAAACGAATTGTAGAATTACAAAATCTTATATATAAATTCGTATACACTGTTTAAAAAAATGGGAAATCAAACCATTCAAGACAGCCATGCATGGATATAAAATTGAAAGTACGCAATATATTAAAAGTAAAATAGAAAATGAAACACTAATTTGCTTATATCGGAATTTTAACTGTATAAAATTATGTCAAGAGCATAATCAGACACTCCGCACCAATTTGAGTAACATTAAATGACAAATATATGATGTTTAAAAAGAATGGACTATACTTTATATGGTATGTGCTCCCCCGGAATAGTTAATATTGTACAATATCTGTTTTCCACGGATGCAATGAGGTTGTCGATAACATTTAAGGAATTCTCTTCTCAAAATCTAATATAGTATCAAAGTACCGAATACATCAAAAGTGGCATGCAATGCTTCGTTAGAGTGTGTTTTAGATATGCTCGATCGGATTTAAATGATGAGTGTATGCTGGCCACTATATACGCTGTATTGTTTTGTTTTCAAACATATTCTGCAAAAGTTGAGCTGTATTTAGCATGTATTAAATAAAAGAAATCGGCAATGATTACAACATAAAGTATGACACAAGATCTGAATATATCGTCTGCATAACTTTTGAGCTGTCAAAGTGTCATTTGAAGTAATTTACAAATCCATACATATTTATTCAGCAAATCATGCAAGCTAACATACGCCAATATGAACCCGATTACAAAATTTCACCAGAATAAGTTAATATATAAAAAATCTACTAATGATAATTGAGAATATGAACTTATGATAAAATGTCTAGAAAAATGAATCGGATAAAAAATTCATATCACATTTAAAACGGCACTTCCCTCTGTTAGTGGCCTTGGCGAGAGAGAGAACAGCCTGGAGAAGGAACACTTTAACAAGAACTTTCGGGCAACCTACTCACTGTTTCATACAAGTCTTTATTCAATATTTACACAATTTATTTAATGCTAAGTGGATATCTATCAGTTTTGTTGCATTTAAATCGCATGTTTTGCGGAGGAAATGCAGCATTATGAAATATTTAAAGTTGCTGTACCTAATAATTCCAAATTAATGGTAATTGAGATCGCTTTCCGTTAATTTCATCTTTTTAAATTTAAAATTTTTTAGAAACCATTCATAGAGACAATTGTATATTTTAAAACTAACCCGAAGCAAAATTTCAAGATTTTGGGCTCAGCAGTAATAGAGAAATAGAAAATTTTCGAAAGTTTTTTGTTTCTGCACTGTTTTATATAGCGACATTTTTAGAAATTGTTCTATTGCGAGAATTTACGTCATGATAAATACAGCTATGTCAATTTTCATGTTTATATTCCTAACAGTTCCATGTTCTTCGTTACTTAGATCATCTTTAGATCTTTTTCCGCTTTGTTTAGTCTTTCTATTTTTTAGAATTCGTTCTACAACGAGCATTTACATCTTATTAATTAATACCATGCCAAAGTTCTAGTTTCTAACCCCAACAGTATCCCAAAAATTTCAGTATTCCAAATAAATCATAGTTTAGGACCTTTCTAGAAATTTTTACATTTATCCGTCAAATTGAACCTTTTAGAGAGCGTTCATTACGAGTATTTACATCTTAAAAGTAACTACCGCACCAAATTTAAAGTTTCTAACCCAATCAATATCGTAGAAATCACAATTTTAGAACTTTTTTGCTCCTGCAGCGATGTAGGTTCTTGCACTGACATAAAATAGTCTTTTTTTAGGAGCAGAGATGGCCACCAACATTTTTTTAAGTTGGCTATGTAGTTTCAGAGATAACACCTCACAAACGTACAAGCATTAATAATATTATATACTTTATAATATTATAACGCTTTATAATATTAGCATTAGATGTACAGATACAAAAGCCATTTATCTGTTACAAACTAAAGTGCCGGCGTTGCCCAGAATTTGAAGGATGTTTGTTCTGAAAAATCAATTTCAAAATTTAACATACAACACAAAACAAAGATTAAAAAAAGCAGTCGAAATGTTGTTGAATGAATCATATGAAAACGCTATATAAAAATGTATAAATGTATATAACAGACGCAAAAGAATACAGCTATAAATGAACTTATTTCAATTTATAATTGGAGCAATAATGTTAAAATACGCCAATATTTCCCTAATCGGGTTTTTATCATGCTTCAATACATTTTTCACACTCATATGACGTTATACTATATCCACCATGCCCTTTATATTTCCAATATGACGTAATATTTTCCTCTTTCACGTGGAAACCTTGAAATAGAAAAGTTATGAAGTTATATTCACTTTCGTTTAAATTCGCCAAACCATTTATTTCATTTTCATATTTCACGTGAATATCTTGCAATAGAAAAGTTATGACGTAATATTCACCTTTTTTTTTAATTCGGCAAACTATTTATTTCATTTTCATTTTTCACGTGGAAATCTTGCAGTAGAAAATTAATTGTTGTAGTAATAATTTTATTGCGTTTTTTAATTGTTGGCAACTGCTATAACGAAAAATGTTTAAATTTGATAAGAAATTGCTGTTAAATTGGCGGGTTTTTATTAATTAAAAATTAACTATAAGTTATTTCGATTCCGGATTACTTTAGTTGTCTCGGCCATGCTTTAATACACATGTACGTATCTCTTCACAATTTTGGTTTCCAAATTGTGGATTTCTTATAGAATTACAAACAGACAGATAGACAAGTTTTCATTTTTATATATCTCTCTATTCTATAAAAAGTAACTAACGCTGTCATCGCCGCCGCCGCCGGTTTTGAATTTTTTGTGACCGGAGGTCTTTCTTCGTTAATATTAAGAAAACTATTGCATACAAATATATGAAAATCGGTGGTATTATAGCGAAATGTTTGATCAACACACTAATGCATACAGTTTTCAAATCGAAGAATTATTTTAAGAGATATTTAATACTAAAGTTGGACAAAATCTTTCCATTAAAAAGAATTTATAAGAGCAAAAGCTATACATGGGAATTTAATCATTTTTAGATCATTTTATTCAATAGAAGATCCCGGTCTGCAGATTTCATTAATTTTTTAATTTGACTTATTTTTTTGAGGTTTTATTTCTATTTTAAATTCAAATATTCAGCATTTTGACAGATATTTTTTACATATTTTAGAAAATGATATTAATTTAAACTGTTGCCAACTGTATAAGCAGCGCAAACAATAATGTTTGCTTCAAATAAAAAAAAATATTTACACGTTACTATTATAAACAGAAAAAAACCTTCAAATTAGAATTAAATAATTAGGTATAAAAAGCAGGCACTTATTGGAAATTACGCCATAAAAACTATATTTACATGGGAATTTTAAAAGAGAAAGGATATTGTAAAATAAATTCATTAACATGCGTTAGAAATCTGAAATAGAACAAATTACGTCACATTACACTTATTATGCAAAATGAACAAAAAATAGTATTGCAAAACAGTTTAAATTTAAAAATTGCGCGAGACAAAATACTAGAGGTTAAATATTAGATTTTTTAAAATTTTATTATTTGTCGTTTGATGTGAAGAGTTCAGCTATAAGTATGCAAATGTTTATGTTTCCAACATAATTAGGGGCCGAGTTAGAAAAAGTGCTTTAAATACACAAGTTAGAGCCCAAAGGGTTAAATATTAAGCCTTTTTCAAAATTTTATTATTTGTCGTTTGATGTGAGATGTTCTTGTTCAGCTATAAGTATGCAAAATTTCATGTCTCCAACTTAATTAAATTAGGGGCTGATTTAGAAAAATTGCTTAAAATACACAAGTTACAGCCCAGAGGGTTAAATAACAGACTTTTTCAAATTTGTATTATTTGTCGTTTGATGTGAGGTGTTCAGCTATAAGTATGCAAAATGTCATGTCTCCAACTTAATTAGGGGCTGAGTTAGAAAAATTGCTTAAAATACAGAAGTTAGAGACTGGAGAGTTAAATATGACTTTTTCAAAATTTTATGATTTATTGTGTTATCGCAAGTGTTCAGCTATAAGTATGCAAACTTTCAAGTCTTCAACTTAGTTAGGGGATGAGTTAGAAAAATTGCTTAAAATACATAAGTTAGAGCCCAGAGGGTTAAATATCAGACATTTTTCAAAATTTTATTATTTGTCGTTTGATGTGAGGATTTCAGCTATAAGTATGCGAAATTTCATGTCTCCAACTTAATTAGGGGCTGAGTTAGAAAAATTGTTTAAAATACATAAGTTAGAGCCCAGAGGGTCAAATATTAGACTTTTTAAAAATTTTATTATTTGTCGTTTGATGTGAAGTGTTCAGCTATAAGTATGCAAAATGTCATGTCTCCAACTTAATTAGGGGCTGAGTTAGAAAAATTGCTTAAAATACAGAAGTTAGAGCCCAGAGGGTTAAATATTAGACTTTTTCAAAATTTTATTATTTGCCATTTGATGTGTGGTATTCAGCTATAAGTATGAAAATTTTCAAGTCTCCAACATATATAGTTTCTGAGAACGGTCTCTGTGACAGACGGACATACAGACAGACAAAGGAGTGAGACAGGTAGGGTTTCGTTAGATGAACGAAACTCTAAAAACATGCTTCGGATGACTGTAACAACATCCTAAAATTACATTACCATCAGCGATCTACCAATCCCGAATTTAGTTTATATTCGATTCATATATTCTTATTCTTTTGTGCGGCCCTGTAAAATAATTATCAATATTATATACAGTAAAACCTCTGAATAGCGGACACCCCGAGAATGCAGAATTTGTCCTCTATTTAGAGGTGACCGCTACTGAGAGTAAAACATGTACAGTTATTTAAGAGTTGGTAATCGAAAAAATGTCCGCTAAATAGAGGTATCCGCTAATCGGGTGTGTCCGCTATGACGGTTTTACCAGTGAAACTTCTGAATAGCGAACACCTCGGGAGGGCAGAATTTGTCCTCTATTTGGAGGTGTCCGCTACTGAGAGTAAAAAATGTACAGTTATTTAAGGGTTGGTAATCGAAAAAATGCCCGCTAAATAGAGGTGTCCACTAATCGGGTGTGTCCGTTATGGAGGTTTTACTGCATAATAATATCATCCTTTACAAGAAAATTGCATGCTGTATGATAGACAGACATCCAGAGAAAGATAACCTCCCGGATCAATAAACACTCATGTCTTTTGTTTTAATCATCCACAATTGTATGTCATACAACATGCCAGATTTTATACAACAGGCTAAAAACGGTCACCGTGGTACGGAATACTGTATTATTATTTGTTTGCCCACCAAAACTGGTTGCCACGGGTTGTTGCAAGATTTGTGATCACGTGGTTGAAACTGATCTATTCAATATTACTGCGTGCGTATATATTTTTTTTTATTTGCTCCATGTGTTCAAACCAGTTGTCTACGAAAACATCAACCGGTGAAAGTGACGCGCACCAAATTTCTGTGACGTATGCAGATAAATTGTGCTTTTTTAAGAGTTTTTTCTATATAATTTTTAAACGGTTTGGAACTTATTTTTCATAGTAGGTGCATTCAGTAGGCGACCCTCATAGGTACCTTCTCGTGCAATCAGAAACGAAATCCGACAAATATTTTTTGAGTTATGCTTGACGAAAGGTTTTTATTAGGTTTTTGGCGCTTGTCTGCGCATTTATATTAAATAAATAAGCCAGTTTGAGTCACACCACAACATTTAATAAAACACTCACAAGACGAACAAATAGAACATGAAGAATAATAAATATCAGCGTCGGATATCGTTTGTTGCCATGCAACTGGTATAAATTCTCAACTTTTAAAAAATATCGTTTCCTTCATCCATGGAGCGATGAGATTGTAAGATGCACGCGCATGAAAATAAATGTATTAGAGAAATACTACATGAGTATCCCCCCAGTGACGAAGGAACGATAGAACAAAAGAAACAATGTGAAAATACAAGATGCATGTAAATAACACAATATATTTATAAAAAAAATCAATTGTATGAAGTATAGTTTATTTCAGTTATCAGTCTTTTAGGAAATCTTACTCGTCTACCTGATTTGGTAGTTGGTTCTTCTGATTTTACTGGCTGGCTATCTACTGGAAAACTTTTACTTTCAGGATTATCTGTATTACTTGGTAAATCACTGAACACAAATGCAGGTTTAACTCTATCAAGTGAAACACAACTTTTCTTTCCATTTATGATTATGGTTATGTGCTTGTCATTTCTCGATAGAACTTCATGAGGGCCAGAATAAGGTTGAGATAAGGATGGAAGGACTTTATCTAATCGGAGAAACACATGCGTGCAATCCTTCAATTTAGGGTGAACAAAAAATTTTGAGTGTCCGTGAGCAGATGTATATGAAGGTTTTAAACTATTCATTCTCTCTTTCAATTGTTGGATGAAATTATTGTCGCAAGATACCAAAGATGGGATTTGTGAACACATTTCAGCTGGTAGTGTGAGTGAAATGCCATAAACTAACTCAGCACTTGAAGCTTTTATATCTGGTTTCACAGCAGCTCGTATACCAAGTAGAACTGCAGGTAAACTCTCGGTCCACTTACTATGCTCATGAGCCTTTAATGCGCTCTTTAAGACTCTGTGGAAGCGTTAAACTAAACCATTTGCTTGAGGATGAAATGCTGTCGTTCGTATGCGGTTTGTGCCCAGAAATTTTGTCAGTTCTTTGAACAGATTTGACTCAAATTGTCTACCTTGGTCGGTTGTTATTATAATGGGGCAACCAAATCTAGATATCCATCCGTCAAAAATGGCACGGCAAACTGATTCTGCAGTTATATCTTTTAAAGGTATCACCTCTGGCCATCTTGTAAATCGATCTATTATTGTTAAACAGTATACATTTCCATCTGATGGAGGTAATGGACCTATCAAATCTATGTGAATGTGTGAAAATCTTGCATCGGGTAATGCGAAAGTACCTAGGCTTGTTTTCGTGTGTCTGTGTACTTTAGAACGTTGGCAAGCACTACAACTATTGACCCATTCTTTCACATTTTTCTGCATATTGGGCCATACATATCGTGATGCAATAAGATTTAAGGATGCTGCAACACCAGGATGAGCTAAATTATGGAAATGTTCAAATACTGTTCTACGAAAATTCGCTGGTACGAATGGTCTCGGAGAACCTGTTGATACATCACAAATCAGTTCTGTGGCAGACATTGGAGATGGCATGCTTTTAAACACAAGAGAAGATTTGTTATCATTTTGCAAATTGCGTAGATCTACATCATCTTCTTGAGCTTTTGCAAACTCCTCAAAGTCTAAAAATGAGCTGGAGATTTGATCTACTTCAATTCGAGATAAAGCATCAGCAACTGTGTTGTTGGAGCCGCTTACGTGACGTACATCTGTACTAAACTGAGATATGTAATCTAGATGCCGCCATTGGCGCGGGCTGCATTTGTCTGGATTTTGTTTGAAGGCATATATGAGAGGCTTTTGGTCTGTATATATGATAAAGTTTCTTCCTTCGAGCATGTGTCGAAAACGCTTTACTGATGTATACATTGCCAAGAGTTCTCTGTCGTATGTAGACCATTTCTGCTGACTTTTTGAAAGCTTGATTGATAAAAAGGCAATGGGTTCCCAATACTTTTTATTAAGCTGCATAAGAGAACCGCCAACGGCTTTGTCGCTTGCGTCAATCCAAAGGCTTAACTTTGCGCCGGGAATGGGATGTCGCAGGAGAGTTGCATTGGCTAAAGCTTGTTTGGCGTCATTAAAAGCCTGCTCAGCCTCCACAGTCCATTGAATTGAGTCGTGTGAATTTTTTTCAGAGCGTCTTCTAGACTTTTTTGAATTCTTTATTCCTTCCAAGAATTTATATAATGGAGCCAATATGTGAGCAGCTTTTGATATACATCGACGGTAATAATTAAATAACCCAAGAAATCGTCTTAACTGTGTAAGAGTAGTAGGTTGAGGGAATTTTAAAATGCAATCAACACGATCTGGTAGGGGCTCAGTGCCAAATTCAGATACCTTATAACCTAGAAAATCTATGGATGATACGCCGAAAATGCATTTTGATGGTTTTAAGCTTAATCCGTATTCTTGCAAGCGCTGAAATATGATTTTCAGATGCTCGAGATGTTCTTCTGGTGTGCGAGATGCTACCAGGATGTCATCAATGAAAACATACAAAAATGGAAGATCTCGTGTAATTTGATCCATGAACCGTTGAAATGTAGCAGATGCGTTGCAAAGGCCGAATTGCATTCTTGTACTCTCAAATAAGCCAAACGGTGTAATAATGGCACTTTTATGTACATCATCTGGATGAATTGGTATTTGGTGGTAAGCTTTTATGAGATCAAGGTGGGAGTATATTTTTGTACCATGAAGGTTCGAAGTAAAGTCTAAAATATTTGGAATGCTATAATTATCTTTTACTGTTTGTGCATTAAGTGCTCGGTAATCTCCGACAGGTCTCCAATCTGTAGAATGTTTTTTAGGAACCATATGAAGTGGTGAAGCGTAATTGCTTTTGGATGGCCGAATGTGACCAAGATCAAGCATTTGCTGAAATTCGGCTTTGGCTGTTTTTAATCTGTCTGGAGCTAATCTTCTTGGTTTGGCGTGGACAGGAGATCCGGTAGTTTCTATATAGTGAAATATTGAATGCTTTATTTGTTGATCAGCACGAGGAGGTTTAGTTATATCTGGAAATTTAAGTAGTAATTTAATGATAAATACTATTTCCCGAAACAGTTTTGATAGAATGAACAGATGCTGTATGTATATGGCCGGGAGTAGCTAAATTTGTAACATTATCCACTAACTTTTTATTACGAAGATCTGGAATTAGATTAAAATGATATAGGAAATCTGCGCCGATAATTGGAGTGCTTACATCACCTATTAAAAAGGGAAAGCGAAAAGTTTTTCTGAGATTGAAATCAAGTGTCAAAAGTTTTTCTCCATAAACATTGATTCTTGAGGTATTCGCAGCAGTTAGGGTCATAAAAGGGGTATTTTTCTTGTGGGAAAATGACGCTGGAATAATACTGATGTCGGAGCCTGTGTCGCATAAATAATTTATATTGGTCTTTCGATCCTTTAAAAAGAGGCGACGAGATATTTTATGCAAGGTGGCTGTCGCCGCTACACCTCGCCGTCTGTGTTTTTTGAAAATGAACAAGGTTCGGAGCATTTCTTGGCCTTTTCGCCAAATTTTTCGTGATACCAACATTGCTGTCTGGAATCTTTTGAAATGCTACGATTCCTCTCAAAGGAACGCCGACGAAAAGGGCTTCGTGGCCTACATAATTCTAGTTGTTTAATTCGATCATTCAGTTTTTTAATTTCACATAAAATTTCTGAATTAGCATTTGATGGTACTGAAACAGCATTTATTGCGGTGGGATTATATTCCAAAATGCGGTCAGCAACTTCGGCTGCTTTATCAAGTGATAACGGTGAGATAGATGCTAAAATGCTCGGTAAATGCGGTAAATGCGAAATGAATAATTCCAACATCAATTCATCGGATACATTGTGGGACTCAGCTCTTCTTTGCATTACTCTTAAAAGATCACTGGGTTTACTATCACCGAGCTGTTCACCAGCTAACAATTTCCTTATTTCAGATTTTGACGAGTCGCTTGTCCGTTTTATTAATTCCATTTTTAAATCCTCATATGGTGTATTATCGGACGGTTTGATAATTAAATCCCGTACAACAGATGCGGCATCTGGAGGTAAGTTAGCCGAAATATAATTAAATTTAGTTCGACTTTCTGTTATGACATTTGAATTAGCTCTTTGGATGAGCTAATTCAAATGAATGTTCACACATTGCGAACCAAAGACCGACATCATTAAAGTTATACGGCGGAATACGAACAGCGCTAATTTCTGTCATTTTCCAAAATAAAATGAAATATTACTCACTTATTACAGAGTTCTTTTAACGTGCTCCAGTCCGGGTCACCAATTTGGCGCTTGTCTGCGCATTTATATTAAATAAATAAGCCAGTTTGAGTCACACCACAACATTTAATAAAACACTCACAAGACGAACAAATAGAACATGAAGAATAATAAATATCAGCGTCGGATATCGTTTGTTGCCATGCAACTGGTATAAATTCTCAACTTTTAAAAAATATCGTTTCCTTCATCCATGGAGCGATGAGATTGTAAGATGCACGCGCATGAAAATAAATGTATTAGAGAAATACTACAGGTTTTTTTCTTAGTAGGACATGGCGTTAATATCCATCGTATTAGTAAAGTGTCCAGACAGTAATATTTCGCTGAGTATTAGCCTTCGCTTCGCTCAGACAATTACGAACGCACCTAAAACAGAAACATTTTTATGATTTGAAACATCTTCTATATAGGATGAAACTTCCAAGTTATTGACACCTCACCAGTAACTGACACTTCAGCATAAATCTAACTCAAATAAGCATTTTCCTGTAAAATTCCGTAATGTAATGCTATCTAGGTGCAACTTATTTGTTTTAACTGTAATAGCTTATATGTTTTGAGTTATTGGTTTTTCAAAATAGGGATTGTATCAGTTACTGTAGTTTTTCACCAGATTTATAAAAAAAATAACCGGTCATGTGCAAGTATTAGTCGTGCACAGAGGGTGCCGTACAATAAATACATGAATTAGTAACTGGGCATTGCATTACACAAATATATCATTAAAAGTTGTTATCTAGGCTTTAAAAGACGATGGCACATAGAGTGCGCCGCCCGTGTCTTTATGGATGTCCAAACCGTCCGCATCTTTAAGGTTTCATATCTCGGCTAATTATCGACATTTTTTTTCGAAAATCATTATCAATAATCATTTATACTTCTATGACGATAGGTACCTCCAACGCTCCTCAACTCCTTTGCTGACGCCCTCAAATCGAAATTTGTGTGAAATGGAAAAATGCTATTTTCTCAAAAACTTATGTGACCTAGGGTAATCGCTATAGTTCTCCTGCAAGGTTTAAATTAACTTCTACTACCCCTAATTTTTTCATAATTTTAGTTTCAGTAGATTCGGAAATAGAGGGGAGGGTAAACATATTTTTGCATTACACTTTCGACAATATCGCTGAAAATGTAATACCTAAAATTAAAAGAAATGTATTTTTGAGTTCGACATTAAGAGGCTACTTCAGTCAAACGAAAAGACCCGTTCGCCAATGCTAATCCTATATGGAAGAAATTTATAAAGATATCTCGGTCGCATTTCAATATCTTTAAATGATTTCTTTTGCATTGAATAGTTGAGATCGATCTGTACAAAGGCCGTTGTTTACTTTTTCGATTTTGTTTACACGTATTTCTTAAGAGGACACTTTCATTTTCGGAACCGGTTTCGAAAGTAAAATCATCCTCATAAAAAATATCTGCAATCAAAATCGAAAAAGTAAAAAACGGCCTGCAAAGAGATCGATCTCAACTATTCAATGCAAAAGAAATCATATAAAAATATTGAAATGCGACCGAAATATCTTTATAAATTTCTTCCATAGGATTAGCATAGCGAATGCGTGATTTTATTTGACTGAAGTAGCCTCTTAACGAAAGTTTTCACACAATATACAAAGAAAATGTTTTTTTTTTTTTTTCAAGAAACTTAATTAGTCCTTCTACATTCTCCCTAAATATATTTGTAAATGTTTAGTAATCTATAAATATGTGGGTCAATAGCCTTTATTACTTCAGCCAATTTGAACTTTCCACGTTCCAAAATTTCCGAGTAAAATGGCTGTGACAGACACAGGAGTGATCTTATAATGGTTCCGTTTTTACTTTTTATGTACGAAACCTTAAAATTAATTTTTAGTAATAAAAAGTATAATTTGTCAACAATAATTTTTAATGTATCTCTTCTATACTTTAAAAAACAAAGCTAAGTATAAAATAGATTTAAAACTTAGTAATAGTGATTTGAACAAGAAAGAATCCATAAGGTGTCAGTTACTGGGGGATTCACCCTATCTTCTATGAAATGCATTTCCCCAAATTCGCGATCACAAAATTCCTTTTTAATTATTTTTCTTAGCGGATATTACAGTTTATGCTATTGTCAAAATTTTAAAAAGAAAATGTTATAAAAATTTTCAATATGGTCACAGCAATGAATCAAACTAAATGCTACCATTTGAATGTATTCCATAATTTTCTTTAAAGATAAATTAATAATATATACGAAACAAATTTAATTTCGAAATTTAATGTCGAGAACTGGTTTTGCATCCTCGGGTTTTTATAACTTATCAATTTCTCACAACCAATTAGTCATATTTTTGATGAAGGAGATGTAAAATACATACATATAATACATACATACATAAAAATTTTCAATATGGTCACAACAATGAATCAAACTAAATGCTACAATTTGAATTTATTCCGTAAGTTTCTTTAAAGATAAATTAATAATAATATATTCGAAATAAATTTAATTTCGAAATTTCGAGAACTGGTTTAGCATCCTCGGGTTCTTATATCTTATCAATTTCCAATAACCAATTAGTCATATTTTTGATGAAGGAGATGTAAATTTACATACATATACAGTTATATTTTAATATATAAGCAAAACAACATTTCTATATATAAAATATTTTTCTCTTTCCAGGGCATAAGAGAAATAAGTTTATAAAATGGTAGCACCGGACAGGCGAAGCAGAATACTACTGATTCCTGAAAAAGAACAAAGTATTGAAACATTTACAGATATTTGCAACACCGTTTGTGATAATGAGAAAATAACCAAAGATTTTGAAAGCAAGTACACTGAATGGTTTAATACATTTAGTTCAGAATACAAGTCAATAAAATCTCAAGCAATACTGTATATGCAACTACCATGCTTTTTACGCTTATTATTTACTGCAGTTTTGGTCATATGTGTTTTAGAAGCCATCACAGAACTCGACATATCATATGCATTCTTAGGCTGTAGTTGTTATGTCACTTTGGTTGCTTATAATTTTGTTTCTAATATTGTTATTAAGTATTGTACTTCACAAGATGGATACGTATCACACGTCAATCAATATTTTGAAAGTGTTTTGTCGATGTTTCACCTGTTCAAAACTCGGTTGGATGTTCTTCGGATGAGATGTAATTGGGATATTAAATCGTCTTCAGTTCTGAATATCGAGTCAAAATATTCTAACGAGAACATAAGTTATGCCAGTTTGTTTTTTTCTGCATTTCACTTGCACAATATGAAAGGAATAGCAGTGGGATTCATGACTTTTCTAGTAAGCCAATATTTTGAATTTCATATATTACCAGTTTTGAAAATTTTCACCTATATCCTGTGCTTTGTCGTTGCTTTTGTAAAAACTATCAAAATTCATAGATTTCGAGAAAAGCTGAAGGAAGGCATGAAATGTATGAAAAAAGTAACAACCGATTTTTTAACATGGTTTGAAAACAACTGTGAGCTATGCAAAATCCTGCAAAAGCATCAATCTCTCAATTGTGTAACCGATTCATTTCCTTTGATATCGATGAAAATTTGCCGAAAACACATATTATTAAATTTTGCTATTGGCGTTACAGCATGTGCCGTTTTTGCAGGTTTAAAAATAACTAGAAATGATTTAAAAAGTGCACTCTTATTTGTAGTACATGGAATATACTCCGTGCTGTTCGAACTTACATCGAAAAAAATAAATACACAAGTGTCTAAAAAGTTAAGTAATGTGAATACAGTAAAGCAAAGATATAGATCATCACGTACAAATGCTTTCGCTCAAGACTTAGATCGCACAAAAGAACATCCAGATTCAACAGCAACCAACCAATCAAAAAGAGAAAAAGCTGCTACAAAAACAGTAACAATTAAAAACACATCAAGTGATTATTTTGTTAACGAAAACTGTAAAATAGCTTGTAAACATATAAATAAAAAAAATAGTTCTTTCTCTCAGAACAAAGCAAATGCAATAAGTGAAAGTAAATCTTTCAAAGAATTTGGAGTCATTGGCAAAGATAAAAACAGCAATAAATCAGCTAAAGTAGTTAGCAAAAGCTTTATTTTAGGTGATTCAAATGAATACGAAAATACATTTTGTTATACGAAAAGCAGAACAGTTCATGGTGAAGAAAATGAAACTTTAAAAAGTCAGTCTGATATTCATATTAGATCAGACTGTGAATCCGAAAACGTTGATAACGTTCTAAATTCCAGCAGCAATGCTCCACTCTTGATTGATTATGATTCATGCCTTTACGAAAGTGCACCATTATCAAATGGTTTTTCTGGAGGCTTGAATAAGCCATCTAAAGATGGTATAATTTCTGATAAGCCATCTAAAGATGGCTTATCAGAAATTATAAATCGCTCAAAGGATCTTGCAAGTCATACAGCAGAGAACGCAAAAAAGGAAAGATTTGACACATCATGTTCAAACGATTTGTTTGAAGACTTAAATCATTCAAATGCCTTGTCAGAAGAAACCGATTTTAAAAGGTACAAATCAGGTACAAATGACGAAAATGAAAGGTTAATGTATCAGGACACGTTAAGAAACAATGAAATTCATGGTATCGAAAATGAAACATTAAACAAAAATATAGATAAAAGTGGGGAAGAAAGTGAAGAAAAATTGGTTAGGTTGAGGGAAACAGAGATCGAACATCGTAATAGTATCCTTAAAAGAGAAAAAGAGGAGAGTCAGAGAAAAGCAGATTTGGAAACTCTACGAACCAGAAAAAGATATGAACTTGAAAAAAATCTTATTCGAAAAATTGAACTCCGTAAGAGTATCCTTGAAAGAGAAGAGAAGGAGAGTAAAAGAAAAGAAGAGGAGTGTAAAAGGAAAGAAGAGGAGCGTAAAAGAAAAGAAGAGGAGAGTAAAAGAAAAGAAGAGTTGGAAGCTCGACAAAAAAGAGAAAGAGATAAATTAGAGGAAAGAAAAGTTGAAGAAAGTATAAGAAATCAAAAGCTTGAGGCACGTGTACTTAGGTATGCATAATATAATAAATTTAGGTGTCGCTCTGCTTTTGGAAACTGGAGTTCTGAAGGATTTGTTGTCATTTTACCGAAAACAGCCAAAAGACAATCTACACTAATAAAATAAATATCCTTGTCCATATGTATGTTTGTGTGTTGGAGAGTGTTAGTAAAGTTTACCGCACGTTGAGGTCTGAACATTTGGATGATTAAAGTCCAAAGCTGTTCCGAATGCACACGAAGCTCAGATTTTTAATTTTTTGTTAATTAGCGGAGATATTAATTAAACCCCGAATTTAGCACGACCTCGAGGATAAAAGTTGTAGCGACCGGCAAAAAATCCCGTTTTGAAGCTTTCCAGTGACTTCATAACATGGAAGATCCGAGAGGGGGTAAAACCTGTCTTTTTTGCGTCTTTCCAAGACCTCATCGGCTTCACAATTTGAAATATGAAAAAACAAGAAATACACAATTAACTTTAGTACTTTAACTTTTCTAACAGTGTTTTTTTTTTTTTTTAATATTAATATCTACCCTTTCAAAAAAAATGTTTCCAAAACGTCTATTTCGCGTTTTTTTCATCCGCGTGTTTACAATTTTCCATTCGTGCTCCCGTTCAAAATACTAAAAAAAAAAAAAAAAAAAAAAAAAAACAGAAATATATATACCCACTTAATCTTAGTACCTATCTCTCTAAAGGCATCTTTCGTTAAAAAATGTATATTAAGCCCTTGAAAAAATATTTTCGACATGCCGTTTTCACATTTTTCATTTCTCTGCAATTTAAAAAAATATGCATACATTCTTTCATACCAAAATAGGAAAAAATAAATAAGCACCAAAAGTAACTTGAGTTATTTTACCTTTAAAATGACGCCTTCGGTTTTAAGATATATTAATATTAACCCTTTGAAAAAATATTTTCCAACGACAATTGCGCGATTTTCGTTTTATTTGAAATATTTAAAATTCTACCTCCGGTTTAGAAATCAAAATAGAAAAAATAAATAAATACTAAATTAAACGGCGTACATTTACCTTCAAATGATGTCTTTGGTTTTAAAAATATTAATATTAATCCTTTCAAAAAAATTATTTTCGTAAACTCACTATTACTCCACGATTTTGCCAGAATTTCTTTTTTTCTCGTGAAAAGAAAAAAAGTTCTTAGAATGCATACAACACAGCCATGAATTTTTTAAGGAAATTTTCGAATGGGAAATGGAGAATGTTTAATTGTAATAAGCAGAGGGAAAGGGGTCTTTTTTTTATTAAGTAGGTTTCCTCGGGAACTATTGATTGAATCGAAATTTTAATATATCTAATTGTCAGAAATTAAATCTGCAATCGCTGTAACGAGAACCCCTTAATTCGTTTCAATAAATTATCTTTTAAAAACATAAACTCCTACAAAATCGAGTGTGTACGCTGCCCCCAACACGCTTTTTGTTTGGAAAGATTTTTCATTTAAAAATATTAGATCATTTAACACCGATTTTATACATACAGTGAAACTTCTGTTTAACGAAATCGCATCGTTACGCGTAAACACTTCGTTAGGAAGAAAATTCGTTAAACAGAAATCAATTGAAATTCATGAAATTTGTATAATAAAATACACATGCTTAATATGAAAAATACGCATAAAATGGAAATACAGTCGAACCTCGTTATCCCGACACTCTAATGACCAGAAAAATGGGTCGTCATAAGCGGAGTGTCGTGGTAACCGGAGTTGGAGAAAAATATGTTTATAAAAAACTGTACTTTTAATAAATTTATGAACATTTTAAATTCATAGCTGTTCTTGCAGTTTTAAGCAATACAACATTATTCTTAAACAAAATAATCACCAAAAACAAAATTGAAAATCAGATTTATGGTAACTTTTTTTTTATTATTACATGAAATATTTATGAATTAAGGTTTGCTTGTCTCTAGATGTGCTTCCTATAATTATTTTTTTTATTATTATACAATGAATTGTAATCTATATTCGGTGTTTCAGAAACGGATGTTACATAATTTCTGATCGTTATTTCAATGCAATGCAATGCTTAGGTTTTAGTGGGATGAAAAACACCGTATAACCACAAAAAAGCTCCGCCTGACCAGAACAAAAAGATCGCGAGTAGACTGATACGCCTACCTGGAGCTTAAGTGGGTCATTCATAGTGTGTGGGTTTATTTATTCAGATAAAGCATTGAAGTAAAATTAATAATTTATCTCAATTAGTATTTTAGACACTTTTGTGGAAAGTTTGGCTAAGACACTTCTTACCGATTAATTTTTGTGCTTATAAGATGGATTATGAAAAATGGACAATTTTCCTAAACCGTCGGGATATCCGGAGTTCAAAAATATTCAACGACGTAAAATCCGGAGTTTATTTACATCAAAATCATATATATAGAAAATCGGGACTTTGAAAAACTGACGTCATAAGCGCAGTGGCGCGAAAACCGGGTGTCGGGATAACGAGGTTCCACTGTATTGGGAAAATGTATTTTAGTTCGGGCAGTAACTTTTTTTATGTAATCTAGACAAATTAGAAAAGTGTAAAAATGGAATATTGTCTTTAAAAAACACACAATAAAGAGAGATAAACAAGAACTGAAGCGTAGCGTACCTTTTCTCTTCTTTCTTAATAGTCCAAATTGTTAACTTAAAAAAAGTCTATAATATTACTTTGTACAGGTTTCTTATAAAAAATACACTGTTCACAAAAATTTTCGCACTTTTCTAAGTATCCAAATAATTCATCTGTAACATTTTCGTGAAACTGGAATCCCCTTTTTATTATATCGAAGGTTTTTAGCATTTGTTCTTTTGAATGGAAATGATTAAATACATAAATAATTTCAGTTTCATACAATCCTCTAAGTAAATTCATACATCTATCGCAACAGCAACCTCTCCGTTTGAATGTTGCACACGCACGAAAGTGGAATTGACTTCGTTATATAGAATATATTTTTCTGTAATATGGAGATTAATTTACATGTTAATGGTGTTCAAAGTCAAGGTTCAGCAGAAAATTTCGTTAAATAGAAAACTTCGTAAAGGGAATTTCCACTGTATTTAAAGTTTTTATTACGGGCCCGGACAATGCTGGTCGAATCATCTAGTTATATACGAGGGTCGATCCAGAAGTAAGGTTCCCAAAGAGCTCCAGCTCCACGGGAAGGTGCGAGGTGAAATATGGTAACAGCTCTGTGTGCGGTTGTTCCCGCACTCGCGATTCCCCCGCAGGCGCTTCGCTGCGCTGCTCATTCTTGGCTCAGCAGCCGTCTGAGATGGTGGTTCCCATTTCTGATCCCGCCAAGTGCGAGATTCGTCGCATAATTCGCTTTTTGCACGCCAAAGGAATCCACCCGTGGAGTATAGTATCTTTGGATATTCGCCGCCAGTTGACAGAGGTGTAGAGCGAGAAGTGTATGCCCGTTCAACACGCCCGAAAGCGGTGCAGGGAGTTTAGTGGCGGTCGGAAAGAAGTCCACAATGAAGAACGGAGTGGAAGACCGGCAGTTTCGGAGGCGATTATCGAGATGGCGGTTATCGGACCTCGCACCTACTGATTATCAGTTGTTCCCTAAGTTAAAATAAAAGGAACACTTGGGTGGCCAACGCTTCCTGAGAGACGATGACGTCAGAGAAGATGTGAAACGCTTTCTCAAGGGGTTGGTGGCGGAGTTCTGCGACAGAAAAGATACAGAAATTGGAGCACCGTCTACAAAAATGCGTAGAAAAAGATGGCAATTATATAGAGAAATTGAGTAAACTTTCTTTTTTCCAACGATGTAAATTTCTATGAGAATAAATAATGTTGTCTATTTGTAAATTTGATGGAAACCTTATTTTCTGGATCGACCCTCGTAGAATATCAGAAAAAACTGATCACATAGAAAAATAAGCACAGTTTTAAAAATTCACTGGTAAAAAATTATTTTTTATATTTTATATTGTTCTTCTGAAGTTTAAGTAATACAATATTTAAAAAAGATTTTATTCATTGCTAGGCCATTTATTTATTATATACGGTGGGTAAATATTTTATCAGGCACAGTTCTTTAAGATTTATGAGAATACTAGCAAGCTTCGCCCGTTACTGTGGTATAAGGTTTCTCCAAACGAATTTTGAATCAAACATAATATGTAGGTGAATTCGACCTTGTATTTCAAATCATTATGGACATTTATCTGGACTGTCTTTCCGCATTGCTGTAAATGACACTAACACCATTGCGGTTTATATTTTTTAATGTATGAGGCAAAATTTAGGCTGTTAAAGACCAATTCTTTTAGTCGATCATTTAGAGTTGAGTTTAATAAAAAGAACAATCGATCGATATGGAATATACTAAAACCATCCTAAATAATTGTCTAACTACATAATAATGCAAGTCTCATCAAAATTAGTAGAACTTTTTATAAAAGCTAAAAAAGCTAATCTTTCACAAACTGATTGACCTGATTATAGAACTTTCCCTATAATTCTTTAACTAAATAAAATAGAACGATATGCAATATATTAAAACATCCCTTAAAAAATATCTAACACTGCAAAATTATCAAAATTCGTCCAGTACAACTTTTTAAAAAGACAAATCTTTCATAATCAGGTTCACCTTATTATAGAACTTTCACTCATAATTCCATAACTATACAACGTAGAACAGTATGCAATACCTTCCCTGAAAAAATATCTAACTAACAGTGCAAGTTCCATCAAAATCTACTCAGCAAAACTCAAGTTATAAGTTGTCGGAACGATATTCCTATTTTCATATTATATATATATTAGTACATTATCCATGCCGATGTTATAAATTATAGTCTTACATGCTGCAATCTAAAAGTTCCGTACTTTTCCGTTACATCAAAACCCTTGTCGCCAAGCATAATAATTGTCACGAGTCACAAATTATAGTAGCCTTATTATTCTGTTCAAATATAAAAGGGAATTATGATGTCACAAGTCCATGATTTTTATTAATTCTCGACAAATGCTAGATGCGCCATTTCTTTTTAGTTGTGAATAATATAGGTTAATTCACGTATGACCTCATATTTAAAACGAGTATATAGTTAATGCATGGCTTTTACAAGAGAAAGTGATATCATGAAGGTCTTTTCATGAATTTACATTTTTTTTTCAATTTTTTTTTAAAGTCTCGAATCAAAACTATATTTATTTAGGCTTAGGAAACATTTTTTTTTAAATACTGGTATAAAATCAAAATTTCTCAAGGCTTTCAATATATTCAAAAAGAGAGCATATTTGCGCGAGATTCATAGTCCGTACGGTGCTTAATTTTAAAATTGATTTCTCTAATCAAACATGTTTAAAACCCTGGACAACGCCAGGTATTTCAGCTGGTCTATGCATATTTCCTAACACTCACCTAGTATTCATTCACCTAGCATATTCATTCTAGGCATAAACTGAAGGGATTAAAACAATTTCCAGTTTTTCCCTAATTAATTCCGAATTCAACCTCCCAACTACTGGCCTATTATGGTATCACTGCAGTTCTTTCGTATGTGATACCAGATAACACTGAAAAGCCTATTGATTTTGTTTCCAGAATTTTGACTAATGCAGAAAAACGATTTAGTCAAGTTGATAAAGACGCAGTAGCTATTATATTTCGTGTGAAGAACTTTTTTCAGTATTTGTATGGTAACAGATTTATATTATTTGCTGACAGTAAACCTCTTGTATCTATTTTTTCTCCTTTTAAAAGTATTCCTGTATTATCAACTGCTAGAATGCAACAATATGCAATTTATTTACAAACGTTTCAATATGATATCCGTTATAAGAAAACCACCGAATACCGAAATGTTAATGCTCTTTCACTTCTCCCATTACGTAGGGAAGATTTACCTCCGCAATTTAATTCATAAATCATAATTCATCGTAATTGATGGATCTGCTATTGCTGTCTATTGCTTCAGCTACAAAATCTGATCCCTTTCTACGTCAAATTTTTCATCACCTCCTTTCTGGTTCTGAAATTCCTAAAAATTTGCTTTTTGGCGGTAAACAAGAAGAATTTACTCTTCAACATAGTTGTATTTTAAAAGCATGTAGAGTAATTATCCCAGAAATTCATAGCAAACAAATATTAAAAGAATTGCACTTTGATCATTTTGATATAGTAAAAATGAAGGCTTTAGCCCGTAGTTTTGTATGGTGGCCAGGGATAGACCAAGATATTGAAGATCTTGCAAGAAACTGCACTACTTGTGTAAATTTGAAAAACAATCCTTCCAAAGTTGATACACATCACTGGAAATGGCCAACAGAACCATGGCAAATAATTCACATTTATTCTTTTGGTCTTATTATGGGGAAAATGCTTCTGTTAGTGTTTGATGCCCATAGCAAATGACCAGAAGTTTTTATTGTTCCTAGTACAACTGCAGAAAATGCAATTACTTGTCTTTCTTCACTTTTTGCCAGATACGGCTATCCTACATCGTTAGTATCAGATAATGCTAAACAATTTACATTTGCAGAATTTGAGACATTCTTGAAAAATCATGGTGTAAAGCATATGTTGAGTGCTCCATATCATCCAGCTACAAATTGACAGGCTGAGAAATATGTGCAAACTCTTAAACGTGGATTAAAAGCCTTAGCTTCAGAATCTAGTACTTTGCAAACGAAATTAAATAACTTTCTTTTACCATATAATAGAAAAATGCCTCGTGTTACAACGCGGGGGAAAATCCTGCATCTTTATTTCTAAAACTTCATATAAGAACAAAAATAGATTTGATAGTTTCAAGCGTTACAAATTTTGTTCATGATAAACAAACTTCAAAAATTCCAAAGTTAAAAGAATTTCAAATTAACCAGAAAGTGGCTGTAAGAAATTATAATCCAGAAGCCAAGAGGGAAATTGGTCGAATTATAGAAAGATAAGGAAAATTACATGGTAGAATTCAAGTTGGTTTGAATATTTGAGGAAGACATGTTGATCAAATGGCTAATGTAGGATGTAGGTTCAGAGATTTCTTTAGTTAATGATCCAAATTCTGAAGAAAGTGATACAGTAAATTTCAGAAGCGAAAATGCAATGGGGAAACAAAGTGCTTCTCCACAAATACAGCCTAATATCACAGATCCGCAACCAGCTAACTCTTTGGACTCAAATACTCCAGGTCCTACACCAGCTGATTCTCATGATCCTAATACCCCAATTCATAAAACAGCTGTCTCAATACTGCTGATTTAATACTTCCAAAATCTTCTGTTTCCAATAGTTACATCGTTGATGCTGCTGAATTTAAAAAAAAAAATAATTCTTCTTCTTCTCCACACTGACTTAGAAGATTTTCCACAATTAGAAGAGCTCCTATCCGTTTTAAACATCAAAGAGGGGAGAAGTGTAATATCTTTTAGTTTGAATTTTATTCACTAGATGGCAGAATCGCAAACGTTTGAAAAGCTTGTCATGTAAACGAATTATTTTTCTGATGTAAATAGACAGTCAAAATGTGTCTTGTGTAAGTGTAATTGGTGCTCATTTATTATGTGTATAATTAAATGTTAATTATGTATTTCAAAGCTACCCCATCTTTGTTCTACTGTGATTATTTATTAATTAGTTACAAAATATATAAAACACAGAAATATATCCGAAATATACTTTAACTTTTAACATATCCAGAATATGCAGAAACGTCTCCAAATATTTTACCGAAAATTTTGAAAACGTTTGCGAATATCTGATCGAAATATGCAGAATCGTAGCTGAAAATTTAGGTCCACATTGCTGCTGCCCCATTATTTGGAGTAACGTTTCCATTTTTTTTTTTTTTTTTTTTTTTTTTTTTTGTACAGTGCATTAGTGGTTAAGAGATAACGTCTCCAATTTTGAAACAGGAGGTCCACTGTTGGAAACCAGCTGATTCCATTGGGTCAGAAATTTATCTGAACCTACTGTATTCTATATTAAAAAAAATCCTAAATTCGAATGCAGTCGTTCCAAATTTTTAAATTTATATAAGGATTTCGAATGATTCGATATTTTTCAAATGTGAACAGGCAACAGTCACAAGGATTTGTGGAGTTCTATCATATTACGAACTGCTGAGAATTAGCATTTGAAATCTCATTATGAATTTAAATAGGACTTCAATAAAGGTTTTAAAAAACGTAAAGAGCCTAGCTGTTTTCGTTACATTTGCGTATGTCTTCAATGCTAAAAATAGTGTGTGCGATAAATAAGTGAGTTTCTTTAAGGTAGGGATGCACAACCTTTTTAAGAGAAGGGCCACTTACAAAAATGCCTGAGTTGTCGAGGGCCACATCAGCAACACAGAGAGATTTCTATTTCTGGGAGGTGGGGGGGGGGGGGGGGGAACCTGTGGCCTATAAAAAACATGATTTCAGATGGGTGGCAGTTTTACCCCTTTAGGTTCCCCTACCTAGCCAACATACCCAATTCAATTGGTCTACAACAGTTTATATTTGTATACATAACAATAGCAAGTATTATTTTCAAGGAGTGAAAATATTCCTTGAATTTATTCGGGGGAGTAAATTTTGCTTTATTAAAAGTGCTAAAAAAACAAACATTCGTATGAAAGTGGCTAGTGCCGAAAAAAATGTGAACTTTATAAATGAATTTAAATTGACGAAACTCACAATTTTTTTGCAGCCGACCAACGAAATTTGAGATTTTTCCGCGCCTGATCGACAAAATTCGCGATTTTTCCACACCTTATCGACGAAATTTGCAATTTTTCCACGCCCAGTCAACGAAATTCGCGATTTTTCAGCGCCTAGTCAACGAAATTCGTAATTGTAAACTGACCGACGAAATTTTCAATTTTTTCCCTCGGCGATTTATCGAAATTCACGACTTTTACTCACGATAAACTGTCGAAACTCGCGAGTTTACCGCAGCTGATCGACAAAATTTGCAATTTTTTTGCACTTCATCGACAAAATTCGCGATTTTTTCTCTGCCCGATCAACGAAATGTCGATTTTTCCGCGCCCGATTGACAAAATTCACAATTTTTCCATGGTCGATCGACAAAATTCGAGATTTTTCTGCACCCAGTCAACAAAATTCGCGATTCTTGACTGACTGACGAAATTTTAAATTTTTTCCCTTGGCAAAATTCGCGACTTTTTCTTGCGATTTTTCGCAGTCGATCAACGTTTGCAATTTTTTCTAGCTTCATCGACAAAATTCGCAATTTTTCCGTTCCGATCAATGAATTTCGCGATTTTTCCGCTCCTGATCGGCAGAACTCGCGCTTTTTTTGTGCTTGATCGACGAAATTCGCGATTCTTAACTTACGGACGAAATTTAATTTCTTTTTCTTCGCAAATTGGTGAAATTTGCGACTTTTTCTCGAGATAAACTGACGAAACTCGCGATTTTCCCGTAGCCGATGAACGAAATTCGCGATTTTCCCGCAGCCGATGAACGAAATTCGGGATTTTCCCGTTCCCGATCGCCGAAACTCGCAATTTTTCCACGTCTAGTCAACGAAATCCGCATATCTTAAATCACTGACGAAATTTGAAATTTTCCCTCGGCAATTTGGCAAAATTCGTGATTTTCCCGTACTCGGTCAACAAAATAAGCGACTTTTCCGCGCGCGATCGACAAAACACCTCGATTCTTCTGAGACCGATCGATGAAAATAGCGATTTTTTCGTGCCCGACAAAAAATCGCGATTTTGCCGCGCCCGATCAATGAAACTCGCGATTTTTTCGCGCTCAGTCAATGAAATTCTTAACTGACTGACAATTCTTAATTCAGTCGCAATTCTTAAATGACTGACGAAATTTACAATTTTTCCGCTGAAAATTGGCGAAATTCGCGATTTTTTCTCGCGATAAACTGACGAAACTCGCAATTTTCCCGTGCTGGATCAACAAAATTCGCGACTTTTTCGCGCGCTATCGACGAAACACGCGATTTTTCCGCGCCTGATCGATGAAATTAGAGATATTTTTCGACTAGCGACTGACGAAATTAGCAACTCGAGAATTTCCTATATTGATACAAATGGTATCGGCGGAGCGATTAATGAAATTCGCGATTTTTAACTGACTGACAAAATTTACAATTGTTTTTCGCGGCAAATTGACAAAACTCAAGATTTTTCCTACAACCTATGATCAAAAATTGCGATTTTTGCCAATTATAAATTGAGGAACTTCGCGGGTCACAAGTAAACCTATCGCGGGCCACAGGTTGTGCATCCCTACTTTAAGGTATTATTTTCTTGGCGAGGTTATTCATTCTTTTTGAAAACGTTGAATAAAAAGAGAAATGTGACTATTCATAAAATAAATATAATATTCTAATGAAGGGATAAACCTGACACTGATTAAAATATATAAAGGTTTCAACAGTTCATCCATATTTTTTGATGAATGAGAAAAATTCTTTTTGTTTTAAAAAAAATATTATTCGTTCCCTAAGGCGTGGGGGGACAACGTGGAAAAACTGTTGATTTCCTATGAAAAAATCAGTATCGGATTCAACAATATTTGTTGAAAAATACTAATGACGAGGCTAGCACAATATCGCCAAATTTTGCCCAACTTTGTGAAATATCGCCAAATTTGACGACAAAAATAAGTTTCCATATATGAAGCCAACTTGGCGATAGCTAGCTAACTTGACGAAATTCCCATTTCTGCTTTTTAGTGCATTTAAAAAATATTTGTTTCTACATTTTTGTGAATTTTATTGGAAACATGTTTTTTTTTTTTTTTTTTTTTTTTTTTTTTTTTTTTTTTTTAAAGATATTTTGCATTAATATTTATTGCACTGATAAACAAAAATTGACTTTTTATTTTTTTCTTAAATTTAAAGCTAATATTCCAATTATATACACTCTTGAGTAAATAAAAATGATATTAGAAGTTTCTACTTGGTTCTTATATTTTTTTTAACGAAGAATATGTATTTGTAGGTTATTTATTACGATAGATCATAATTTAGGAGATCGTACAAAAATGCATAATAATAGTACATAAATGTTAAATTTACCAGCAGTATACTTGTACAAGGTTTATACACATTTTCCAAATATTTTAAACACATTTTACGCAGCTGAACACAATTTGCGTGCATTGATTTGAGTACATTAGTATATATTTTTGCGTTTATATATTTATGTTCATTATCTTCTCTCTTCATGAACCAACCGTCAAGCACTGCTGCTTTCCATTGCGATCGATAACGAGAACATAGCAGAAATTTGTTGGTGAAATCGTTCACCATGCTCGTCGCTAATTGCTCCCATATAATCTGGGAAAAGGTTAGTGTGAGAGTGCAAGGAATAAAGATTTAATGACATGTGACGATTTAGCTTTTTAAAATTGTTTACCATATTTTGAACTATACACTTGTAATTTGTAGCTTTGTTATTCCCTAAGAAATTACTCACAATGCCTTTGAATGAAAGTCATCAAAACTTCAGATTCAGGTATAACTTGATAAATATAAGGGCTGATTATGTTTTGGTGTAAATTGCCAAACAGGTGACGCTGTTGTGCTGAATTTTTCATGATTTCTGCAATAGCTCTATCACAAAAACAAATGCACAAATTTTCAACAAACTTCATATTCACAACTTCAATTGACACAAGGTGTTCATGATATGGTTTTGGTGTTAATCGCCCAATAGATGGTGCTGCTGTGCACATTTTTCCCGATTTTCGCAATAGACTCAAAAGCTAAAATTCTCAAAAACTAATGCACGGATTTTCATCAAACTTCAGATTCAGTCAACGTTAACGCAAGTTGTTGCTGATTAGGTTTTAGTGTAAATAACCCAACAGGTAGCCCTGCTATGCTGCATTTTGCAGGATTTACACTATTTTAGCAATAGTTATGTTTCAAGAACAAGAACTAATGCATGGAATTTCATATCTTTAGAATCCTCATGATGGGTATAGATTGCAATTTAATGTTGGTACTCTGATAGTGAATTTTGTAGTATTAACGTCTATGAGATAGAAGAAAGCTTTGGGATTGGCACATCCAACTAGTTTTTTCGTCTGCTGTATTTCTTATTTTAAAATTTTCTAAATTTCTACTGCCACATCGCTGAAATTCTCCCCCCTTCCCGGCAATTTGAATCCTTAAAACTCGCATTTACAAAAATGAAACTCTTTATTAAAAAATGCATATTATAATTTATTAATTTGTAGGTCCTTACATTTTTTTTCTTGAATGTCCTTAAAAGTCCTTGATCTTTATTTAAAGAAATGTGTACGAACCCTGTATTATTCTATCTATCTATATATATATTTCTGCTTTCTCCTTCCCCTGTAAAAAGTATTCAAAGTTAAAACAGTCCTTCATATGAATTGATGCTGATTATTTTTGCTGTAAATCGCCCAGCAGAAGACGCTGCTGTGCTGCATTTTTCACATGGACGAAACACATCTTATTGGCGCCTTAGATGCATTATAAGTAGCAGATATTTGTTCACTTTCAGGGTCATTAGACTGAAGAAACAAAGTAATTTAAACGGCATTATAAAATAACATAATGAGATATATTTAAACATAGATATATCTGAAACGGAAACCAACTTCACATTTTTGTGAATATTTCCTAAATTCCCAAGGTTATGGTTACTTAAATCGGTTAAAATTTTCCAAGAAAAAATTTCTTGTTTGTCAGTGTTTTCTATTATGAAAACATTTTAGCACTAAATAGTGAGATGTATTTCCCGGATCTAAGACCACAAAATATTAAATCAAATGTTCATACTATTTTTTTACTTTCTTCTATCTTTACAAGAAGAAAGTATTGGATTCGTGAAAATGCTCGAATTCCGGTTTTTGACAAATTTATACGTTTTAAGGGTCAGAGATTCCAAAAAACATGTTTTTGCAAAAAGTCTGCCTATGAATCTGTCTATCTGCCCGTCTGTCTGTATGTGTAAGACACAAATTTTGTGGGCGCTCTATCTCAAGAATTAATGCACGGAATTAAATACAAATTTATATTCAGTTTCTCCCTGATATAAATTGATGATGATTAGTTTTTGGTGCAAATCGCCTAACAGGCGGCGCTGCTATGCTGAATTTTTAATGATTTCCGCAACAGCTAAATCTCAAGAACTAATGCCCGATTTTCAGCAAACTTCAGATTCGGTTAGTCCTTGACATGAATTGATGTTCTTTACATTTTGGTGTAAATCGTCCAATAGGTAGCGCTACTATGCTGTGTGTTTTACGATTTTTGCAGTAACTCTATCTTAAGAATTAATGCACGGATTTTCATCAAACTTCAAATTCAGTTAATCCTTGATATGAATTGGTTCTGTTTATGTTTTGGTGTCAATCGCGCGCTGCTATGCTGGATTTTTTCCAATTCCCGCAATAGATCTATCTCAAGAACTAATGCACGAATCGTCATCAAACTTCAGATTCCAATATACTTTACAAATATTATTGCTGATTAAGTTTTGGTGTAAATCGCCCAGCGGGTGGTGTTGTTATGCTGCATTTTTCACGATTACCGCAATAGTCCATTTCAAGAACTAATGCATGGAATTTCATATCTTTAGAATCCTCACGATGGGCATTGCCATTTAATTTTGGCACGGTAATAGGGACAGGGCCGAAACTAGCCTTTTTTGCGCCCGGGGCAAACATGAATTTCGGCGCCCCCCCCCCCACCCCCCTTTCTTCCTCAAAGTGTAGTATTTACAAAGAGAATTTTACTAATTTTCTAATGGCCGACTTATTTTAAAATTTAAAATATGTAATCATAAAATATGTAATATTGAACTACAAAAATTGAATGTGACGTTTGTTGCAATTAAAGTTCCTTCACATAAAAGAATTCGCATGTATTACCGGCTATTTACAGTGTTTGCTTTTACAGTAGAGTTCCGATTATCCTAGTCCCTCTTAAACGAGTTTCCGCTTTAACCGAGTTATTTTCTTCTGGTGGACTGATGGCTTTCATTATTATGAAACAGCCATTATAAATGGAGTGTTAGGTGAAGATAAAAGAGCAGTCGTAAAAAGTTTGAACTCTGATTTTCTGGTCAGAATGGGAAAAAAAAAATGGCCAAAAAATTATGGCCATTTTTTTCCCCCATTCTGACCAGAAAATCAGAGTTCAAACTTCTTACGGCTGCTCTTTCATCTTCACCTAACACTCCATTTATAATGGCTGTTTCATAATAATGAAAGCCATCAGTCCATTAGAAGAAAATGATCGATTCCAAAGGTATAATTTTTCATTTGGCGCCCCTTGCCTCTGGCGCCCCTTGCCTCTGGCGCCCGGGGCACATGCCCCCCCCCCCCCCTAAGTTTCGGTCCTGAATAGGGATTTTGAAGTATTAACCTCTATGAGATAGAAGAAAGTTTTGGGATTGGCACATCTGAGTAGTTTTTTTGTGGTTTGCTTATCATATATTTTTTGTTTTATATGTATATATGTTTCAAATAAATACTATTTACATTCACTGTGAAATCGTTTTCTGCTCTCTTGTTACTGTTTTTTTTTTTTTTTCAACAAAGCCGTCTATGATGAATCTAAACTCTTCGAATATTTTTTTCTCTTAAACGATTTGAATAGAAACAAATCAGCCCTATTTTTATAACAGGACTGATGATATTTCATTATCTATTATAATAGCACAGAATCGTGCATGCAGCCATGCACACAGACACACTGTTAGAAAAAAAATAAAAACAAAATAAAAATAAATAAAAAAAGTGTACAGAAGAGTAATTTTATGTGGAATTTCTGTCTTTCAACAGAAACTTTCTAATTTCAGTGGGAATCATACTGGAATAAACGGAGGTTTTTCTTTTTATTCTCATTCTTTGAATGTTAAAAACAAAAATGTTCCTTCCAAAACAGACATGTTCCTTTTCATTTGGGTTGGTTGGTTGTATTTATGACGGCCAATTATCTGCACGAGGGATATGGGCCCTGAGGGGGGGGTGCCCTTCGTGGGGGTCTTTCTAAGGGAACCTAACCCGTATTAACGCTTGGAAATCCAAGGTTCGAAGAAAACCACGAAAACTCCAAACGACTAGGCCGACGGGCGCGATTGGGATCGAACCCAGCACCTCCCGTCTACCAACTTCGAGAGCAGAACCTCTCAGCCACTGGTGGGGCTCCTTTTCATTTGGGAGAAAACCTAAATTATCCTGTTGTAACAGGCGTAAATTTCTAAACCTTATTTCGATAGGTAGCAAATAGATTTAAATTTTTAGTAATCTAGCCCACTTCCAAACAGTGACATCATGGCTGCAATATCATTTAAAGTGAACGTTATAATACCGTTAAAGACTATTAAAAAAAATTCTTTTGCTCCAAATCACATTTGTTCAAATGCGCCATTTGGCTATAGACACAGTTACGGAAGTTTACTCATAAAATATCTGACTTTGGTCTTAAATTAAATCTGCCAACGAAAAGACATTTTTCTTTTTTTCTTCTCAAAGAAAGAAATACTATTATAAGTATTTCCTGAGTTATATATGATTCATGTGATTTGAAAGCTGAATTTTGCTGGTAGAGAAGGGTACATATAATTATATTTCTATTTTTAACAAGTAATTTGCTGTTATTTTTAATTTAACTCAGACGTATGATTCGTAAAGTTATCATACGAATTCAATTTTTCTAACAGTGAGAAAACATCCCCAAACCGGCCCTCGAATCCAGAACCCTTGACTTACATTGTCAGTGCTCTACCGTTTGAGCTACCTGAGCTAACAACAGACGGGCACATTTCGCTCAAGTAACCATATTGGCAATAACATCTAGTCTGCCATGTCGACAGCTAAACAGAATAAGCTGCAGGTAATGGAACTCATTTTTAACTCAAACATGCTGATTGGTAAAGTTATACGAATCCAACTTTTCCAACTGAGCGAAAAAATGCCCAAGCCGGGTCCCGGCTTGGGCAAAAAATAAGTCAACTATCCTTTGATTTATAATATTACTTGATTTATACTTGTTATAACTGTTGAGCATTGACAATGCAAGTTAAGGGTTCTAAGTTCGAGTCCCGGCTTGGGCATCTTTTCGCTCAGTTGAAAAAATTGTATTCGTAAAGTAATTTCTGGACCTCTGTTTTATGTAGTTTGTAAATCGGACCAGTCATCACTTAATCATATGATACAGTTTTCGCTCCTAAAAGTTTTTCAAACCTAACCACTTCATTTTTTCACTACAGAAAAATAAACGAAATAATCCTATACATTAAAATCTAACAGCATATGTATTTTTTCGCATTTATTTTGTATCTTTTGTTTTTACATTGTTTGTTAATTATTCTACTTATTCATCATTTACCAAAACTTCTACGGGCACAAAATGAATCATTAATTATATACAGAAATACACGTTTGATTTTTTTAAAAGTAACTCTGGGGTCTATAGTCTATTACCTATCTCTCAGGGGGAAAAGAAACAATTTTTGTATTATGTTAAGAAAGCATAATGTATTTAGTTTTAGTAAATGAAACTAGATGGCAGCACTAAACATTTCTATTAAATACAATAAGATAAATGACGGATAAACTGAACAGCCGCGTCTTCTAAAGCAAAGCTGTCTAAAAAGCTTATTCGATATCCAGAGCAGCAGGATCGGATTATCAAATCAGTAGAGCAGGCAATAAATTACCTAGGCAACTCTTAGCGGTCCCAACCCGTCGTAACCTTTGAGTTTCAAACATATCTGAATACCGAAAAAATTAAGTAGATTTTCTGATTAACGTATTATTTTTAGTAGTAATGGTATACTTTGACCAAATTATTACATGATCGATATATTCTTACGTGAACGGTCGTATTGCTTAGATCAGTAACTTTGATTAGTTTATGTATAAAGATTTCTTCTTATAATATTTATAGATATTACTGAAAAAACACCCTTCAAAATGGTTGGAATGTATTAATATGAGATAATTAGGAATTTGATACTTTAAAACATAATTTGAAAATCGGGAATGGAAAAGACCCCAGATTTGAATTGCGTAGCGGCCCCTACATTGCTTGATTCTAAGAGCAGTAGGGGATTCAGGTGGTGGCCCGGAAAGCCCCTCTCCCGGAAGAAATTTTCTATTGTGGTAATGGTATGGAAGCGAAAATTCAGTTTTGGGACTCCATAGTGCCTCCGATTTCCAAAAAAAAAACTTGAAATTTACTACAGAATGTAATCGACTACTATCGACCGATCTACTTCTTTGACCACAAACTTTTCCGACGTCGTTAAAAATCTGTTGTTCACTCAATATTAGAAATGTATCTCAAAAAAGTAGTACGATATGCCGATGTCATAACGATGGTGGCAACGAGACGCGCTCTCGCTTTTGCTTTTTATCGCACCTAAATCATTTCGAAATGTCGGATAATTTCAATTTTTCATAATAAAATCTCTCTATTCTGAAAAAAAAAAAAAAAAAAAAAACTCCTGTCACCGCCGCCGCCGCCGTAAATGCACTTTTTGTGACCGGAGGTCTCTCTTCTCCAATATTAAGAAAATTACTGCATACAAAAATATGAAAATTGGTAGTATTATACAGAAAAGTATGATAAATACGCTGAAGTTTTTAAATCAAACAATTATTTAAAGAGCTATCTACTTATTATAAAAGCTGAGTGCACGTGACCGACGGAACGATGCCGGTGCGAACCACTCTAATCTGCGAAACGACTGGTAGCTAAACGCCATGTTAGGCTTAATGAAAAACATATCTTAACATATGACAGCTAAATGATAATTTTTTCTACTTAAAATCATGTCTGTTCAGCATATTTTCATATAAAACATGTGTATCATATCCATTTATAATGTATTAAGTTCTAAATTAAAATTAAGCTATTAGAAATCAAATCTAAACAAACGATATTGTTGCCATTCAGATTCAAATTCCAGCAAATTAAAAATACGGCTAACATCTGATTCTGCTTTAAATATATTTTTTAAAGCATATTAAAGCCTTTAAGTTTTTTGAAATGCGTTTTTCATTTTTCGAAATGCGTTTTTCAGTGCGTTTACATTTATAAGCAGCAATTTTATTTACGACTGTTTACATTTACAAGCAGTCAGTTTACGACATACATATGAAATATTACGTAATTTATTGAATAAATATTTAAAAAAACATTATTTAATGATTATTCATCATTATTCATATGAATCATTCATATGAATATTGATTCATATCAATGATTCATGTATTTCACTCTTCTGTAGTGGCAACAGTGAAACGCTGTTTCTTTAGGAAAAACAACAGAGGGATAAACGTGCTGATTTTTCGCCACTACTCGCTTTCATCTGTCAATAGTTATTTTTGAATGTTTTAAAAGTTTTTTTAATTTTTATTATGGACTTTCGGAAAGAAGGCGCCAATTGACCAGGAAAAGAATTGCGCGATCGCGGCAATCAACGGATTTCTCAGTTTGCCTGATAAACTCAGCTGAGTTTACACCGAACAGAATTAAACACCAGGGATGTAGTGGAGGGTATACGCCGTATACCCTCTGGATTTTTTTAAGGAACACCGTATACCCTCTGTTTCTCAAGAAAGCTATAGTATATACACTGTAGGGTATACCCTCTACATTGAGCGTATACCCTCTGCTTGGAGCGTATGCCATCTGCTTTTTTTTACGACTACACCACTGTTAAACACCCATATGCACAATTTTTTGTTTATTTTTTATCTAAACTATGCATATTTTAAGTTCATGTTCATAAAGTGTTTATCACTCACAGGAACGTTTCATTATAATAAAGATTTAAAAATCAAAATTACATTTTTTTTTTAATTTTACTAAATTTTTGTACCGTTAAAAAACATAGCTTTTTGTATGTGTATTACTTTCAATGATGCACATAATGGTGTTTTAGTTTTGGCCAAATATATGAATCAAATTTTAAAGTTTCATCTAAAATTAAAAAATAAACATCTGATTTTTTAAAGAAATGCCATATGTTTTTTGTTTTATTTTTAAGTTTCTTATTTCACCTATGCTGCATTTTTTAAGCTGAATTTAATATATTTCTGTGAATTATTTTTTGCTGTTTGAAAAATGCAACAGCTTTTTTTTTTTCCAACTATGCATATATTTTTAAAAGCATTTACAGACATGCCACTTTCCAGCGAAAACAGGGAATTCCATTTTTTCGGCACAATTTATCATCCCTGGGATTGATCCAAATCAGTATTAAAATTTGTTGACATTTTTAGGACGAGAAGGGGGGGGAAGGTGGTAGCAGAATTTGACAAAATAAAAATGCGAGTACAAGCAACTGCAATTTGAGTTTATTTCTAATCCTTTCCCATGACCTGTGCATTTAGTCCATGTATAGAAACAAACAGGATGAAAAAAACATATAGCCAGGAGCTTGCAACTATCATCTGTCTGCTTTCCCCGAAGGATTGCAAAAATCATCAAAATGTCGTAGAAAAAGGGTGGTGTCATCAAACGAATATGAATTCCATCAAAGAATCGCAGAAAAAAGCACAATTTTTCCCAAAGGGTCCTTTAGTATACATGTTTCGTCTAAGGATCATGGAATATGTGAATGTCGCCAAATAATCGTGGAAAAAACATGAATTTCATCAGATGACTGCAGAAAAAATGCATTATTTGATCAAAGTATCGCGAAAAACGTGAATTTCGTCAAATAATCACAGAAAAAATATGTTTTGATTAGAGGATCACAGAGAAAACGAGATTTTCATCGAAAGGTTGCAAAAGTGTAAGTTTCAACATAAGAACCTAAAAAAAAATGTAAATTTTGAAATCGGGGGATCTTGAAGCTTATTGGTTCATCAGTATCAGGTGAACCGTTAGTCAGCTAAATTTTCTGTTACGTAACTAATTTGCTGCATACATTCGGATGCACCTGTGCTTCTGTCAACGTATTTTGATTGTAAGGTAAGTCTCGCTTGCTCTGCTGTTTATTTTTTATTTTATTTTATTTATTATTTTTTTTTTTTTAGGATTTTTGCATTAGCTGTTTAAAATGCACCCTTTATTGGTGAATATATCGATTTTTACATTGTTTACCGTTTTAGAGACAGACGATTCAGCCAACGGCTGCCGAAAAAATTCAGAGTCTGAAAACATCGAGGGTGTATTACCAAACATCCATCAAAATTTAAATTTAATTCAGTTAGAAGAGAAGTACCATACCTTGACGATGTTTCAGACCCTGACTAGGATCCCTTTTTCTAAACATTAAATTATTGATTTTTTTTTTTAATTTTAACTGATTGTTTGTTTTTTATGTAATTATTTGAAATTTTTTTTGTATGAAACTCCCCCTTTTTTTTATGAATCGCCGTCTCATTTATTGGTATTTCTTTATATTTATCCTTTTACTTTTATTTTATGTTTCATAAATTTTTTGGCAGTTGTGAGCGAGATTTTACCTGCATTCGTAACAAATTTTTCAAGATGGCAGTAAAACTTCGTTTTTAAATCTTTATGTTACTTATAAATCCATGTTTTTACATCATTTTCTATTTTTTTGTGCAAATCATTGATTTATAAATAACATAAAGATTTAAAAATTGAGTTTTTCCGTCACCTTGAAAAGATTTTTGGCACAATTTTTTTCGTCAAGCAGCACAGGATGCGAAACTCTTCCCTGAATTTTGTCAAAGAAACGTGAGAGGTGTAATTCATCAAAAAGGCGCAGGAAAAACGTGAATTTTGCAACAAATCCCGATAAAAACACTCATTTCGTGAAAGGATTGTGGTAAAAACAGTCATTTTTTTAAAAGGCTGCGAAAAAAACATGAATTTCATCAGAGATGTGCAGAAAAAAACGAGAATTTCACCATAAACATTAAATTATTGATTTTTTTTTTGTTTGTAAATTTTAACTGATTGTTTGTTTTTTGTGTAAGTATTTTTAGTTTTTTTTTTATATATTTTTTTCTGTATGAAACTCCCCTTTTTCCTGAATCGCCGTCTCATTTATTGGTATTTATTTATATTTATCTTTTTATTTTATATTAGTAAGTTTTTTGGTAGTTGTGAGCAAGATTTTACCGGCATTCGTAACAAATTTTTCAAGATGGCGGAAAAACTTCGGTTTTAAATTTTTGTTATTTATAAATCCATGTTTTTACATCATTTTCTATTTTTTGGGCAAAATCATTGATTTATAAATAACAAAGATTTAAAAATGATGTTTTTCTGCCATCTTGAAAAGATTTTTGGCAAGATTTTGAACAATTTTTTTTTGCCAAGTGGCACTCTTCCCTGAATTTTGTCAAAGAAACGCGAGAGGTGTAATTCGTCAAAAGGGCGCAGAAAAAAAGCAAATTTTTCAACAAATCCCGATAAAAACACTCATTTCGTCAAAAGGCTGCGAAAAAAACACGAATTTCATCAAAGATATGCAGGAAAAATGAGAATTTTGCCATAGGGTTGTTGGAAAAAGCTCTCCCCCCCCCCCCCCCCATGAGGTGGTTCATATTTTCTTCATTTGAAGGTTGACTTTTACAAACACTATTTTTTTTAATGCTTTTGAGGACTTGCCACTATCTGAATAATCATGCATATCAATCACCTGTTTAATTGAGTCTGACTTAATGTTGTAAACTTACAATAACACTTTCCCGTCATTTTTGACGGGGCCATATGCTAGTTTATTGTTAAAGTTGGTCTAATTCGCCCCATTAAAAAAGTTTTATCGGAGCAAAAACTATACATAGGAATTTAATAATTTTCTCTGAGGATATACATTACAATCTTCCGGTTCGAAGATTGCATTTATTATTTTTTTTATTTGGCTAATTTTTTGAGGGTTTTTTTTTTTCTATTTTTTATTCTAATTTTCGTAATTTCAAGAGATGTTTTTTCATATTTTAGAAAAGGATATTATTTTAAATTGTTGCCTATTGTAAAAACAACGCAAAGAATAATATTTCCTTTAAATTAAAAAAAAAAATATTTACATGTGACTATTAAAAAATAAATAAATAAATTAGATGTAAATGATTACGTGTAAAAAACAGGGAAGCATCGAAAATTACGTCATAAAAATTGTATTTACACGTGAATATTAAAAAAGAAATAAAACATTAAAATAATAAATTCCTTAGTATGCGTTAAAAACAGTAAATGGGGAAATTACGTCATATTTAAAATGGCCAAATAATAATATCGCCAAACAGTTTAAATTTAAAAATATTTTACACGATACATTTTTTTCATATTTCGAGATGATCATTTTAAGTATTGTTGACAATTCTAAGACAGCGCAAATAAAAATATTTCCTTTCTAGCAACAAAAGTATTTTCACGTGAATATTAAAAAGAGAAAGAAAACTTTGGGGAAAATTACATCAGATTTAAAACAATACATTTAAAATGTCTTATTTAAAACAACTTCTTCATAGCTTTGTTCAAAAATACCGAGAGCCAAAGGCTCTGTTTACTTAGTTCATTTTATATTAGCTTATTTTCAAAGGTTTAATTGATCTTTAATCAAACACAAAAACAGCCATTAGATGTCTTAACAGCAGCTGATTCGGCCTTAAAATTCCTCAATCAAAGGAAAATTAATGGAAACCCGCTTACAGGAGACAGACATTGATTTTTTAATTATAATTCTGTCTACCGTAATCTTTTTAAAGCCGATCAAATTAGCGTGTTTTTAGAGTGTGAACGGGGGTTGGTGTGCGTAGCTCGTAGATGGCAGAGTAGTAATGAAAAAAAAAAAAAAAAAAACTTTCGAATGAAGCTTGTTTTAAAAATGTTGCTCAGTTGAATGAATTTTTAAATAAATTTCAAACAGGATTTCTTTAAAAAATCTATCTTAACTATGAACACTTCTTTGTAATAATAATATAAAGTATCTAATAACAGAGTTGCCACAGTTAGCAGTTAATTGCCCAGACAAAAATAAAAAGCATTTAATTATCTTTCGTAATTGGGTCCAATTACAAGCACTGACATAATTCATTCTTTTGACATAATTCAACTATCTTGGATGAATTGGTTAATGAAGTATTTATCTGGCGCCCCAAGGTAATCGCCTAATGAAAAAAACTTGCCCTGATCAAAGCAAAAAGTATAAAATTAACGAATACATCGTTACTTTTGACTGTCCTATTTCATACCTTTTTGGGATACATTTATATTAGGATATTTTATGTACAGAGAAACAGAAAGTAGATATCAGCGCTGAAACTATAATTTTTTTCACTCGGAGCAAGCGTTAATTTTGACATAATTCAACTATCTTGGTTGAACTGGCTAATGAAGTATTTATCTGGAGCCCCAAGGCGATCGCCTAATTTGAAAACTTGCCCTGTTCAAAGCAAAAAGTATAAAATTAACGAATACATCGTTATTTTTTACTGCCCAATTTTATGCCTTTTTTGCCTAAAGTTCGTTATTTGATTTTTGTACCGAACGACGAACTAAGTCTTCTTTTGGCGCCTCCTTCCTAAATGCCGCATTCGTTTTCCCTAGGTTTGGACCTGCTACATACATAAATATATATTTTCCTGGTACTCCCATTTGAATTACAAAAGCATCAATGAAAAAGATTTTACTTTCAGTTTTTAAATGCTGCTCATTGATTACTCCACAAATTTATTATTTACCAAAACTGTCATGCACATAAAATGAACCATTAGTTATATACAAAAGCACATGTCAAAAGTTTTTTTTTTTTTTTTTTTAAGTGAAACTTTGTGCTTATTATTTCTGAAAGAAACACGATTTATGTGACGTTAAGAAAGCAAAGAGATTTTAGTTTCAATGAATAACGATAGATAGCAGCACTAAACATTTCTATTAAAAAAAATGAACGGCCTTCGATAAGCCAAAGAACATCTACCTACTGGACGCGTGTTCCTACTTCCATGAACTCGTATTATTCTACGATCTTTGGGTCAGCCCAAGGCCAAGGCCATCTTGTATATTGAGAAGTAAATGTATTCGCTTTTGTATTCTTGTCTTCGCTCGATTTCGAAATCCTGAGAACAGTCAGTAATGAATTCAGGTTGGTGATATCGGCACTAAAGATCTGCACGGGCCGAAATTTCCAGGCCCGGGACCGGCCCGACTCATCGAGAATAAAATTCGGCCCGGCCAGGCCCGTACAAAAAAAAAATATTGGCCCGTTAAAAAAGTTAAAAGTTTGGCCCGATCCCGGCCCGTTGAAAAAAAATTATTGGCCTGGCCTGGTATAACAGCTAAGTTCGGCCCGAGCCCGACCCGAGTGAATTTCTACAAAACATTGATTTTTACATCCATTTGGTTAAAAATTTGTCTCGTACGAGAAGTTCGGAATAAAAATATTTATCTTAAATTTTTTTTCATGTTTCTAAACTTCATTTTTAGAGAAGTGCAGTAGGCTGCGATTTTTTTAATGAGTCGCTATTTCTTGTATGTAAATGTTTCAGTTATCATTGATATTGTGAATCCATATTCCATGTATTGAAGTGTTAAAAATCTGAAAAAATGCTATGCAGTAAAATCTTCTAAGACTCAGTTACATAGAAAGGGGGAAAAAATGCGTTATAGACAAGTTACCTTCCTAGCAAGTGTAAATATATTATATATTCTTTTCTAACGTATTAGTATATTAATTTTGCATGGATCAACACGAGTTTCAGTTTTAAACAGAATTCCGTCATAAACAGGTACTTTTTCACACGTTTTACTATATTTTAATTTAGCTATATTTTAATCAGCGTAGAAATTTACTATTCTTTAAAAAGAATAAATGTTAATGTTTAGTTGTAGAATAATGGCGATTTAAAAATGTATGAAATTTTATCAAAAATCTTTGGGCCAGGCTTAATTTTATTGCCTTTGAACAGACAGGCCACGCCGAGACAATGATTTTCATACGGGCTGGCTCAAAACCAGGACTTAAAATTATGGGTTGTGAAGATTAGGAAAGAAACCAGTCCTGGTTCTGTACAGAAAAAAAAAAGTTAGGCCTGGACCGGCCCGATTCTTCCGGAAAAAGTAAGGCCCGAACCCGGCCCGGCCCGTAAAGATTAGTCACTAGGCCCGGACCCTGCCTTTAGAAAAAAGTACGGTCCGGGCCCGGCCCGGCCCGGCTCGAGTGTCGTGAATGAAAATAGGCCGGTCTCGGGCTTCGGACCACAGCACTAATCGAACTTTTAATCGGCACTCGACTTGGTAGCGATGATTTTCGAAACGATCACTACAGCAGTTGTGGGGAACTTTCGAATGATCACAGCTCATAAAATATTTGAATTCAAACTCAATTCAATTAAAAACAAATTAATTTAATTAAATAAAAAACAGAAAAATATGTACGATATAGTCGATTACAAACAATTCTCTAAATGAGAACACATTAAGCCAAAATCTACTTTAACATAGCATGATGTCCCGGCGCTTGGAACTTGCTCAAAAACTAACTCAATCAGACTGGAGCTCTCCAGAAGAACAACCAACTTCTCTCTGTCCGATACTCTGTCCGTCTCCTTTCTCCACAATTCACGCTGCTTCGCCTCGGAAATTCCAGAATTCTCCTGTTCGAGCTTGGAATTCCTTCTTTTGCCCTCTCTCAAAGGAAGGAATTTCTTTTCTGGCAAAAAATGCTGTTTCTGTCCCGTTCCCTGGGACTGTTGTTACAAGGTAACAACCCGGGAGTTGCCTGGAGGTGAAAGATTATTATTATTATTATTATTATTATAGTATAACAATGGCACGGAAGCAAGGTCATATGGAAATTTCGAGGGGGATTAAACCCTGTTAACTCCCCTTTGTCTACGGTTGGATGGAAGCGAAAATCCTCCTTTGGAACTCTACAATCTCTTACTAGGAACTGGATTTGGAGGCTATTACGCAGAAGAATGTAATTGATTATAATAATAATTCAATTCAATTTGAGCAACATATTACTATTATGCCTTTGTTTATCTAAGTTAGATAGCTTACTTTATTTATTTATTTATTTATTGAACACATACATCTGACTTGTGGGCTTGACATCAGATGTCCGCTTATAAGTCATCGTCAATATACAAGGGCAAGATAGCCACAAAGAAATTTACAGCGCCAGAGAAATACAACCGGGAGCTCCACAAAGAGTGTGCAACAGAGCCAGCGGGAGTCGAACCCGCAGCCCACATACGCTCTGAAGCGATTAGCGGTTTGGTATACTGTAAACAATTTATGTAACGTTACTCCATAAAATTCGAAGCAGCCTTGCTGCCTCCATTTTATTGAGTAATTTAACCGATATAACTGGTGTTACGTTATATTAATGTGTAATATTATATCAGTTTAATTATATAGTTATATCAGTTTAAATTACACCGTTATATAAGTTAAATTCCTTCATAAAATTGGAGGTAGCATGTTTCAATCAATTTTATGGAGAAACAATACATAATTTTTTTACAGTGTGTCTTAACCACTTAGCTACGGTGGGCCCTACAATTTTGATAACTTATCTGTTTAGATTCTAGAGAATACAATTAAGTTCCTAACAACGAAGGTCTCCTTAGAGTGCATACTCAGAATATGTTTTAAAAAAATGTAGTGAAACTACTCATGTATGTAATAAAGAATCAGTTAAATTTAGCGGCGGAATTTCAGTAGAAAGTCTGTAAAAAATAAAATATGAAAGCGACACGTGATTTGGCGAGCAGGATTTTTCATCGCCAAAAGCAAACGATTTTAATGCATCGGAAAATTGCTTGTTAATTGTTTATAAGAATGCGTGGTATTTAATGAATTTAAACTTAATCAATGAAAGAGTTTATTATATATTTTTTGTAATACATATACATGTTGCTTGTTGCTGGAGTTATTTAATTTTATCACAGTGAAAATAATTTCATGTATAAAAAATATTTTTATATTGAAAAATATATTTTCATATATTTAAGCGTATTCCAAGATAAAAGTCAGATGAAGAATGCTGCAGTTATCAATTTCAATATAGGAGAAGTTTTTGTTTCCATAGCAACAAAATTGAATCGGCAGTGCTCAATTAGATTTAATTTTGAGATTGAAACAATTTTAATTCATTTAAATTTTGTTTTGATTCATAAAATTTCACAGTTAATTTTCATTATAAATATATAATGACAAAACTATAGTTAAAACAAACTAAAACTGGCAAAACTAAAGTTATTTAAATTAAATTTATTTAAACAAGTTCAACACGAAACATTTTTACCTTAAAGAGTATTTGATATAAAAAAGTATATTTTGAAATTTTATTTCATCGCCACCCGGTGATAAATCGCCAAATAACGAAATTCTCATTATTTTTTTACGGACACTATCGAGTGTCCACCTAAATTTTTTGTATAAACATATCCATCCTCATGAGAAGAACATTCAATAACTTTTTTCAGATTTTTCGGAGCATGCCCGTGTGGAAACCTTCCTTGTATTCTATAATTGATATCTATATAATCTTCCTATAATTGATAAATATTGAGGTGAAGTGATCAAGTATTAACCCTTTGAGCTCTGATGGGTGAATTTCTTCCCACTTAATTTTAATCTCCAAATGTCACAATGGCACCGGAATATTCAACCACATTTATTTGAAAATAGTTTAATACATTTTTCCGTGTATATCATAAGGCGAACCTTTTGTTTAGAAAATACTGGTGCCAATGTGACATTTGGGCACTTTGAAGAAATTCACCCTCAGAGCTCAAAGAGTTAATAAAGCAGAGGAAACGTCTCCAGTTTCAAAACGGGAGATTCAGCGTTCGAACACCAGCCTCTTTCCATTGTGTCAGGAATTTATAAATATACCCCACACCTTTTGTTTTACTTTCTGGGCATATACCCTCGTCTGCGGAAAATCTAGCAGTGTCATTCAAGATTTTTTATTTTTAAAATTTTAAGGAAAAATAATGCAATATTTGATATTTGCCAAAAATGTCTTTCCGACAAAAATAATGATAGTTTACTAATTTTTTTTCAATAAATTTGCAATTGAAGTTAATGAGAATGTAATGAACTACAGCCTAAGCCAGTTATATTCAACCTTTTTTTCTCGCGATCCGCAAACAGAGATTTGCGATGTTAAACGAGCTGCAATACATGTAAAAACTAGTCGGATTTACCAATCCCAAAACTTTCTTTCCTCTCATATATGTCAATACTTCAAAATTCGTTATCACTGTGCTAAAATTAAATGGCAATCTATGCCCATCATGAGTATTCTAAAAAGATGAAATTCCGTGCATTAGTTCTTGAGATATGACTATCGCTGAAATCGTGTAAGTACAGCAAAATGCAGCACAGCAGCGCCACCTATTGGGCGATTTACACCAACACGTAGTCAGCATCATTTCATATCAAGGACTAACTGAATCTGAAGTTTGATGAAAATGTGTGCATTAGTTCTTGAGATAGTTCAATTGCGATAATCATGAATAATGCAGCATAGCAGCGCCACCTGTTGGGCGATTTACACAAAATCGTAAACGGCACCAACTCATGTCAGGGACTAACTGAATCGAAGTTTTACGAAAATCCGTGCATTAGTTTTTGAGATAGAGCTATTGCGGAAATCCTGCAAAATTCAGCACATCAGCACCACCTGTCAGGCGATTTAGACCAAAAACTAATCAGCACCAATTTATATCAGGGACTACCTGAATATAAATTTTTATTAAATTCTGTGCATTAGTTCTTTAGATAGAGCGCCCACAAAATTTGTGTCACATACAGACTCACAGACATTTTGTAAAAACATGTTTTTGGGGATCTCTGATCCCTCAAACGTGTAAATCCGTTGAAAACCGGAAGTCGAAAATTTTCACGAATCCAATACTTAGTAAAGATAGAAGAAAGTAAAAAGGATAATTAAAATTGTACAGTAACATAAAGTAGTATAACAAACCAATCTAACAAAGTTAATATTATCAGTACGGTTGAACGTTTCTCGAGGAAGAAATATTACCAAACATTTTTAACACTACTATTTCGAAGCAATAAACTTCGTGGTAGATTTCTATTGCAAATGTTGTAGAAATAAGCCACGAAGTTGTTGTTTGAAACTAACAGTGTAAAAATATTTTGTTCGAATTATTTCCGCGACAAACCGCATATCTTAAAAAGAAGTATTAGCTACGTAATAAGGATAAAACTAAATGATAAAACAATAAAGAATTTACAAGTTCTAAAGGAAAAATAACGGGAAATTTTCTTTGATAAATCAGTCTTTTGCTCAATGCAAAAACTTTTTTGGAATAATCTTCGATTAGAAATAACAGGACAGATTTCGTAATCCCATGAAAATACATACAAGTAAGAAAAAATCATGCGTCAAGCATAGATTATGAAACACTTTCCAACACATTCAGAATAATGTAACAAAACTGCACTGTTTACAAAATTAAAATATTACGTCTAATTCAACCATGGAAACTCATAATACCTTTCAGAACCCAATTTCAGCTGTTCCCATCCACAATCGGAAAATTATGCGAATTGCAGCCCTGTATATTATTTATAGATTTGAATCTATTAGCTACATGCAAACCAAAATTTAGTTCACTTAAGAGCTACATACACTTCAGTTGAAAATTTACCTCTAGAAATTTCCTCTAATAATGAGAACGATACGTGAATACTTTTGTGCAGCCCTGTATTTGAGGTATAGAATTTATATATAACGGGTAAGATGCAAAAAATTAATTAAATTTAAAAGCGCATACCGAATTTTAAACCGTGCACTCCAGCAATTATTACTCAAAGGCGGTACTGTACTGTAACCGATTTCTTTTGCGTGCAGGGGCGCCATTTGAGGGGGGCTAGGGGGGGCCGTGCCCCCCCCCCCCCAAGGAATCTGATATTTCAGAAAATTTATCTGTCATTAGGGATGCACCGAATAGTGATTTTGTCCGAATACCGAATATTCGGCCAACATGTAAACTAAATACCGAATATTCGGCCTACAGGTAACCGAATACCGAATATTCGGTCTGCAGGTAAACCGAATACCGAATATTTGGGTAGCCGGATACTGACTGTTAGGCCGAATTTAAAGTTTAAAGATATTAAAAAATTAAATTTTAAAACAATTTTTCATAATATTTAACACAGATACTTCCATTTTGATGAACAAGACCTTTTTAAAAGTAAACTTTACACACTCACACAATGTGTGGCACTTCTCCATGATATCATATGTCACAGAAATCAAAGTAACTCTTTTGAAAATACAGTTAATGATATCTTCATTATCGTTAAAGTAACAAATGAAAATCTAAGTTTGGCATGAAGTGAGATGAGATACACTGTATTTTTTATTTTGACTGATTAAGCAGATTGCGATACTTGTTTCTTTGGCAAAAATGGCTATTATCACATCTGAAAGTTTTCCCATTTTCTTTAGAAACACTCTTTTAGCGTTAAAGCAAAAGACAGATTATTTACAAGACATTGTTCAGAAACTTCCATTTGTGCATTATTTATTTGCATGAAGGTCATCATTAATGGTTATTTTTTTTTTTTAAGTGACACTTATCAAACCACAAACAAATAATGTAACGGCATTCTGTTTTATTTAAATATGATTCTGTTTTAAATTATTCTGAATATCTTTATAAATTGACAGTTTAAAGGTTTTTAAAAATATTTTTCAAAAGATATTTTCAGGTATTCGGTTTGGCCGAATAGTTCAATATTCAGCCAAACCGAATATGCGGCAGTCCGAATAGTTCGATATTTGGCCAAGCCAAATGTTCGGCAGAACGTAGTATTGAAGTAGTTTTATATTCGGCCTAACCGATATTCGGTAGCATGGCCGAATACCGAATATTATATGCATTCCTATATGTCATCACAGGTCAGACTCAATTTTTTTTTTTCATAAATTGCTCAAAAGCTAAAGTAACTTGTCAGATTTTATTACAATAAAAACATATGCAATAAATAAACACTTTATACATGTAAACTAATAATTATCAAAAATATTTTCCACAGACTTTACTATTCCAACATTTTCAAGGTGAACCATTTCTTATTAATGCGTATTTTGGCTAATTTTAAAAAGGTATGTGAGAAAAAATTCTATTTATTGCTTTCCAGCTGTGTGCAAAATAGATCAAATGAAAACTCGTGCCCCTCAGGGCTAGAATTTTCGCTGTGAATTTCCCTTTATCCAGAAATTTACAGAGGATTTTTTCTTTTTTTAAAAAAAGAGGGTTAATTCAAGTTCTTAATTATTTGAATTTTTTATTTTGCATAATTAGTATCACATTATATTTACTGCAGTCATTACAATGCTATCAAATCATTTGCTTTATTAAATCATATTATATACAGTATGTTCTTAATAATCTCCTCTGCCGAAACGAAAAAAAGAAACGTCAATCCGCCTCAATTGTGCCGCGGATCGGATCGTGTCGGTTTTGAGAAAAATCGGGTTGGGCAACCCAATGCAGACTCTACCTGAGACCAAATGTTTTGCAAATTTCTGAATTGTGTGGGATTTAAATCGTAGTCTGAAAAGATTTCTCTTTTATTAACTCCTTAACTGCCCCATACGAATATGTGCGTCTTTAGAAAATGCATGCATCTATTAAAGGGATGGCGAAATCCAATGACAGCGAGGCAATTTTTACCACCTGAGCGATTATATATAACAGTATAACATGTGCATTTTCTTACTGTTATTTCAGAAAACTAATATACACCTTCTATAATTTCAGAAATATGCGATTTAAGTAAGGCACGGGAGATCGCGCAAGATTTCGTCGGCAGTTAAGGGGTTAAGGAAATTTTTTACTGACAGGAAATCACACGTGAAAATTTCATATACCTATGGATCACAAAATTTGCAAACTTCTTGACGTGTTGACCATCTTTGTGTGCTGATTATCTCGTGACCGATTGAATTTCACGATTTTTTTCCCCGACCGTTTGACGCAATTCGCAATTTTTTTCCGTGATCGTTTCACGGAATTCAGAAATTGTTTCCGTGATCATTTGTCAAAATTCACGATATTTTTGTGACCGATTTACGAAATTCGCTATTTCTATCTGAGATGTTGTGACGAAATTCGTGATTCTTTTCCATGATCATTTGTTGAAATTCATTTTCTTTTCCCGCAGCCGACTGACAAAATTTGCGATTGCTTTATGCGATCGTTTGACGAAATTCTTGAATGTTTTACGCGATTCTTTGACTAAATTCATGATTTTTATCTGAAGCCTTTGATGAAATTCTCGTTTTTTTTCCTTGATAGATATTCGAAATTCACAATTTTTTTGCACGCCTGATGGGCAAATTTGATTTTTTTTTCTGTGACCGAATGCTGGAATCTGCTATTTTTTTTCCCGCAACCGATTAACAACAATCGCTGTTTGTTTCTACGATCTTTGCAATATTTTTCAACGGTCCTTTTAGGAAATTATATTTTTTCCGCGACTAATTTTCCAAATTGACTATTTTTTCCAAGTTCAATTGGCAAAATTTGCGACTTTTTCCCGCGGTCGATTGGTGAAATGATTTCGCATAATTCCGCAAAAAAAAGAGAAAAAATACTGCAGTCTTCCACGAAAATTGAAAAATATTCCTGGAAGAATCCCATGGTTTTGAAAGACGTTAAGTGGGCAAAATCCCACTTGTTTACTTCCCCCCCCCCCTCCAAGGACCTCTTGAAATGGTTCCCCACCCCTGCAGCAAAACTTACAAAGAAGAAGTCGAAAGGTCAGGAAAAAAGCTCCATTTTAGACAGGTTTCCGTCTTAGCAAGTATAATTATATGTTTTTTTTCCATGGAAACGTGATATTTTTTCCGTTTCCGAAAGAATTCTTTTTTTGACAGGTTTCATTTTCACAAGTTTTGCAGTAAATGTAATGTGCCTATGCTGATCAGAGGTTTACTATAGAAACGATGTTTTAAAAGCCTTAGATATACTTGTAAAAATGGAAGTTGTCTATAACGGAATACTGTCTTAAACGGAAAACCTGAGTCAGTATCTTGATATTATACCTGCTAAGATTAAAACCTGCTTAAAACGGAATTTTGAATCGGTTTTCGTTCGGAGGGAAGAGGATACTGCCCCCCCCCCCCGAACCTCACTCTTGGCTATGCCACTGTCCTAAAAAAAAAAAAACTTTGCCCCCCCCCCCCCCCCAAGAAAGTTCTGAAATGGCACCCCTGTTTGCGTGTCCTTGTAAATGAATAAAAAATTCTATGAATGTCCTGTTAAAACTTGATCGTAGTCAAATTCAGTGATTTATATCAGTTAATACATTTGAAATAGCATAATGTCATTAAAATACTCTGCAAACGATTTTTCCCCATATACCAAAATGTAATGGAATACTTTTGAGTGCCCCTATAAATGAACGATTAATCCTACATACTTCATATACAATACCAAACATGCTTTGGTGACCCTAGATAAACTTTATCAATTTCATGAAAATCCGAGTATAATTACGGGAGTTAGAGCGTGGATAGACGGTCAGACGGCCAGACAAACCGAAGTCATAAACACTTTGCAACTATGTTGGAAAGTGTTAAAAACAACAGTGAAAATCTTAAACACCTTTAATCCACATCTCAATTAATTTTATAAATATGGATTAAATATTATGCGTCTCGGGCCGCCCATAAAAGGTCGACGGGTCAGATGCGGCCCACGGGTCGCAGGTTGAGAATGGCTGAGCCATAAAATAAAAACTTCTATATAGATATACCCATTCAAAAATTTTTAATTTTTCGATAAATGAATCTCATCTTGAGTTATAAGCGATTATTGCCGAAAACCAGTTTTTTCTTTCTGGACGCGACAGCGCGAGAAAGTTAACTCAGTTTGATATCATATTTTAAAAGATCTTCTACCTTTACCGAAAAACGAAAAAAAAAATTCTATTACAAAGTTTCTGAATAAGACCATCTACTGATTTCATGCGTTTGCGAACAAAAATGAATAATAAACAAGTAATATAAAAATTTTGTTTTTAAAGTCAATTCCTACTTAGGTCATCAAAGAAAAATTTAATATAATCCCTTAAGCTAATATTAGTTTTTGTTGCGTTAAAATATCTCAATTTGTTGATTTTCTATAAGCAAGTAGGTTTACAATGGAAGTCTATGGGAATTTGGCGAAATATTAGAGATATCGCCAAGTTGGCGACAAACTTGGCGGTATTTGGCGACAGAACAGGGTCTCCCCCTATGGTAACCCCCCTTATAGATATAAAGATGCATTAAATGCTTCAATAACCAATGGCCGCCATTTTGTCTCCCATGTAAAACTAAAATTAATTAATCAAAATTGAATTAATGAATTAATATTTAAAAAAACTGTATTAACATCAATTGTCATCCAGTACAAGTTTAAAAAAAATTATTTCAACTTGATAGGATGAATAATAAGCATTTTATTAACGATTGAAAATTTGAACAAGATATATATATAAATAAATAAATAAATATAGGGAGAGTGTGAACTAATAGCAGGAATTGAAAAAAATCGTCAGAAATTAGCCAGTTTGCGTTTAAGATGGTTCTCAAATTTTCTACTCAACAACGCGAAACTTTCTGGCACATTTTCAGACTCATTTTTAAACGCAAATGCGTACATTTTGCAGGCCTGACTATTGAAGCTTTTCGAATTCAAATAGCGTTTTACATTTTTTGATAAATAAATTATTTATCGAATTATGAGCGATCCTTGTCTCGTGACGACAAGTTTTCCCCCCTTGCTCGTGCTGCCACGTCGGGATTCGGCTCAAAATTCCCACTTTGACAGTATTTACTGAAAAATTTTCTGTCATTACCAAAAACTAAAAACTATATACAATTAGATAATTTCTGAATAAAAATACTTGCCAATTTCACGCGTTTCCGAACAAAAATTAATTGAGACATGTGTCAGAAAGTAGCTCCTTTGGATTTGAGAACAGTCTTAATATCAGTATTAGATCTTTTCATTCTAGAGGTTCTTTAAATAGCAACATCCGGTTACTCACTCCCTTATTCCGATTTGAGAGATGAAATATCAATAGCAATAACTACACTTGCCTGATCGTACGAAGAAAACAAAAACTGTTTAGAAAAGATAACTGTCTTTTTCCCCTGTCTTTTAACTGTTTTTCCAAGTTTGGCTATTTAAACGTAATGGGATACGTTAAGGCTGTTCTCAAATGCAAAATGGCTGCTCTCTGGGGGGAGTAGGGGGGGTGCCTATAGAAGGCCGAAAAAAAATGTGTTTTTTAGCTTTTTTTTTTTTTCGAATAGGAATGAAGATTTTTAGCTCCGAATTTTTTGCATGTTATTTTTTATCATTTAAAGAACATTAAAAAAAAATATATGATGTGAATCTAGTTGCGTGGGTGGATGTCCTGGCGTGCGCGGGAAATTTCCAATCGGGTGGAATACGATAGATTACCAGAGTCGTTTACAATCAATTTTCGTCAAGGATTATGGAAGTAGATAATATTTTCTGGAGTTCAAGCACTTTGAGGTCAAAAAGTTGAAAATCAACAAAGTGGCAGCCATTTTAAGAAAATTTCTATTTCTGACACCTTTTTTCGTCCTTTGACGTACTTCTAAAAATGTTTATTCTTTATAAAAATTGCTGAAAGTGGTCCAAGCTCCAATAAGTTATATCACCTTTAACTAAAAAAAAAATATATATATCGAGATCAGTTTAATAGATTTTGCATTCGCATCCGCTAAGTTTGAAAAAAGTCATTTTGCGTAAAATGCTCCAAAACAGTTAAAGAATATGGACGCGTTGCGCTTAAGCACTAAATAATAAACAAAAAAACTTCGAATTCGGCCAAATCGTTTTACAGGGATAATCTACAGACTCTAGGGAGTAGAAAAATGTAAAAAAAGAAAAATCGATTTTTCAACCGAAAAAAAGCAAATCCACCCTTAGCTATTCTCAACTGCACTGCTCAACAAGCGCAAAATGTTTTGACGCATTTAGAAATTAATTTTTTAACGGAAAGATATAAAATTGACCTGACTATGTCCTATTGACCTAAAATTGCCTGACTATGGAAGCGATATGGAATCGAACTGTGTTTTCCATTTTTTAATCAATAAATTACCTGCTGAGTTATACGCGATTTTGATCACGTGACAAAGACGTTTTTCTCCCTTTTTGGGTGCGTTCGTAATTATATAAATACGTAGCACCTATAGTCGTCGTTCAGTCCGTCTGTCTGTCTGTCCGTCCGTCCGCATATAACAGAGCAAAAACTACCCGACCGAATGATCTGAAATTTTTAATATATAATTGCTGCAAAATTTTGTCGAGCCATTTCCAATTTTATGAAAATCGGATGTATAGTTTAATTACAGGGACAGTCAAAAGTTTTTCTTTACATTACGGCCAATGGGAAAAATTATTGCAAGTGAATTTTAATGATGTTACAGACTTCCGAATGGTCTGAAATTTTTAATATATAATTGCTGCAAAATTTTGTTGAGCCATTTCCAATTTTATGAAAATCGGATGTATAATTTAATTACAGGGACACCCAAAAGTTTTCCGTTACATTACGGCCAATAGGAAAAAATTATAGCAAATGCATTTTAATGATGTTACAGACTTCCGAATGGTCTGAAATTTTTAATATATAATTGCTGCAAAATTTTGTTGAGCAATTTCCAATTTTATGAAAATCGGATGTATATTTTAATTACAGGGACACCCAAAAGTTTTCCGTTACATTACGGCCAATGGGAAAAAATTATAGCAAATGCATTTTAATGATTTTACAGACTTCCGAATGGTCTGAAATTTTTAATATATAATTGCTGCAAAATTTTGTTGAGCCATTTCCAATTTTATGAAAATCGGATGCATAGTTTAATTACAGGGACACCCAAAAGTTTTCCGTTACATTATGGCCAATGGGAAAAAATTATTGCAAATGCATTTTAATGATTTTACAGCCTTCCGAATGGTCTGAAATTTTAAATATATAATTGCTGCAAAATTTTGTCGAGCCATTTCAAATTTTATGAAAATCGAATGTATAGTTTAATTACAGGGACAGTCAAAAGTTTTCCGTTACATTACGGGGAATGGGGAAAAAATTATTGTAAGTGCATTTTAATGATGTTACAGACTATGCACTTATGAAGAGCAAAAAAATATACATTCAGTACAATATGGGGCGCAAAAAATAATTATAAAACTAGTTATAGTACGAACGCACCTCATTTGCCACGTTTGACGAGCAATTTCCAACTTGTTTGAGTAGTTATTCCTCTTTCGCGCGGAAATTCGGTTCAAAACGCCCACTTTGACACTATTTTCTGAAGGATCTATTGCGTTTGCAAAAAATCGGAAAAAAAGTTCGATTACATAGTTTCTGAACAACAACACCTGCTAGTTTCATGCATTTCCTAACAAAAGTGAATTAAAACTTATGTCATGAATTTGCCCTTTTAGATGCAGATGCATCAAATTGGCAGGGGCACTTATTAAGAAACTATGCAATCGAACTGTTTTTTCTATGTTTCGATAAAGGCAGAAAATTTTACAGGAAATACTGTCAATGTGGACGTTTTGAACCGGACGCGACAGCGCATGAAAGGGAAATAACTGTCGTCCTGAGACAATAATCACCTATAACTCAAGATGTATAATTCAGTTATCGGACAATGAAAAAACTGTTCGTTTACAAATCAGTTCAACAATCATCGCTGAAAATACCCTGCTTTTTGTTTAAATATGAATCGGAAGATGTGTCAGAAAGTTTCGCGTTGTTGAGCGTGGAAAAATAATTTTTTGAGACCCGCCTTGTGTTTCTCAACCGGTGCGCCGCATGAGAGAACCTCAGGTCAGAACCGAAACTAGCCTTTTTTGCACTCGGGGCAAACATGGATTTCGGCGCCCCACTCCCCCCTCCTCCGCAAAGTATATTTACACATAGATTTTTACTAATTTTCTAATAGCCGACTTATTTTAAAATTTAAAATATGTAATACTGAACTACGTAATCTGCTTTGTCAAATATTGATTTATTAAAATCTCGAAAACGGAAGCGAAAATAATCGAAAAAAATTCCGCTTTATACAGGATCCTTATGTCATATCACCTTTAGATTCTTCTGTGATTTGGCATATGATTTTAACAATACCGTGCTACACAAATGGGAGAAAAATTAACAAGCAAAATTTCATTTGGCATCCCTTCGTACTGGCGCCCGGGGCACATGCCCCGTCTGTCCCCCCTTAGTTTCGCCCTGCTTCAGGTGTATCGCAAAAAGTTTCATTGAGATCTACCAAGATGATATAATAAATTAACAATAATATCATTAATTCAAAATGCAACATTCCAAATTCTGCATTTTACTATGTAATCAGGTTTAGGGCTTGAATACGCTTAAGAAATTATTAAAATGAGCTCACATATTCAGACAAAGATAATACTTTCTGAGAAAATAAATATATGAATAAAAGATTACATTAGAAAATGTAGTAGATATAGTAGTAAAATGGTAAAAAAAAAGTAGTAAAAAATTAACAAGCAAAATTTCATTTGGCATCCCTTCGTACTGGCGCCCGGGGCACATGCCCCGTCTGTCCCCCCTTAGTTTCGCCCTGCCTCAGGTGTATCGCAAAAAGTTTCATTGTTCTACCAATATGATATAATAAATTAACAATAATATCATTAATTCAAAATGCAACATTCCAAATTCTGCATTTTACTATGTAATCAGGTTTAGGGCTTGAATACGCTTAAGAAATTATTAAAATGAGCTCACATATTCAGACAAAGATAATGCTTTCTGAGAAAATAAATATATGAATAAAAGATTACATTAGAAAATGTAGTAGATATAGTAGTAAAATGGAAAGTGGATAAAAATCTTACTGAAAAAAATTACACACTTTATATGCACGCAGATTTTGTAGAATACATTAACCCAACGAATGCTTGACACAATATTACATGCGTATTAGAAAAGAAATGTCGGGCTCAGCTATAGCCCGCAAGCCCGAACCCATGACGAATTCGAGCTCAATTTCTATAGCAGATTCGAGTGGTTTCGGACTCAAAATGAAAAAAATTATTTATTCACAGATTAAAAAAAAAAGAAAAGAAACAAGCAGGAATTCTGCTTTTTCAGAATTTAGTTTCGCAACGATGAGGAAAAAATAAATATTATTACGAAGTGGAACCCGACGAATTTCGACGAAAGAAAAGGTTTAAGAAGGAACTGTTTCATTAATTTGTAATAAACCTACAAAATAGTTACAATAAAAAAAGCATCTGATATTGGTTAGTCTAACTCTCAAACAAATATTATTTGAACCCAAACGTCCGTCGCTGCTCTTCTATAATGATACTCTACATTTTTGTAAAAATTTGCATTTTATCAGTGTGTGATTTCAATTGCGTCATTTTCAAAAGCGAAGCATTTCCACCTTACGAAGAATTTCAAAGCCGCTGGGGTGAAAATGATTCGCTTCTACAAAACATATTTCCGTTTTAAGACTTAAAATATACGCTTTTATTTTATATAAAATGACGTCATTTGCATCTGCTGAAGAATTCCACATTTACGATCCTGTCTTAAATAACATCGATAGAAAAGTATGCATAGGACGTCACTATTGCGGAATAATACAGAAATCCAGCAAAAAGCGATGTCGTCATTCAAAAAGCTCCACAAAAAAAAAAAAAAAAAAAAAAAAAAAAATCGGCTATTTTATGATTTATATGCCTTTATTTGCTTGTAACATTTAAATATAGTTTATAATAGCTCCATGTTTTATCAGAAATCATTCCTTTTTTCAAAATAGCACGTATTTTAATTGCATTTTTTTTTTTCAGTTGTTATGAGAAAATGGCAACAAAAAGATACAGCAGTCTGCTATTTTCCAACTATTTTCCCTTTACGTTCTACAGAAATGGCGAAAAAAATTATAAAAAAATTAATATCTCAAGAACAAATTGAGATTCAGTTTTCAGACAAATTGCAGTTAAAAGTGCTTGGTTTTTATATATATATATATATATATATATACGACGCGATGGCGTAAAAATTGAAAATGTGCGATTCTTAGAAGTTTTAAAAAATGCCATAGAGATTATTAGTATTTAACCGTACAATGATACATCTGCTTCGTTTTACAGCTGGCTTATGTAATGTTTTTAGTGACGACATTTTAATTGTCGCCTGAAAGAAATAGCATATCGGGGACTAAAACTTGTTATTTGAGAAACAAGAATGTAGCCCAAGATTCTTAAAGTGATTTACAAATAGTTTAAAAATTCGTTTGAAAGGACATGGAATTGTTACTGATGAGACAAAAGGAGAAGTATTTTGATACTAAATCCTTTGCACCAAGGCCACAGCCAGAAAAATATTTCGGAGGGGGATTTAGGACCATGAATTTTAATCTTGACTTACTTTAGATTTGTTTTTTACTAATTGAATAGAGGCGGGTATTAAGGGTTATTGCGAATTCAAATAATTCAGTTTAATATAATTACAAAAGAAACTTTAAGCCTTTTGTCATTGCAAATAAAATTATAATCTCATTTAGATACTTCTTTGATAACGTATTGACGTTAGTGTCAACCAAATTAATGTTTCACATTTTTTATATACATGTTTTCAAGTGTTTTATTACTAAAATTATCTTCTCAATAGTATGTGTTGGAACAACTAAGTTTGTGAATATTTAAAATGTGTTCATTACTGAATTTTTCAAGAATTTGGGCTAAACAAGTCTAGACGCTTTGTATTGGGTTTGTTATGATCATTTTATTTTAGCAGCGTTTAATTCTGCTTTTAGAGAGTCCCAATCTAAAACAATCGAATAAACTATAAAGATTTCTTAAAAATTGCATTTATTTTTTCAACCTTCTAACAGAACCAAACAATAAAGATATACTAGCAAAAAATTTTGAATCTTGACTGTGGTTAATTTTAAAATTTTGAACTGGCATATTTATAGTCAACCCAACAAAAATTTCGGAGGGGGATCAAACTCTTGTAATCCCCCTGTTGGCTACGGCCTTCCTTTCCACAGTCAGTATTGTGCCGTGTCCTAAGAAGGCGGTAGCGATGGTCGAGGTTACTTCAAAGGCTTAACAACTTATATTCTCTTAGAATATGACAACATGATTTTTATTTTTATAACAAAATAAAAGATATTCTGGAGTAATAATAAGTAGCTGTGTACACAACAATGTAAATTTTGTTGAACAAAAAGTTTATGCATCAATCAAAATAGCGTCTATGAGAAAGTGGCAGCTAGTCAATTAAGTCCACAAGGCAATGCATTATTTGATCGGAAGACGCTTGTCTTAACTCAGAGATTAAGATATCTTCTCCGCGACGGCACCCCGGTGCCCTGTCGCCGCTGATTTCAGGTATAAATCCCCGGTCCTAGGAATCGTAAATCCCGGCCCTTTCGGCCTTCGACCTTTTCCACTCCAAAAGTCGCTCTTCCAACTCCAGCCAAAATCTAATCTCTCCTTCATCCTCCTCTCGTATATATACATCTCAATTATCTCCCTCTAAAAACAATAGTGAGTTTCTCAGCCACTAACTGTCCGTTCTTTTCAAGAACCTCCCAGGGACCTTTTTCGCTATCCCCTGAGTGGACACCTTGAGGACCTCCTCTTTTTTGCACCCGGATCCTGCGATCATATGCTCTCGTGAGAAAGTATGTGGGTTCTCTTCCCACGCTCAATATCAAGAGAATACCGACTGCTCCTTTGCATTAGCAAACTGTCACCGATTGTCAAATGCCCAAGAACGATGTTGACTGCGTAGTTTATTTCATCTTTCCGCACGTCTTAGTGGACTTCACCATATTTTTACTCTGTTTTAGAAATGCATTAGTTCTTTCTATATGGCGAATCTGATATAGTTCAGTTCTTTACAGTATAGTAACCAGGACCGAAACTAAGGGGGGGGGAGAAGGGGGCATGTGCCCCGGGCGCCAGAACGAAGAGGTGCCAAATGAAGATTTTGTTGGTCGATTTTTCTCACATCTATTTTTACCATGGTATTGTTAAAATCATCCTGTCTGGCATATGGTAAAGCATAGAAGAATCTAAAGATGATATGGCATAAGGATCCTGTATAAAGCTGAATTTTTTTTTATTCCGTTTTCAATGTTTTAATCGATCAATATTCGACAAAGCCAAGGACTGATCCAGCTCATCATTTAGAGGGTGGTCATGGATTTCCTTTTTCTGGGTGAGAGGGGATTCACATCTCGTTATGAGAATTTTTTATATTGAAAGCTATTCCCAAATACAAACTAACTACTTTTCTGATACTTTCAAGAAGTAAATACAAAAACATTGCATTAATATTCGTAAAAATATAAAACTTACCGATTTTGTTCAGATACCAAAAAATTAAAGAGTTTTCCATTTTAAAAATAAATGTAAAGATATTCATTCAGAAAATGTTGTCAAAGTTAGCATTTTTAGCCAAGTTTTACGAGTTGATAGCCACAGAAATGTCTTAACAAGGGTACAATTGGCTGTCACTTCCGAAAATTCAGTTAAAAAAAATCTAACAATTGTCAAAGATTAAATATGGCAAAAACTTGCATTCAATTGTTAGAGGTAACAAAACCGTACACATTGCCAGCTATGTAGTGTCATGAAAATTGCAGATGTAACCTCTTCTTTCTACTCAAAGTATTAAATAGTTTTTTCAATCGAACTAATACCTTTGGAATGGATTATTTTCTTCTGATAGACTGATGCCTTTCATTATTATGAAACAGACATTATAAATGAAGTGTTGGGTGAAGATGAAAGACTAGTCGTAAAAAATTAGAACTGTTATTTTCTAGTCAGAATGGGGAAAAAATAGACATAAAAAATTATGGCCATTATTTTTTCTCTCATTCTGACCAGAAAAATCCGAGGGAGGTCACGGGGGTCATGATCCCCCTCTGAACACCGACAAAAATAGTCTAAAGATCATTTTTAAAATGAAATATACAGTAGAGTCCCGATTATCCGAGTCCCGCTTAACCGAGTTTCCGCTTTAACCGAGTTATTTTCTTCTGATGGACTCATGGCTTCCATTATTATGAAACAGCCATTATAAATGAAGTGTTAGAAGAGGATGAAAGAGCAGTCGTAGAAAGTTAGAAATCTGATTTTCTGGTCAGAATAGGAACAAAAATGGCCATCATTTTTTTTTTTTTTTTTTTTTTTTTAAATATGGCCCTTTTTTTCCCCCCATTCTGACCAGAAAATCAGAGTTTTAACTTTTAACGGATGCTCTTTCATCTTCACCTAACACTTCATTTATAACGGCTATTTCATAATAATGGAAGCCATCAGTCCATCAGAAGAAAATAACTCGATTGAAATTATCTTTGTAAATATACTTTGCGGAAGAGGCGGGGGTGGGGGTGGGGCGAAAAAGACTAGTTTCGGTCCTGTTAATAACATAAAGAAGCCGTGGAATATCCCTAGTCTATCCTCGCTTTCGGTTTTTATTTTCTAGGATTAATGAAAAACAGAACTCATGTCTTCTGCCATATTTATACAATGGTGTTTTAAAATAATAGGAATTGTGGCTTTTGAAGATTTCTGCCGAGGTTGAATGTAAATAACAAATTTGCTATATCATAAACAAATTTTCAGGGAGTATGAAAATCACAAAACGTTATCAGAAGGTAGTATTTAATATTCAAACTTATTTCTAATCTAAGAATAGATTATAAATGAGAAAATTAATCTTGAAGCAATTTTAAAATGTTGTTAATACTTTTCTACAGCACACTTTCGATATGGGCCTCGGGATCTGATAATATAAAATATTTTGAGCTCTAGAGCGTTCGGGATCCTAAAAAAGGGCTCGAACTCGTTTTTAACCCATTAACCCTCTCGCTGCGTAAGTAATTCTTCGCGATGAGCGTCTTTTACAGAATTTTTAATCGTTTATCACCAGTCCTTTAAAGCAGAAAATTTTGACTATCGTAATCGGGGGAAATCTCTTGATTAAATCGGAAAAAGTTTTCGCTAAAAAATAACTGGTGTGAATCACCAAATAGTATTAATTTGACGGAAAAATGCATGCCCGAGCATATCTCGGGCTGCGCAGCGAGAGGGTTAACCGCCGAAACTATAACGTAGTGATCTTCAACTTTTTTTGTTGAAAAACGTTTGCCACCATAAATTTTCAAAGAAAATCTTCACTTTATTTAATGATCAAAGTTTCTGTTATTAACCCTCTCGCTGCGCAGCCCGAGCTATGCTCGGGCATGCATTTTCCCGTCAAATTAATACTATTTGGTTGTTACCACCAGTTATTTTTTAGCAAAAACTGTCTGATTTAATCAGGACATTTTCCCCGATTACGATAGTCAAAAATTTCTGCTTTAAAGAATCGGTGATAAACGATTAAAAATTCTGTAAAAGACGCTCATCGCGAAGAATTATTTACGCAGCGAGAGGATTAAATAAATCAATTTTTTAATTCAAAAATAGTGGTAGCTTGATAGTAAATGTAAGCATGGGGATTTAATTTTACTATTGCGTGAACGCAACACCAGCGGGTAATGGGTTAATGTGCATGCGTGTCTACAAATATTTATGTGTATTACCGACAAGGAAAACTTAACAGAAGTAAGAAATAGCAGGTAATTTGCAATGACAAGAATTAATAGTAACAATAATAATAATAACAACACAGATATTACAATCAGTTGGTTTTCTCTCAGTGCAAAGCTTTTTTGTTTGTGTTATTAAATTAATTTAAAAATATATATTTTTCTTTCTGGTGTTTTCCAATTGATTAGAAAATCGTAGTATGCCGCAGAAGTATAACTATGAGGTTAAGTGTGGCGCGAGATTAAAAAAAAAAAAAAAAAGGTTGAGAACCACTGCCACAACGCAGTTTTTCTTATGTTACAACATTTCAGTATCGAAAAAATAAGCATTGAAAATTAAACGACAAATAATTTTATACAATAACTTTACATTCAAATTAGATAAACAAAAAAAAAAGAAACATATTAAATCTTTATTATGCCCTGAAGTTAATTCTAGCCTTCTGAAAACAACAATTTAACAGCATTTTTTCTGACAGAAAGAATTAGGAATAGTATCTAACGGATCTCACTTATTTTTTATGTTAATAGGTATTGCAACAACACAAAGTCAACAACATTTTTTTTTTCTTTTTTAAGATGAAGGCAACTGCGTTTATTCATTAAGCGGGTTTGACCCAGAAAAGGGTAAAATATCTTGCTGGGAGTAGAGGAAAAGGGCTGCTGATGTTGTGAAGCAATAAAACCTTTGGCATCCTTGGATGGTAAAATGAAAAACCCACCGCTTCGTTATGATCCACGGAGGAAAGAAGCACGAACCGAGAAAGTGGTATATGGAGTGATTCCTGTCGAACATTCGAAATTTCTGGTAAGTAATTTTACTTGCTCGTTTGTAATAGTGGTTTCAAGATTAATGTTAAAATGGAAATTCTATGACGTCAAACTGAGCGCCGATTGAACGTAATCCAGGAGGGGCAATACTTTTTTAACATATATGCCTGTGGCCTGCAGCCTTGGCGGTTTTAAAAATGTAGAATATAAACATGAAATAAGCTGAAATAAGAATTTTCCCCTCTTCGTGTAAAACATTAAAAAAAAATATATATATATATATATATCAAATTGCAAAGCAATACAGATATAAATATTATTAAATATTCAAAAATAAATTTCTACTGTTTTTTTTTAAACTATTATTCATTTTTTGTCACGGGGCGCTTCCCCTTCCTTAACCCCCCTCCCCTGTTTAAGGTCAATTTAGAAAACATGAATATAAAAGAAAAGCAGAACTAACTAGTATGTTGTGGGCATCACAAAACTTTCTTCTATATAAAACACGTCAATTAAATCATTTAAATAATACAAGAAATTACATCAATTTAGAGCCAGTTCATATCAAAGTATATCTGAATTTGAAGTTTGATGAAAATTCGTGCTTTAGTTCTTGAGATAGAGCTATAGCGGAAATACTGAAAAATGTAGCATAGCAGCGACACCTGTTGAGCGATTTACATCAAAAATTAAACAGCAATATTTAATATCAAGGTATACCCGAATATGAAGTTTGATGAAAATTCACGCATTAGTTATTGAGATAGAGCTGTAGTGGAAATTCTGAAAAAGGCAGCATAGCAGAGCCACCTATCTAGCGATTTACACCAAAACATAGACAGCAGTAATTTATATCAAGGTATACCTGAATCTGAAGTTTGTTGAAAATCCAAGCACTATTTCTTGAGATAGGGCTATTGCGGAAATCACAAAAAATGCAGCATCGTAGCGCCTCCTGTTGAGCGATTTACACCAAAATGTATAAAATGTCAATTCCTGTCAAGGACTAACTGAATCTGAAGTTTGATGAAAATCCGTGCATTAGTTCTGGAGATTGAGCTCTTGTGGAAATCGTGAAAAATGCTGCATAGCAGCGCCACCTGTTGAGTGATTTACACCAAAAACTAATTAGCACCAATCTATATCAGGGACTAACTTAAAATAAATTTTTATTAAATTCCGTTCATTAGTTCTTGAGATAGAGCGCCACAAAATTTGTGTCACACACAGACAGAAAGATTCACAGACAGACATTTTGTAAAAACATGTTTTTCGGGTTCTCTGACCCCCAAAACGTGTAAATCCGTCGAAAACCGGAATTCGAAAAATTTCATGAATCCAATACTTTCTTCTTGTAAAGGTAGAAGAAAACTTATTCCCTTCTTTCACTTAGTGCTTAATTATTTTAAGTCATTTGCGATTAATAAATTTTACAACTTTTTTATTAATCCGAGAAAAAGGAAATATTAATATGAGAGTTCCGAAGTCCAGAGAGGGGCAATGTCCCTCCCCTGACCTCTCTTCGGGATGGTCATAAAACTGAATATTATCGTAGAGCAAACGGGGAGTATAACTTTTTTGTGTTGTCTGAGTTTTTCTTCACTCTACAAAAATTAAAAAAAAAAAAATCTTTATTCTTAAAAAGAAAAAAAGGTTATTAACTCGCGCTATTGAATCTATCGTGTCCTTTTCACTTTCTCGGCTTATCTTTCAAAACTATTGCATATAAAAACATGAAAACTGGTAGTTTTTATAGAGACAGTTATGCTAAACATGCAGAAGTAGACAGTTTTCAAATCGACGAATCTATATTATGAAGTTAAAATATACCCTCAATTTTTTTTACTTTCTTCTATCTTTACAAGAAGAAAGTATTGGATTCATGAAAAATTTCGACTTCCGGTTTTCGACGGATTTACACGTTTTAGGGGTCAGAGATTCCCGAAAACATGTTTTTATAAAATGTCTGTCTGTGAGTCTATCTGTCTGTATGTGACACAAATTTTGTGGGCGCTCTATCTCAAGAACTAATGCACGGAATTCAATAAAAATTTATATTCCAGTAGTCCCTAATATAAATTGGTGCTGATTAGTTTTCGGTGCAAATCGCCCAACAGGTGGCGCTGCTATGCTGCATTTTTCGCAATTTCCGCAATAGCTCTATCTCAATAACTAATGCAGCGATTTTCATCAAACTTCATATTCAGTTAGTCCTTGACATGAATCGACGTTTTGTACATTTTGGTGTAAATCGCTCAACAGGTGGCGCTGCATTTTTTGCGATTTCCGAAATCTATCTCCAGATCTATCTCAAGAATTCTTTTAACAAACTTCATATTCAGATATTCCTGGATAAGAATTAGTGCTGTTTATGTTTTGGTGTAAATTGCTCAACAGGTGGCGCTGTTTGCAGCATTTTTCACGATTTCCACAATAGCTCAATCTCCAGAACTAATGCACGGATTTTCATCAAACTTCAGATTCAGTTAGTCCTTGACATGAATTGACGTTTTATACATTTTGGTGTAAATCGCTCAACAGGTGGCGCTACTATGCTGCATTATTTCCTATTTCCGCAAAAGCTCTATCTCTAGAACTAATGCTTGGATTTTCAACAAACTTCAGATTCAGGTATACCTTGATATGAATTAGAGCTGTTTATGTTTTGGTGCAAATCGCTGAACAGGTGACGTTGCTATGCTGCATTTTTGAGAATTTCCACTATGGCTCTATCTCAATAACTAATGCACGAAATTTTCATCAAACTTCAGATTCAGGTATACCTTGATATCAATTAATGCTATTTATGCTGTGGTGTAAATCGCTCAACAGGTGGCGCTGCTATGCTACATTTTTCAGAATTTCCGCTATCAGAAGAACTAATGCACGAATTTTCATCAAATTTGAAATTCAGATATACTTTGATATGAATTGGTGCTAAATGGATGTAATTTCTTGTACTATTTAAATGATTTAATTGACGTGATTTATATAGAAGAAAGTTTTGTGATGGCCACAATATACTAGTTTATTACTTTCTTCTATCTTTATAAGAAGAAAGTATTGGATTCGTGAAAATTTTCGAATTTCGGTTTTCAACGGATTTACACGTTTTAGGGGTCAGAGAACCCGAAAAACATGTTTTTACAAAATGTCTGTCTGTGAGTCTGTGAATCTGTTTGTCTGTATGTGACACAAATTTTGTGGGCGCTCTATCTGAAGAACTAATGCACGGAATTTAATAAAAATTTATATTCAGTTAGTCCATGATATAAATTGGTGCTGATTGGTTTTTGGTGCAAATCTCTCTACAGGTGGCGCTGCTATGCAGCCTTTTTCACGATTTCCGCAATAGCTCGATCTCCAGAACTAATGCACGGATTTTCATCAAACTTCAGATTCAGTTAGTCCTTGACATGAATTCAAGTTTTGAACATTTTGGTGTAAATCGCTCAACAGGTGGCGCTGCTATACTGCATTTTTTACAATTTCCGCAATAGCTCTATCTCAACAACTAATGCTTGGAAAATCAACAAACTTCAGATTCAAGTATACTTTGATATAAATTAGGGCTGTTTGTGTTTTGGTGCAAATCGCTCAACAGGTGGCGCTGCTATGCTGCACTTTTCAGAATTTCCATTATAGCTGTATCTCAAGAACTAATGCAACAATTTTCACCAAACTTCAGAATCAGTTAATCCTTGATATGAATTGACATTTTGTACATTTTGGTGTAAATTGCTCAACAGGTGGCGCTGCTATACAGCATATTTCCCCATTTCTGCTCTATCTCAAAAACAAATAGACACATTTTCATCAAACCTCAGATTCAGTTACTCTTTGATATGAAATGATGCTGACTACGTGTTGGTGAATATCGTTCAATAGGTGGCGCTGCTGTGCTGCATTTTGCACTATTTCCTCAATAGCTCTATCTCAAGGACTAATGCACGAATTTTCATCAAACTTCAGATTCAAGTACACCTTGATAAATGTTGATGCTGATTATGTGGTTGTGTAAGTCGCTCAACAGGTGGCGCTGTTATGCTGCATTTGTCATCATTTGCGCAATAACTCTATCTCAAGAACTAATGCACGGATTTTCCCCAAACTTCATATTCAGTTAGACATTGACATAAGTTGATGATAATTAGGTTCTGGTGTAAATCACCCAATAGGTGGCGCTGCTATGCTGCATTTTGATGGATTTATACGATTTTTGGGACAATATTATCTCAAGAACTAATGCACGGAATTTCATCTGTTTAGAATCCTCATGATGAGCATAGATGCACTGTGATAATTAATTTTGAAGTATTGACAAGTATGAGATAGAAGAAAGTTTTGTGATGGCCACAACATACTAGTTCTTATTATTGTGTTCATTATTCCCTAAGGTACTTCGAGGGAAAAGAGGAATAGCTATTAATAAGATCAACACAACATTGTAATGAATAAATAAAATAAGATTAAACAAAATGTATAACAGTTAAAAATTTCTAGATAATTTTTAATAAAGGTGAAATATTCCTTGTTAGTTTTCAAGAGCATTCTACAATAAATTACGAAAAAAAAAAAATAATAAGTTAGCGAAAAAATATACAGAAAATAATATATATATATTATATACAGCCGAGTATCTCTATAACGAAACTCCATACATCGAATTTCTCTATATAACGAATTTTTAGTAGGAACGATCCCTTTTCCCCATGATCTCATTAAAAACAGTCTCCATATAGCGAAATATCTATTTCTATATAACGAATTTTTTCGCAAAATGTTCTTTATTTATTGTTTTAAAAAAGCTTCCAAATCACATGGAATTAATTTTTCATCCCTGATTAGTGATTTATATGCCTGTCATTATCAGTGCTGAGTTTTTTATCTTACTTTCTACCTTTAATCTACTTGTTTTTTATGCCCAACGAATTCATCCCCCCCCCCCCCCCCCCCACACACACACACATACACCTTCCATCATACTTCTTAGAACGGTGTCAATTGGATTGTTACACATATAAGAGCGAGATCAGAGAGGTAATTGAAGTTTAAGGTGAATGAGAATTCAAATGGAGAAAAATGTTCCCGATACAATTTTTCATTCCTTGCTAAAGTGTGAACATTTTTTCGAGAGTGTAACAATTTTGAAATCAAAATAGCGAAAAATTACAGATTTCTTCGTCTAAAATTAATGTAAGTTTTCCTTATGTGATTTTTATTATGCTTTCAAATAAATGTTTGTTCTCTTTTTTGAAACTGGTTAAGTAATTCAGAAATACAATATTAGGTTAATATTTATAGTTAAACATTTCAAATTCTTAATTAAACACTTCAAAAGTAATTTTAGTTCAAAATTTACATATTAAATAGGAATTTTTACTCATTCCCTATATAACAAATTTCTCTATATAACGAATTTTTTACTGGAACAATGGATTTCGTTATATAGAGACTAGACTGTAGATGTACATAAAGTCTGCAGAGAAACATTTAGTGTAACTAAATCATTTATTGTTTAAAATATTGTATAACTTTCAACAGTAGCGCCAACCTTTGAAAAATATTCGGTGGGCTCAAATTTAAAAAAAAAAACAAAAAAAAACTTTTTTACACTTTTTTTCCTTCAGCAGATATTATTTTTTATACTAATGAATTTTTTTTTTACGTTTACTACGCATTCTTCTTTACGAATGTAAACAAATCAACTCCCGTTACGAATGTAAACAAATGAACACTATCACAGAACTAATGATATCGAATTAATAATTATAGTAACACCTGTATATAGCCGTGTTGTAGCTGGAAAAAAAAGAGAGAGAGAGAAGTAAAAATCCTGACGACATATGTGGTTAGATGGATACGAAACCCCATTTATTATCTCAAATTATCTGATAATCTGCATGCGAAAACGATACGAATCTTCATTTTTTACAGAAATTTTGTTACAAAAGTACACTGTAAAACCAAGACACATGTTTCTTAAACCACGAAAATATAATCACGACTAAAAATATACAATAACCTCTTCCGAGGTACCCATGATTCCAAAAAGCGTTATTTATCATTAGGAACTTCAGAAACCAATGTATTTGCGATAGTTAAAGAATCATTTATAAAAACTTTTGCTGTCACTGATTTTCGGAAATGTTTAGCTTTCATGGTATATTAATCAGTTTTCTCAAACAGAAATATCGGTTTTTAGGATGCTATTAATTCTCGATTAAACAGTTTGAACTCCGTAATTGAATTTATACATGCAGGAGCAATAAAATAACATAAATTCTAATGTTAATGTTACAGTCATTCAGGGTAACTTTGAACCAATCTATTTGCGATAGTTAAAGAATCATTTATAAAAAACTTTTGCTGTCACTGATTTTCGGAAATGTTTAGCTTTCATGATGTATTAATCAGTTTTCTCAAACAGAAATATCGGTTTTTAGGATGCTAATAATTCTCGATTAAACAGTTTGAACTCCGTAATTGAATTTATACATGCAGGAGCAATAAAATAACATAAATTCTAATGTTAATGTTACAGCCATTCAGGATAACTTTGAACCATGGGGTGTAATTTTGCGCCACCTCCTAATTTTTAATATTTTTTACTCCAAAAGACTAAATAAACTCCAGAATTGTGCTCTGTTGGCAAAGTTCTAAACTGGAATTTCTACTCTTTATTTCAGAAAAATAAATTAGCAACATTATCCGCAATTAATTGCATCATCTAACTATTTTTGTGAAGTACTCTTTTCAAGTCAATTTTGAATGCTGTTTTAAAGTTGTTGTAATCCAATAAAATTTTCATAATAAGTAACAATATACTCATTTATCAGACATATTATTATCTAAATGTTGTTAAATAAGTTAATATTTTGTAATTATTTATTTATTAATAGTTAATAAAATGTAAAATAAGAAGACACTAACATTTTAACGCAGTTTCAGGGTAACTTTGAGCCGTCTCAAAGTTATACTGATGTTTATAATTTACTGATTATAGGTGCTACTGTCAAAAATTTCCCATATTTGCACGTATATTTTATATAAATGCCGAAAGTGTGCATTAGATATAACGTGTAAAGATTTTCACAAATATGTGTAAAATACATAAAATTCATTTAAAGTCGTTTTTCGGGGCGGAGTTACTCAAATTTGACATTTCATACATTCGACATTTTTTATTCGTGTTTGTATAATACTAGTACTAGTATGTATATTACTGTAACTATGGACATATTATTGAGTTAGAACATTGAAAATTGTTTTTCACTGCATTTTTATGTCTTATATGAACAATAAACAGTTTTTTTTAAATTTCTAAATATTCATGGTTCTCTTCTTCCACTTTTCCTATGCCTAATATTTGTTGTAATATAATAAATTATACAAATGTTGTGATGTTGGGAAATATAAATTTGGAGTCTTTACATATCTGAAAACATTTTTTTGCGGTTCAAAGTTGTCCTAACTATAATATACATTTTTATAATAAATTATTTTAGATAATATTTATCATATGGTGCAAAGTTACCCTAAATGGCTGGGTAACTTTGGACCAGGTTAAAAATTCATTTTTCATTGCTTTTCTAATTAATATTCCTTAATTTTTTATAGTCATACAATAACTTAGGATCATTTCTTCTCTTTTATGCCCCTAGTTGCAACAATATTCTTAAAATAAGAGTGTGGCCTATGAAAATAGAGAAAATGCGGATCAAAGTTACCCTGAATGACTGTAATGCTGTTAATTTATCTGGTTTGTCTGTAAAACATGTTTGCTTACACTTGAAAATGTTTAATTAAGAAAGGATAGCATCCAAAAAATCTTACATTCCGGGTTGAGAAAACTGATTAATACACTATAAAAAGTACTCGGAAACGTTTACAAAAATCAATGGCTGCAAAAAAAAAAAAAAAAAAAAATCTCGTTTAACATTTATAAATGTTTTTTTAAATCTCAAAAGTCTTACAAATAAAAATAAAATGGTATTTCATAATACCCGAACTTCGTCTATTTGTTTCGAGGGTTTCCTAAAGATAAAGAATGCTTTTTGGTATCATGGGTATTTCGGAAGAGGTTATAGTATATTTTTGTTCTTGATTATGTCATATTTTCCTAGAATAAGAAAGTGTCATTCTTTATACAGTATAAGGTATACGATAATACGTAGTGGTAAATTAAACGAGTAAATACGGTATAGTGAAGCTCTTTGGAACAAATTTTGTTGCAAGCATCAATTACACTGGTCAACAAATTTGAACTTTTGCCCTGTCCTAAAAATGAAATTAGTTGTTTTTTATGCGGTTTTTTGTGCTGATTCCGAATCTAGTTTTAGATTTACTCCAGCACGAGAGATATTTGCGTACTTCAATTTATGCAAATTTAGTAAATTTTATACAATTATTTGCAAATTTAAGGTATAAAGCAATACTTCAATTTATGCAAATTTAGTAAATTTTATACAATTATTTGCAAATTTAAGGTATAAAGCAATATCAGACAGGGTTTTTTGTTTTATGTTATGATTACTACTTAATTTACTTCACAAAAACGTTGTTTCTGAGATTATACTGACATGTGACTGTGAAATATTGTACCTAATATGCATATTTTTCATGTTTTTCTAATAATGTTTCTTGACGTTCAAATATTTCTGCCGCACGAGTACGCTAATATGTTTCTAAACCAGTCTTTTGAGCTGATTTCAAATCTTGTATATGTTTTCTTCTATCACGTCTAGTTTTTGAAAAAAGTGAAATTTTAGTTTTTGGTCAAAAAAGCCAGAAATAGCTTTTTATGATACTTTGTATGATAAACTTCAACTAGGATAGATTCTACTACTTATTTTTTTTTCGATTATATAAATTTTTGTTTATGTCTCTGATATGAATCTGACCCTGTTCACATTCTTGTCAATGAATTACACACCCCTAAAAAGCATCTTATGTCAAACCTGTGTTAATGCCGTGAAAAAGTAGAAATTCATCTTACTCAAAAATTAGACATGACATAAGAAAACAGACTTCACATTTGAAATCAGCATAAAAATCTAGTCTAGAAAAACATTACGTCTATTCTGTGGCAACTATTTTAAAGTTGATAGCGATGTAAACATTACACCATTGAAAAATATGCAAATTAGGCTTAATAACTGATAAATAAATGTTAAGAATATGCAAATCGTGACATTTATCTGAAGCAAATAGTCGAGTAGTCATTATCTAGAAAACGTAATTAGATGTGAAATATATTGTATCTAAAATTTGCATAAAATAGCACAAAAAATCTTAAATTTGCATAAATTTAAATATGCAAATTTCTCAAAACCTGGACCACTTAGAGATAAACGGAAAACATATTCGGAATCAGCGCCAAAAACTGATCTAGAATCAACAAATTTTAGTTCTAGGAGAAAACCACTGTTGTCCAGTGTTAGTTAGTTACGCGAGTAAAGTTATGCGATGTTACGCGAAGAAATGAGAACGCTAATGTTAATCCTATGGTGGCGTTATTTTCAAATTTCTCATTTGGATTTTAATATTTTTGAATATATATATATATGTAAAACCATTAATTAAACATTACCGACCATCATCAAAAACCGCAATATTGTGAATGATTGACAACAAGATGCGCCACAAACCAACAATATAGAACTGTATGTATAAAATAAATACCTTATACCTAATTACAAGAATTAACATGGAAGAAAAAAAAGAAGAACATGGATTCCGAAAAAAGTTGAAAAACTTATATATTGAATTACGTTTTCAAGAGTACAGAATTAAATATATATATATATTGCATAAGGATAGCTGGGGAAGATCTCTTAACAGGATAGTTTTTATTTTTTCGATTTTGTTTCCGGATTTTTTTTTTTTTTTTTTTTTTTTTTTTTTTTTAATTACCTTCACTTTTGGAACCGGTTGTAACTGGTTCTAAAATTGAAACTATCCTAATATTTCAAAGAAAAACTATAACCAAAATTGAAAAAGTAAAAAATAGCCTGGTTAGATATAGACTTCAGCAATTCTATGAAAAAAAATCATTTAAAAATATTAAAATGCAAGCGAGGTATTTGAAATTGAAAATAACGATCCCGTAGACTTAATATCACAGCGTTTTCGTTTCTTCCCGTCACTAATGTAGTATAGGCTCTTAAGGTCACATGAATGTGCAATATCATGTGCGTTTTTTTTCTCTTTGCAAATTCTCACAGATTGAGATTTGCAATTCGATATATAGCCCTCATTTATAATGATTAATTTTTAACTGAAGATAGATATGCAGATTTCTGTAATGATCTTGTAGTAAAAAGAACAAAAAAATCTAATTGCCTAATTTTCCGTTTCAATCTTTTTGGAACACCGTGTATCTACATAAGTTAGAGCACAGACAGTAGACAAACAGACGAACCGAAATCACAAATATTTTTAAAATATGCTGGAAAATGCAAAAAACTAAAGTGTGAAAAGGAAGAATTAAAACTAGGAAAACAGGAATTTTGCTTTTTCAGAATTTAGTGTCGCCCCCGTGAAAAAAAAATATGTATGTATATAAACATAGATAGTTCAGTTTTAACACTTCAAACACGCGTTTTTATTTCATATAAAATGACGTCATCCGCATCCGCTAAAGAAATCTTCATTTACGATCACTTAATATGATTACTTAAACAACATCTACAGTAAAATATTCATAGGACATGACTATCGCTGAATAATACACAAATCCAGAAAAGGAGATTTCGTCATTCAAGAAACTGGACAAAAAATATCGGCTATCTCATGATTCATAGGCCTTCATTTGTTTGTAACATTAATATAGATACTTAAAATTAAATTTAGTTTATAATAGCTCCATGTTTTATTAGAAATCATTCATTTATATTTTTTCAAAATAGCACGTATTTTAATTACAATTTTTTTTTTTAGTTTTTGTGAGAAAATAGCAACAAAAAGATATAATTGCTGTTTTTCAATTATTTTCCCTTTACTTTCTACAGAAATGGAGTACTTGAGTTGCCAACATTAAACAAATGGTGCTGAAAACTACAAAAAAAAATTAATATCTCAAAAATAAATAAAGGTGCAGTTTTCAAACAAATTGCATTTAAAAGTACTTTTTTTTCCAATACGGCGGTATAAAAATTGGAAATGTGCGATGCTTAGAAATTTAAAAGATTGCAGTAGATCCGTACAATGATACATCTTGCTTTACGGCTGGTTTATACAACGTAAAGTTATTTTTTGGAGACGACACATTAATAGGTGGGGGAAAGAAACAGCATACCGGTGGCTAAAATAATCTGCAGATGAAAAAATACATTAGAGATATTGCAATGCAATTCGTGATAAAAGAATGCTCGTCTACCAATGAAAAATAAGCTAAATCAACAGTTCACTGATATTTTCCGAAGTCCATTTCACGTAAAGAAGGGGGAAAAATGTCGAAAGGAAGAAAAAATTTAAAGAATTTCTAAAATTTATAACTGTAAAGAAATGCGAAAACTGGAAAACGATTGTGGACATGGACTTTGAATCTTGTAACGCGGCATTTTGTGTAAAACTTTTTTTTTTTAATTGTTCCATAACGGAGATATATTTCACAAAATAATAGCATATATCTGCATGTGAACAGTCTGCCTACATTACTATTGAGGTAAATTTTCCTTTGAAATTAATAAAAATTTTAATTAAAAAAAATAAAATTTCTTATGCGGATTTTATGCGAAGAAGCTGTTTTTTAAAATTTATTAACTTTTCATTAAATTGTGTTGTTTAAAATTACACGCAATCATGAAAAGAATGAAATATCTTTAGATATGAAAGAAATATAGTATAAAGAAATCTAAAACTTATAAGTATTAAAAATTCTTTAAAAACTAAATTTTCAAATTGCAGAATATCTTTATCCATGAAGCAATATTAAAATAGTATCTTTTTCTTTCTTTTTTTTTTTTTTTTTACTTTTTTGTAAAGAAAAGTAATTGAAATGAGAAAAAAAAATTCAGAAGTCTTAAAATATAAGTAATCAATTGCCAAATTTTTCAACTTGTAACCAATTTAAAAATCAGTTTTTTATTTATCAATGTAATACTGCTGAAATTTTTATAAAAGCAATTCACGTTTAAGAAATTTAGTTTTAATAATCAAACATCTTTTTTTCTTTTTCTGAAATTTTTTATTTAAATTTCGAAATTTGTAATTCATTTAGACTATTTTACAAAATATATCTCGTGTCTTTAAACCGCTTACTTTAAAAAAAAATAATACTTTTGAGAAGAATGCAATTTATAATCTAAATATTACTTTAAAAAAAATGTTTAATATATTTACCAGAATTATTCTTTTGAAGAATGTTGACGTTGTTAAAGTCCAAGGACTACATTAGCCAAAACAACACGCAATTTTTCATTCATATATACCGGGTGTCCCAAAAAGGACTGACTGATTTTAAAATTCAATAACTTGCAAACGGTGACAGATATTTAAAAAATTCTTGCAGGAGGGTTATGCATAAGGTCAAAAGTTTTATTACAGTGATTTTCGATTTTAGTTCGAATTACAAACAATAGATGGCGCTGTAAGCAATAGTCGCTAAATACAGGCTCGATTTCTGGTCCTTTCTCTTGTTCCATGCTGAAAAAGGAGATGGAAATGTATTATCCGGGCCACGAAGTACCAGAAATCGAGCCTGAATTCAGCGTCTATTGATCGCAGCGCCATCTATTGTTTGTAATTCGAACTAAAATTGAAAATCACTGTAAAAAAACTTTTGACCTTATGCATAACCCTCCTGCAAGAATTTTTTAAATATCTGTCCCCGTTTACAAGTTATTGAATTTTAAAATCAGTCAGTCCTTTTTGGGACACCCGGTATATATATATATATATTTACTTTCTTCTATCTTTACAAGAATTGGATTCATGAGAATTTTCAAATGCCGGTTTTCAACGGATTTACACGTTTTAGGGGTCAGAGAACCCGAAAAACATGTTTTTACAAAATGTCTGTCTATGAGTCTGTCTGTAAGTCAGTCTGTCCGTCTGTCTGTGTGTGTGTGCAACAGATTTTGTGGGCGCTCTATCTCAAGAACTAATGAATGGAATTTAATAAAACTTTATATTCAGTTAGTACCTGATGTAAACTGGTGCTGATTACGTTTCGGTGTAAATCGCCCAACAGATGGCGCTGCTATGCTGCATTTTTCATGATTTCCGCAATAGCTCTATCTCAAGAATTAATGCACGAATTTTCGCCAAACTTCAGATTCAGTTAGTCCCTGATATAAATTAGTACTGTTTAGTATGTAATGTTAATCGGCCAACAGGTGGCGCTGCTAGGCTGCATTTATCACGATTTCCGCAAGAACTGTATCTCAAGGACTAATGCATGAATTTTCATCAAACTTCAGATTCAGTTAGTCCCTGATATACATTGGTCCTGTCCTAATTAGTTTTTGGAGTAAATCGACCAACAGGTGGCGCTGCTATGTAGATTTTTTTACGATTTCCGCGATAGTTCTACCTCAAGAACTAATGCACGGATTTTCATCAAACTTCAGATTCAGCTACAACTTGACATAAGTTGTTGGTGATTAGATATTGGTGTAAAACACCTAACCGGTGGCACTGATATGCTTTATTTTTCAGGAAATATTAACATGTATGAGATAGAAGAAAGTTTTGGGATTGCCACATCCGACTAGTTATATTTACCTCCCTCAAGCATAGAAATGTTTTGTTTTAAAATACGTATTTTCATTGCGAAAAAGACAAAAATTTCTTAATAGACGGAAATATAATATACAGTGAAACCTCCCCGTGCGACCACCTCCATTAAGCGACCACCTCCCTGAACGACCAATTTTTCACGGAACGAAATTTATTCCCATAGGTTCAATACTAATTTTACCTCTATTCAGGGACCATCCCAGTTGAACTCCCTCCATGAGCGACCCATTTCTTTCAAGAAAATGAAACAAATTTCGTTTTTTCCTGGTCGCTTGAAGAAGATTTTATTAGAATAATAATTCCGGAGAGCGCATTATTTATCAAACTTCTAAACTAAGTTTAGAAGTTTTATTTATTCCGGTAACTTTTAAGTGTTTAAACCCCTTTGTCTCTTTTTAGGCAATGAATTTAAGTCTGATGACAAATTAAAGATGAAGATCAATATACTCCCCTGCCCTATTCTGTCAGGAAACTCTCAAAGAAATAGATAAATTAATGAAATCGTCATGATTTGTTCCCGTCCAAAAAAAAAAATTGCATTCATTTACTGAACTTCGAAATAAAAGTTATAAAAAATAAAACAGTAAAATCAAAGCAAACGTCACTCTATTCATTTTTTAAACTCTGCTCTAATTAATTTATGTAATTAACTTTTGTTTTGATATTTAAAATTTCATATTTTATCCTAATGTTAAAAATAAATTTTAGTAACATTAATTGTTATCTTTTTTCAACAATTAAAATTTAAACATGACCTCCATCAAGAGACCACCTCTTGGAGCGACCAATTTCTATTGGAACGGAACGTGGTCGCTTTAGGGAGGTTTTACTGTAACTAGTAACCTTAGAAGCTAAAATATTTTCGAGATTTAAAGAAGCATTTATAAAAACAAAGTTTCTTATGCTTCTATTGATTTTCGTAAACGTTTCCGAGTAGCTTTTATAGTGTATTAATCCGTTTTCTAAATTCGGTATATTGATTTTTAGGATGCTCTCCATTCTCAATGATGTTAGATTATTAAAATGGAGACTAATGTGATATAAAAATAATCACATTTAAAACATATAATAAAGGTAAGGTAAATCTGCTTATCTTCTTCTTTATGATCGTCCACAGTAACTTTCTGCATATCCAGGAAAATCATGGTTTAATCCATTTGATTTCTGAAATATCCAGTGTCGTTTTACATGTAAAGAATTTGTGATTTTTTTTATTAAAATGTGTATTTTTTACTTATATGTGTCCCAGGAATTTTGCAGAATTTTTGGTTTTAAACTAATATTTATATTTCTAAAGTTACATATTGGAGCATTTATTTTTGCTCCTTACTAGGTTAAATTTTTACAGACATTGAAAGAAAATAATACATAACATTATTTAGTCTTGATTAATAGCATAAATAAATTCAAGTTTATATATATTAATAAAATACTCATTTTCATTTAAAGTCTGTAAATTGTTCTTATAGTTTTGTAATGTCTATACTGCAGCTTTATAATGTAAATGTTTATACAATTTTGATTGACAGTTCAATAGATGAAACAGGAAGCAAAGTTCTATTTTTGTAACATGATGGGTGGAAGAAGTAAACAGTCTTACTTATTGCAGGCATTAAGTGTTTTTGAAAAGTAATTAACTTGATAAAAGATAAGTTTTATCTGTTTCTGAAGAGATTAGCATTTCCAACAAATGAAACATTTCCAGCTGCATAATTGAACTTATACATGCAAGAATAACAACATAATAAATTTAACACATTTGTCTATAAAACATGTTTGTTGAACTTGAAGATGTTTACTTGAGAATGGATAGTAAACCTATATTCCGGGTTGAAGAAACTGAATAATGCTCTATAATAACTACTCGCAAACGGTTGCGAAATTGAGTAGCAGCAGAAAAAACTTCGTTTTTATAAATGCTTATTTAAATCTTGAAAATATAACGGTTTCTGACTGGTAGAAAGATAAACAAATGTTTTTAGCAATAATGGGTAACTCGGAAGACGCTATTGCGTATTTTTCTTCATGTTTATATTATATTTTCCTTACATTAAGGAACATTTGTCTTTTTTTTTTTTTTTTTTTTTTTTAACACTGCAACAGTAAACCAATGCGAGGCATTCGCATTGAAATCTTTGAGATTATTTTCTGATGCATTTTTACTTTCTTCTATCTTTACAAGAAGAAAGTATTGGATTCCTGAAAATTTTCGAATTCCGGTTTTCGACGGACTTACACGTTTTAAGGGTCAGAGATTCCAAAAAATAAGCTTTTACAAAATGTGTGTCCGTGAGTCTGTGAGTCAGTGTCTGTGTCAGTCTATCTGTGTATGCGACATAAATTTTGTGGGCGCTCTATTTCAAGAACTAAGGCACGGAATTTAATAAAAATTTATATTCAGGTAGTCCCTGATATAAATTGATGCTGATTAGTTCTTGGTTTAAATTACTCAACAGGTGGCGTTGCTAAGCTGCATGTTTTCACAATTTCCGCAATAGCTCTATCTCAAGAATTAATGCACGGATTTTCATCAAGCTTCAAATTCAGGTATACCTTAATAAATATTATTGCTGATTATGATTTGGTGTATATCGCCCAACAGGTGACACTTTTATGCTGCATTTTTCCCGACATCCGCAATAGTTCTATTTCAAGAAAAAATCCTCGTAATTTCACACCTTTAGAGACCTCACGATGGGCATAGATTGTCATTTAATTGAGACACTGCGATAGCGAATTTTGAAGTGTTAACATGACTGAGATAGAAGAAAGTTTTGGGATTGCCAAATCCGACTAGTTTTCGAAACTTTTTATGTATAAGTACAACTTTTAATTGAACGATGTGTTTTATTGAAAAGTGATTGCACCATGTCAAAAGACTTTTCAAAAATTCTTTTGTATGATATCTCATATACCACCGTGCGTTTTGTATGGTCATAGGAAGAATAAAAAACTAGTCGGATGTGACAATCACAAAACTTTCTTCTATCTCATACATGTTAACAACTTCAAAATTCGCTAGCACAGTGCCGAAATTAAATGGCAATCTATGCCCATCGTGAGGATTCTAAAAATATGAAATTCCGTGCATTAGTTCTTGTGATATGACTATCGCTAAATCGTGTAAATCATGCAAAATGCAGCATAGAAGCGTCCCCTGTTTGGTGATTTACACCAAAACCTAATCAGCAACAACTCATGCCGACGTCCAACTGAGTCTGAAGTTAGCTGTAAATTCGTGCATTTGTTCTTGAGAAAATTGTGAAAAATTCAGCATAGGAGCGCCACCTATTGGGCATTATACATCAAAAACTAATAAGCACCAGTTTATATCAAGGTCTAACTGAATCTAAAGTTTTGTAAATTCCGTAGATTAGTTCTTGAGATAGAGCGTCCACAAAATCAATGTCACATACAGACAGACTCACAAGCACGGCATTTTCTAAAAATCATCAAATCGTGTTCAGAACCTTCTAAAACGTATAAATCCATAGAAAACCGGAAGTTGAAAATTTTCACGAATTCAATACTTTATTCTTGTAACGATAGAAGAAAGTAATAATATACATGATGAGCAGTTTTTGAATTCTCGCAACAAAATTATAATAATATAATAGCACGTAGCAAGAAAAAACATTTAAAACAATAGTGGGCAGAAAAATATATCCCCAAATGATTTTATTTTCTTCTTCATTTTTTAACACTTTCCAACATAGTTGAAAAGTGTTATGAATGTGGTTTGTCTGTCCGCATGTCCGCCGGCCTGTCTGCCTGGCCGTTTGCTTGAGCTCTAACTCGCGTAAATATAGTCGGATTGCCATAAACTTGATATATGTTATTGAGGGTTAGTATGGTATGTTCGGTATTGAAAAGGAAGTGTGTAGCATTTATAGTACTTTTACAGGGACATTCAAAAGAATTTCGTTACATTACGGCGATATTGGAGAAAAATCATTTGAAGTGGTTTTTAAAGATGATTCACAATTTCAAACACATTGAAATTTATAAGTATTTGTGAAGATACAAGGTGCTTACTATAGAATATGGTATGTAAGGATCGACCGAAACAGGTTTTAAAGGCCGAAACAGAAACCGAAACCGAATTTTGGTAATCTTCCTATTTTCGGCCGAAAACGAAAATGTCAACATTTTGTTTTAATAATTAATACACACATAAATATACATAAATATTAATTAATTATACGTGTGGCTCAAGTTGGTTCTCTGTGTGGCTGACCAAAACTTTTTATTTCCATATAAAATAAAATGTAATTAATTCGTTAACGGCACAAAATGATTTTCTAATTATACGAATTCCATCTAATTACAAAACGTTTTAGGTACATATACCTCGATTTATCTTTTATAATGATTTTTGTAAACGATCATCTGTTATTCTAGAACTTTTTCAAAACAGAAGTCTAAACACTTCTGCGGTTCCAAACGAAAAATTTTTATTAAATTCTATTAAAATTTCTGTTAATTCTGAAGCTTTTAATGAGCACGTGAAAAGCGTCTTCAAAGTTTAGTCCTATATGCATTTCTTGCTTTATAATGAGCACTCGCGTCCTGAGCCACTCATGACTGATAATTATAAACAGTTCATAGTAATTAATAAAGGATGTCTCATTTGAGGCGATACAGCTAAAATGAATGAGTAATGCTGAAAATTTCCTAAGAAAGAAACGAGTTATTTGGAATACAAATAGTTTCGGTCCGGTCAAATTTTCAGCAACATTTTCGCCGAAACTTAGATTTTTGGCCGAAAACGAAAACGAATTTTCGGTCGATCTCTAATGGTAAGCGTAGCATTAATAATGTGTGCATAGCATTCATATTTTCATATACAGGGACACACAGAATAATTCGGTAACAATACTAAGTATGAACAACAATTGCGGGAAGTGCGTTTTCCGTTGTGGTATGCGTTTAATTATTTAACTTTTTTTTAAATATCACTTAATGTGTAGGAATTCTAATGACCATATACAGGGGATGCACACGACTTCTAAAGCACATTTTCGTTTTATGATAGAAATTGATTCACTTTTAACTGTTCTGTGCGTTTCCTAACTGAACTGAAATTCAGCATACTATGTATTATAATAATAAATCTATAGATCATATACAGGTTTGCACAAAAAATTCAGATATTATTCCGACTATTGATTGTAATTGCTGAAATTGTGTTTTCAAATGCGTTGTGCGTTTTACAAATTGTTTATTTAGACATCGTTTTTATCTTATAACTGTGAAGCTTTTTTATAGTATTCTCATGTGTTTTGGAAAGTGTTTCGTAAGCTATGCTCGACGCCAGTTTTTTTTTTTTTTTTTTATGTTGTTCCAAACATTATTATACCAGAAAAATTCAGTGCTGATTAGAGATATTGAACCTTTTGTAAAATAAAAACTTTAAATGCTATTCATTCAATACTTAATGTTCTGGTTGTTTTCATAAATTAAAATTTTATAACCTACTTAGCTTTTGTTGAATCTTTATAAAAATTAATAAAATGGTCATTTAAATAGATTAACAAATAACTTAATAATGATTTTATTATATGTATATATATATATAATGGAAATGGGCTGGGCACATCGCAAGAAGACAAGACAATAGATGGAGCACAAACACCCTACAGTGGTATCCCAGAGATGTAAAACGGCCAAGAAGACGACCTCAAGTAAGATGGAGTGATGAAATCAGAAAAGTAGCCGGTGTAAATTGGATGACTAAAGCACTAGACAGGAAACATTGGAAAAATCTGGGGGAGACCTACATCCAGCAGTGGATTGAAAACGGTTGATGATGATGATATATATATATATATATATACATATATATATATATATATATATATATATATATATATATATATATAATGATTTTATTATATATCAAACTTCAAAGATTTTCGATGAAATTTTGCTGAAAATCTTCTGTGCGCATGGAGCAAATCTAAATAATATGATTAATTGATATATATTAATTATATTTTGCATCTTATTTTCAATTTGCAATATCACGGTGTCATGTCACATCTGTAACTGAAATACCACCACTCAGTGACGTCACATTGTGGTAAAAATATGAAATGCAAAAATACTACAAATCACATTATTCATTGTGGGAAAAAAAAAAATTCACGCATTTTTAAAATTTTTTTGTGACGTTACTGTGATGTCACTGCAAGTCACGTATTTTTCATCCGTAAACAGCGCTATATAAATGTGCAAAGTTTTAAAGAAATTGATTTAAATTAAAAAAAAAAAATCTTTCATTCACTGTCTCCTTAAATATTTTGCAATAACTAAAAATTGAAAACAAGCTAATTGATGTAGTTGGCTATGCCAACTATCAATAAAAAAAAAAGCTTTAAAATCTGTAAATCTGAAGGTAAAAAAATTTGAAAAGGAACGAGGAAAAAACTACAGATTCCTTAAACGCATAAAACATACATTAAACATTAAAAGAAAAATGTCAAGCACGTTTCAAAAAGTACATATTTATTTTTCCTTCCATTTCAGTGTTTAATATATTCATAATATTCCTATTTCAGTACAATATTTATTTTATGTAAATGTTGAATTTATTCCTGAACATCATAAATGCCCTTAGCTGTAAAACTGGTATTTTTAATAACGACTAATCATTAAAAAGGTGCATGAATAAGAAGTGCAGTCGTGGGGGAAAAAAAAGTAAACACTCCCTGCTAACTCTGCAACAAATTATCGCAAAAGAAAGTTACAGGTACCAAACGATTGGAAATAAAGCCTACTTTTAAATGATGTACATAAAATTTGCTTATGGGGCTATCTACATATCAAAACGAACCATAACTTTGTTTTTTTTCTATAGCAGTACACAATTCTGACAGCATAAATGAACTCTACACCCCTCATTTAGCCTAAAAGCAAATTTTTATGCAATTCGTACGATAAGTTTCCGAGAAATTAATTGTTTTAAAACGAGCGTATTTTAGGGGCTGTATCTAAATTGAAGTTCTGTACTCGATTGTTGTCCTAGAGAGCCCCCACTCCCCCCTTCTTGATCAAGGCATCTTAAGCGCCAATCAAGCAGTCATTGAAGACTGCTAGATTACAGGATAGTTTAAAAAATTTCAAAATATCTAGTCACTTCTATCATAGCCCTTTAAACCATCATTTTGCCGTTTTGTAAGCATAATTTGAAAACTACTTGGAAGAAAAATGTGAAATTTTGGATTTTCATAAAGCAGGACTTAATAAACCTAAATCCATAAAAAAAATGTAGGTTGCAATTCATAATTTTTTCCGAATATTAATTTCATAATTCATAATTTATATCATAAAATTATAAAAATTGCAAATTCAACGTATTAATGTTTGGGTATTTTAGTACTATTGCTACACAAAAAATTAGCACATTAGGAGTATAATTTCAGGAGATATTAATAAAAATATGAACATTTGAAGCACTAAATTTTGAATGTTTATAATTCAAAAACTTATCATTCAAATGACTTGAAATTCAGTGTCTAGGCATAATTTGAACCGAAGATTTGAAATATCTTGTTAAAATTGGGTATTGCCCTTGAAAAAAAAATGAAGTTTGGGTTCGTTTTAATATGTAGATGGCCCCCTAAGCAAATTTTATATACATCATTAAAAAGTAGACTTTATTTCCAATCGTTCGGTACCAGTAACTTTCTTCTACTAGGCTACACAAATTATGTCGTACACTTTAGAAAAAAACTATTCAGTATTTTGACTTGAAATTAAACATAAAAATCAATTATGACCTGTAGATTTGCAGAATATTAATTTTTTTTTTACAGAATAGCCTTAAAAAAATTATTATTTTAATTAATTTATTTTACATGCTTTTCCATAACGGACGTATTTTTGCAAATAAAAAATGAAACACGTATATTTTCAGAAAAAAAAAATAAATCATGGAGTTAGTCATTGTAGATAGAAACATGATTAATTAGTTTCACGATTTTTTTATGAAATTTTTAAAATTCCTTTTTTATGAAAATTATAGCATATTTTTAATGAATTAAAATTTGTGAAAATTCAGTTATTTACATTCAATAATAGAAGTGTGTTTCAGTGTTAAGAATTCAAATACACAATTTATTCTTATTATGTGACAACATTTACGCAGACGATACTTATGCATTTTAAAAGAATTACATTATGAGTTTTATTTTTATTTTTTTTTTTATTTTTTTTTTTTTGTAAAGTAGCAACAAACGAATTGTAAACAAATCAGATTAATTGTTAAATTCATTATATCATAAACTAGCTGTTTAACTCGTTCTATGCACGGGATTTCATGAATTTAATTCCAAAACCATAATTAAAAATAACTATTCGATTTAGTCAAATATTTTACAACTGCTGTGCCTTTTTTTAATGAAATTAAATTTATCATGTTACTAAGGTAGCAGGCGATAGAAAAGATATCTTTGGAATAAGGGAACAAAAAATTTTGTTGATGATTGGGATAAAATGTGTTTCTTTATTTTTAAAAATTTGTAATAATTAAGCGCAATTAAATAATCTCTAATTATTTGCATGTGAGGTAAAAGAATTATCGTAATACCCGCTACAGCTTTTTAGTATTGCAGTGTGGCGTAAGCATATGCAATGCGTCTTGCAACAGAAAGGTAATTGTTGTGGTAAGAATTTTATTATGAATTTTTAATTGTTGGCAGCTACTATAACGAAAAATGTTTAAATTTGATAGGAAATTGCTTGGTTTTTTATTAATCAAAATTTAAATATAACTTATTTCGATTCCGGATTGCTTTAGTTGCCTCGGCCGTGTTTTAATACACATGTACATAAAATTTCACAATTCTGGCTTCCAAACTGTGAATTTGTATAGCATTACAGACAGATAGACAAACAAATTTTCATTTTTATGTATTAGGTAAAAAACTCCGAGGCAATTCTCAGTTATTTGGCTGCATTTACATTTCTAAAATTAAAATGCGCCAAAACATAAAATAACGTTTTTGCTTAATAAAGATGCAAAATTAATGTAAAAAAAAAATATTGTTACTTTCAAATAGTTATCTTATTACTAAGGGGCTCTGCCCATTGCAAGCTATACGCTCGCCAACCCCCGTTCAGACACCACAGAATTTAAAAGCACGCTAATCTGATCGGTTTTAAAAGATTAGAGAAGATTGAATTATAATGAAAAAATCTGTAGCGATCTCCCTGTAAACGGATTTCCATTCATTTCCGTTTGATTGCGAAAATTTAAGGCCAAATCAGTTGTTGTTAAGACATCCAATGGTTGTTTTCGTGTTTGATTAAAGAAGATCAGTTAAATATTTGAAAAGAAGCTAAAATAAAGTGAATTAAGTAAACAGAGTCTTTGCTTCCCGATATTTTTTAACAGCGTTCTAATACGATTGACATAATACAATTTTCTACAATTACTACAATTTACTAATTTAACCCCTTCAAGGCCGGTGGTTGATTTTTGGACCACTTAATTTTAATTCTTAAATGTCACATTGGCACCAGAATATAGGAATGAAAATTTTCCTTTAATTAAGTAAGCTAACAAAAGCATTTTCGTATTTCGAAATAAATTTGTTTGTAAATTGTGATGCCATTCACTGATTTCAATATTTTACGAATAGAAGTACCTTTCCCCTAAAAGGGTTAAACGCATATTAATGTATTTATTATTTTAAAGTTTCTTTTCCCTTTTAATAGTCTCGTGTAAATACAATTTTCAAGACATAATTTTCAATATTTTCCTGCTTTTAACACGTACTCATTTAACGGCCTACTTCAGTCACGCGAAAAGACCCGTTTGCTAATGCTTTTCCTATGGAAGAAATTTATAACGATGTCTCGGTCACATTTCAATATTTTTAGATGATTTTTTTTTTTTTTGCAGTGGCTAGCTGAGGTCAATCTGTAAAAAGGTCGTTTTTTACTGTTTTGATTTTCATTGGGGGATTTTTTCAAGAGAATGCTTTCATTTAAGGAACCGGTTATGAAAATGAAAGTGTCCTGATTAAAAATACTTGTAAACGAAATTGAAAAAGTAGAAAACGTCCTGCATACAGATCGACCTCAGCTAGCCACTGCAAAAAAAAAAAAAAATCATCTAAAAATATTGAAATGCGACCGAGATATCTTTATAAATTTCTTCCATAGGAATAGCATTAGCGAACGGTTCTTTTCGCGTGACTGAAGTAGGGCCTTAATAGTAGTTTTAAAGTTTTTTTTTTTCTGTTTTTAATAGTCACGTGTAAATAAATTTTTAATCGTAAGGAAATATTATTCTTTGCTCTGTTTTTAGAATTGAAAACAATCTCTATAATAAAGCCTAAGTCATGTGACTATCATCAACAGTTCCGGCGGATCCCTTCGCTTTTTATATTCCAGGCGGCCATTTTGGTACTTACCCCCTCACTGACAAGCCCGTGTTAATACGTTCACTAAGCTCCAGGTTTCACTGCAATACAAGCGATATTTAAAGTAATATAATTCTATTGATTTAATGTATTTTTAATACATTGAACAATGATTAATACTCCCAAGTATAGCATTCATATTCGTTATTAAGTTTTTTTTATAAAATGTTCAAAGAATCATTTTTTTTTAGCATTTAAAAGAAAATGCAGTGAAAACAACATTACAATTTTGCCCTTTTCCAAGACAGTCGGAGGGTTAATGTTAGCCAGCCACAGAGGTGATAAGCCGCCAAATATTATTCTATCGCCATCATTTCACCTATATTATAATAGACCAGTTTATGTAACTGCCATAAACAATTAAGGGCTGATCCCTTCGCTTTTCATATGAAAGTTTTCCATTTTGATTAAAGAATCAAAATTATTTTTTCGAATAAAACTACATAAAAGTTTCCATGATCGCAAAGAATTCTTGGTACTTTTATGTTAGCCGGTTGCAAATCTCGCCAATAGCTTTTTTTAAGTCGCCAGTTAGCATTTTTTTTTTTTTTTTCGAGTGGTAATTTAAAACGGTACTACTTGGTTATCCCGTCGACCAAAAATCTATCGCCAATCTATAAGATTAAATGCTGATATTGGTTGATCGTAAATGTCACATCCACTGGACTTTAAGGAAGTTACACGTCTTTACGCCCTCAAGTGATTTTTATTTCGACGTTTTATTTGTATTTTTATTAATGTTATACTAATTTATTTTTCTTTCGTCATTTAAAATAAATATTATGTCAATTTGTATAATTTGGCGAGTGGTTCGGCGATTTATATAATTTGGCGAAATTAGTCATCGGGACAACTAAGTAGTACCATTAAAACATTGCTTTGAAGTTTAATTTAAATGTCACAATTTATTGCATTATTTAATACTAGCCGCCCTTGGCGACCAATTCGGTCTCCCTTAAATGTATGCTAAGCTTTGTATCATGTTGCTTTTATTCATATTTTAATTTACTGTCTCAGTCCTTTACCAAAGCGGGAGATTCTGTTAGAGAAATCGAAAACTCTGCATTTTTATGTTAGCTGAGCGCAGATGATAAATAGCCAAACAATGTTCTCGTCGCATTTTTTCGTATTTCATTAAAAATATAAACCTTTCACTCATTTTATTTGAAACACTTAACTTTAATTTCAATTTGAAACATTTAAAATTCATGACTTTCCATTATTTCATAAAAAATAAAAATAATAACTAGAAAACAGAAATTCTGCTTTTTCAGAATATAGTGTCGCCCCGATGAAAAAAAGATATATGTATATATAAATAGTACAAAGTATATTTCAATTTTAAGACTTACAGCACACGCTTTTATTTTATGCAAAATGACGTCATTCGCATTCGCTTAAGTATTCCACATTTACGATCCTCTTATAAACATCTACAGTAAAGTAGGCATAGGACTATCGCGAAATAATACACAAATGCAGCAAAAAGATGCCGTCATGAAACTTGACCAAAAAAAAAAAAAACCCGGCTGTCTAATGATTCATAGGCCTCCATTTGTTTGTAACATTAATATAAATACTTAATATTAAATATAGTTTACACTATCTCCATGTTTTAACAGAAATCATTCGTTTATATTTTTCAAAATAGCACGTATTTTAATTACATTTTCTGTCGGTTGTTATGAAAAAATGGCAACAAAAATAAAGGGTGTTTATAAAGTCTCGGACCTATTTTGATGTTTAATAACTCATAAAATAATAAAGATAGATTAAAATTAATAACATAAATGGTTAGATAGACTCAAAAAGTTTCATGACCCTTGTCAATGAACTTCCACGTGTGCCCTCTTCGTTGCACGGAAAATATCAAGTCGATAGTCAATTTCACGCCAGGTAGCGGCAATCATGTCGGCATCCACAGAGGCTATTGCGGTTGTAATTCTGGCTTTTAAGCCATCAATGTTCGACACTCTCCTCCTGTAAACATTGTCCTTTACAAATCCCCAAAGGAAAAAGTCCAACAGCGTTATATCAGGTGATCTGGGTGGCCAAGGAATTGGACCTCCTCGCCCAATCCATCTTCCTGGAAAATGGTCATTCAAAGAAGTATGAACGATGGTACCCCAATGAGGTGGTGCACCATCTTGGTGCAAAATGACATGTGGCGGAAGCTCTTCTAGTTGTGGAAATACGAAGTTTTCCAACATGTCTAATTGATGACTTAAAAGCCAGAATTACAACCGCAATAGCCTCTGTGGATGCCGACATGCTTGCCGCTACCTGGCGTGAAAATGACTATCGACTTGATATTCTCCGTGCGACGAAGGGGGCACACGTGGAAGTTCATTGACAAGAGTCATGAAACTTTTTGAGTCTATCTAACCATTTATGCTATTATGGCTCCAAAAACTACAAAAAAATTAGTATTTCAAAAATAAATGGATATGCAGTTTTCAAACAAATTGCATTTAAAAGTACTTTTTTTCAATACGACGGTATAAAAATTCAAATGTTCGATGGTTAGAAGTTTAAAAAATTGCTATACAGTATTTAATCGTACTGCTTTGTTTTACGGCTGGCTTCTGTACGGTAACGCTATTTTTTGGAGATGACTCAAAATAAGGTGGGAGAAAGAAATAGCATACCGTGCCGGGTGCTAAAAAGAGAAAAATAACAGAAAAAGAAAAATAATACCATAAACCATGACATTTAATTTGAACATCAAAGCATTGTTTTAATTTACCATGCGAGAAACAAAAAAAAAAAGGCTAACTGGAGTCTTAAAAAATGCTATTGGCGAAATTTGCTCCCGGCTAACATAAAAGTACCACCGAGAATTCTTTGCGTTCACGGCAAATTTTTTGTAGTTTTACTCGAAAAAATAATTTTAATTAAAAATAGCCACCTTGCGTATGAAAGGCGAATGGATCAGCCCGTAATTGTTTATGACAGTCACATAACTTGGACTATTATAATATAGATGAAATGATGACGATGGGACAATATTATGCGATTTATTACCGATGCGATTTATTAAATTGTATTATATTGTAAAAATTCTAATACAAGTTTTGAGATCTGAAGATCAATATGGATTTTTGGTGTAAATTTCATCGCATAATATTCCGTATTTTAGGTGAAATCGCCGTGAAAAATAATCAGTTGTTTATTCAGTCGTTTCATAAAGTCGTTTAATAAATTCGTTTCATTAGGATTTTATATATAGAGAGTAGAAATAATGCTTCGCGAATCCAAACAAAGTAAAGCTTTTGCTAGTTTAAAAGTAGACTTTATTTCCAATCATTCGGTACCAGTAACTTTCTTCTGCGATAATTTGTAGAGGAGTTAGTAGGGGTGTTTACTTTTTTTTCCCCACGACTGTACATAATTTTACTCGACAATTTATTTTTGCCATAATTAATATATGTTTACATATCTACATAAATGAGACCTTGGAAACTTCTTTTTGTTTACTTTTTTTTCCACGACTGTACATAATTTTACTTGACAGTTTATTTTTGCCATAATTAATATATGTTTACATATCTACATAAATGAGACCTTGGAAACTTCTTTTTGTTTACTTTTTTTCCACGACTGTACATAATTTTATTTGACAGTTTATTTTTGCCATAATTAATATATGTTTACATATATCTACATAAATGAGACCTTGGAAACTTCTTTTTGTTTACTTTTTTTTTCCCACGACTGTTACGTAATTTTATTTGAGAGTTTATTTTTGCCACAATTAATATATGTTTACATATCTACATAAATGAGACCTTGGAAAAAAAAAAAAAATTGTTTACTTTTTTTTCCACGCCTGTACATAATTTTACTTGACAGTTTATTTTTGCAATAAGTAATATATGTTTACATATCTACATAAATGAGACCTTGGAAACTTCAAGTTGAGCAATACAGTTACAGTAAAACCTCTCTCACTAGTATCACTGGTTGTTGGTTACTGAGATCCCAAATTCCCCTTTCTAATGTTAAACCTAAGGATGCGGGATGCATTCGTATTTTTAAAATATCTCTCCAGGAAAATAACATTTTTAACTTCTTTTTTCTGTGCACTCTTCGCAAAAGATGTCTCTCTTTTTAACTTTTTTCAACACAGTTGAAAAGTGTTTGTGGATTCTGTCCATCTGTACATGCTCTAACTCGCGTAAAAAAACTAGAATTTTCATGTAATTTATATATGTTAATGATGTTGAAAATGAAGTGTGTAGCATTAGAAAATCCTTTACAGGGGCACTCAAAAAAGTTCTGTAACATTACAGTCAATGGGGAAAAATCGTTTTCAGTGCATTTTACTGACATGACGCAATTTTCAAATGCATTGAAATTGATATAAATCAATGAAGTTCATAATGAGATGCTTACTATAAACTAGGGTGTGTACATAGCATTTACAGTTCATTTTACAGGGACACACGAAAGAATTCGGTTATAGTGCTGTCTTTGAGCAAAAATTTCCGGAAGTGCGATTTCAATTTCCATATGTGTTTTTAAATTTAACTGATCCGCCTAGAACTGTTGATGATAGTCACATGACTTAGGCTATTGTTATAGAGATTGTTTTAAAATACCGGGAGACAAAGACTCTGTGTACTAAATTCATTTTATTTTAGCTTCTTTTCAAATGTTTAATTGATCCTCTTTAATCAAAAACGAAAACAACCGTTGGATGTCTTAACATCAACTGATTCGGCCTTAAATTTCTGCAATCAAAGGGAATTGAATGGAAACCCGTTTACAGGGAGTGTTTTCAGTATTTCAGTTTCAACGGCTGTTTTCAGTATAATCCAATCTTCTCTAATATTTTAAAAACCCATCAGGTTAGCGTGTTTTTAGATTCTTCGGTGCCTGAACGGGGGTTGGCGAGCATAGCTTGCAGGGAGCAGAGCCCCCTAGTACGTCATTTAAATGTAGACTTTATTTCCAATTGTTCGGTACATGTAATTTTCTTCTACCACAATTTGTTGCAGAGTTAGCAGGATGTGTTTACTTTTTTTTTTCCCACGACTGTACGTGATTTTTACGGGTTTTTTTTTGTTGTTGTTGTTGTTGTTGTTACAAATAAAAGAAATATCACTTTCGGATGTTTTGTATTATATTTATTCGCCTTTTAATTACATATTTAAATTTTTGTGTGTGAAAAAATGAATAATATGTCTTGTGCGACTGCAGATGCGCGCCATAGACTGCCAATCTGGAAACCGTTTTTCTCCGGTCACAAGCATCTCAAACAAATTTGTTCACCCTATTATCAAAGGGCATTAAAAACCGATTCCGGCCCAAAGGGCCCGGTTCAAATCAAACAATAAGCAAGCCATTCATCATTCTCCCCCACCTAGCATGGGGAGAAAAACTAATCCTTTCTTTGAAATGGTGGATTTGCCTGGGGATGATCCATATAAGCATCCATTTTGTTGCCTGGATGGAGTGGAATTGGGTTTTTTAATTTATGTATCAGGTACACTTATGGGCACCGCACATGTTCAAGAAATATGCGCCAATTTAGCTAATGTGTTAGTACTACGTAGGCTTCTCTAATAAAAGGGACTCATTCTGTAATCTTTCTGAGAGAATTTTTTTTCTTTTCTGATACTTTTTTCTTTGTAAATAACTATAGGCGTTAACTAAGTGCTATCTACCGGGTGTCCCAAAAAGGACTGACTGATTTTAAAATTCAATAACTTGCAAACGGTGACAGATATTTAAAAAATTCTTGCAGGAGGGTTATGCATAAGGTCAAAAGTTTTTTTACAGTGATTTTCAATTTTAGTTCGAATTACAAACAATAGATGGCGCTGCGATCAATAGACGCTGAATTCAGGCTCAATTTTTGGTACTTCGTGGCCCGGATAATACATTTCCATCTCCTTTTTCAGCATGGAACAAGAGAAAGGACCAGAAATCGAGCCTGTATTTAGCGACTATTGCTTACAGCGCCATCTATTGTTTGTAATTCGAACTAAAATCGAAAATCACTGTAATAAAACTTTTGACCTTATGTATAACCCTCCTGCAAGAATTTTTTAAATATCTGTCATCGTTTACAAGTTATTGAATTTTAAAATCAGTCAGTCCTTTTTGGGACACCCGGTATTTTCATATGGTGACAAATTTCATAAATAAATGGTACACTATCAAGTAAATCTGAAGATATTAAAGTGCAGTCGAACAAAAGGAAGAAAGAAGGAAAAAGATAAATTTTAATCACCCCATTGTACAATTAAAAAAAAAGGAATAGGCAGTTATGTTTTGTTTTGTTTTTTTGAAATAGGCAAATATGTCTTTCTTCAATGTATGTTGTATATATATATATATACAGTTGAACCTCGTTAACGCGAACAATCAAAGTCAAACTTTTTTTATTCATGTTAAAAGTAGTTCGTGATATCCGAACTTAAATACATCATATACAACAGGACGGGGCAATCGGAAACAGTTCGTACTAAAAGTAATTCGCGTTAAGCGTGTTCGTGTTGACGAGGTTTGACTATATATATATATATATATATATATATATGTGTGTATATATATATATATATACTAAAAAAGTGCTTAGGGGTCTTCTTCATACTGAAATTGTTTCAAATTTCAAACTCTGAAATTTTCAATACGAGCACCTTATTTTGACATTATTTAGTTTTCTCGTTAAATTTCAACTTAGGGTAGCAAACTGGAAGTCAATCGTGCCAGTAGTGTACAGTTTATAGATATTTAAAATTTTGAACTCTAAATGTTAAATGTATTTTAATGATTACAACGCAGATTGCAATGCGGTTAGTTCTTTAAGCATAGCTCCAGAACTATTTTTCAGAATAAGCTGTGATTTTATATTTCACATACTTGAAGCATTTATAAATCGTTTTTTTTTTTTTTTTTTTTTTTTTTTTTTTTTTTTTTTATCAAAGAACTTAGATTACAAGTCCTAATTTCTTCCGAAAAAATATTTGTATTTAATTAAAATATAACTTTTTGTAAGATTAAACCATTATATATAAAAAAACATTCTAAACCATTACAAATTATCAACAAAAATTGTGAATGTATAAATAATAAAGGAATTTTTTCAAATTAAAAATGCTGTATAAACCATCGTATACCAGTAAATCTATGAAACAATCCCCATAACAAGTGCAGCATGGATTTGAAATCACAGTAAGCATATGAAAAATGGAAATTTGTGGAACAAAGGGATTTATATGTGAATTGCAATCTATGAATTTTTTAACGGAAATCGATTTCTATAAGCTTGTAATATAAAGCACAAGAGTTATGCTTATATAATAATTGCAGAGCATTCCACCAAGTAGTTCTTGGGTTATGCGTAAAACAAATTACCAGCAATGCAATCTCTTGTAATGATTACAAATGAATGAATTGAAAAAATGAAAACCTTCGTATTTTCCTATCCCGGTAAGTACGTCTTTAAAAAACACAAAATATACGATTTTTTTTTTTTTTTTTTTTTTTTTTTTTGCAATGCCGGTGCAATTTTCTGTTAAGGCTGTTCTCAACTGCTCTGCTCAACAAACACAAAACGTTTCGACACATTTACAAATAAATTTTTTAACGGAAAGATATAAAATTGGAAAATCTGACCATGGAAGCGATTTGGAATTGAACTGTGTTTTCCATTTTTTTTTATCAATAAATTACCTACTGAATTATAAGCGATTTTGATCACGTGACAAACATATTTTTCTTGAATGGTTATTCCACGTTCGCGTGAAAGTTCGGTTCAAAACGTCCACTTTGACACTATCGCGTATTTATACACATCGTATACACATTCCGCGTAGTTGGTCACTGAAAAATATTATTTAGAAAACTTTATTTAAACGGAATGTCGGTGACGTTGTGCAAGTGCAGCGTTTCACCAACCAAAATTCAGGGCACTTACCAATGATGTCTTCATATTTATACAAAGCAAAGTTAATATGATCAAAGTCTCACTAAAGTATCTTCATTATTGTTAAATTTGTGAACTAAAACGTCTAGTGAAGCACAGTGCATTTTTTACTAAACAAGTGAATTGTGACCTATTTCCTTTCACAAGTACACCTGAAAGTTTATTCCATTAGTTTAAAAACACTTTGTATATTCTTAAAAGTAAAAGCAAAATGTAGATATTGCTTGCCAGCGCAATTTAAACCGTCCTTTATAAACCGGCAGGAGTAAAATGTAAAAATCTTGTTTAATTCTTATGATTTAAATATGTGTGTATCTATCTATTCAGTTCGGTTCTTTCCTAATAAATAACTAAATAATTGTCAAATGTTAACTGTAATTTATTCCAGCCAATTATAATAAGCTCCTTGAAAAGCTGAAAATGGATTATTTCTTAAAAATCAATGACGGTTTTAAAAAAATAAAAGTTCCCTTAGATTAAAAAAAATATATATTTGTTTTTAGAATAAAAGAAAATTTCATTTATTTATTTTAATCCACCGAGAAAAATACAAAATTTAAAGTTTTATTAATTGAACAAGTTCTAAGAAAGTTTCTCTCTTAAATTATAATTCAAAGTATTTATTTTTTTAATGTACCAGAGGCTGTGCCCGTTACTAGCTAAGCCCTCAAAACCCTGTCCAAACCTCGCCGGATTGTTAAACATGGCAATCTGAGTTGTTTCAAAAAATAAAATCTGATTATAGTATATTGAATGATATTCCGCAAGTGAAAATGAAGTCATATTTAAAGGAATATTGTAACACATGAAATTGACAGGTGTTTTCATGCAGACACTATGCGATCGAGTGTTTTCCATTTTTTAATAAAAGCAAAAGATCATTCATAAAATACTGTCAAAGGAAAACCTGTCGTCACGTGGAAAAAATCGCTTGTAAATATATAAGTAACTCATTGATCAACGATTAGTAAACACTATTCGATGCCAAATCGCTTCAGTAAGTCATGCCAGCAAACGTCATGCTTTTGCATTTAAAAATGTGTCCGTAAATATTTAAAAGCTCCGTGTTGTCGGACGGACATATTTGTTTGATAAAGTCCTTAAAAGGTGACATAATCTTAGATTTTAGATTAGTTCGGATGATGAAACTGACACCATTTTCAAAAGAAAAGATCATTTTCATGTACGGAACAAGTCATGATATGACTGTGTGATTGCTTCAGTATAATGTCATATTCAATAAACTTTAGCTTGCATTTAAAGTTCCCAAAATTTATTAGTTTATTTCTATATTTCTTTTCTTCTATCCCTTGAAATCAAAATTAACCAATAAAACTAAAATCTGAAACATTTAAAAATAATTGATGGAAATGATGCACTAATTTTAAACGCATAGACAATTCTGTTGGTGAAAATGACAAATTCCCAAAAGAAAAAATGCCTTTTCATCAAAAAAAAAAAAAAAAAAAAAAAAAAAATGTACATCAGCACAGATTGTTTAGAACAATATTTTAATTAAAATTGTATTATATAATTTTTATATTCCATTATAACGAAGTCTTTTTAAAGAAATGTACTTGATAAAAGTTCTCAAAAAAAAAAAAAAAAAAAAAAGCAATTTAACAAATTACAACGACCATTTGGAAACTGATTTTTTCGAAGACTAAAATTTAAGACATAAAAAATCGCACGGAGTTGATCATACATTACGTACGCCATGAATTAAACATTAACATTCCTGGACACATCATGAACAAATTTTAAAAGAAATTTCAGTTTTACAATTTTCAGTACTGTAAATTTTTAAACTTCTACGGAGCTGGTCATACATTACGTACGCCATGAATTAAACATTAATAGTGTAAAAATTGCAAGCGACAAAAATCTCCTGCGACTCCTCAGATTTCCTGAAACTTACGTATTATCCAAGTATTTCATTGGCTGTTCGGGAAAAGGCTTTTCCATCGTCAGATTTCTTGGAAATCTGACGACCCATTTTAAATGAAATTTCATTCTTAAACTTCTAAACACCCCAAGCTATTACTTTTTACACCGTCGTATAGAGAAAAAAATGTATTTTTAAATGCAATTTGTTTGAAAACTGTATCTCAATTTGTTTCTGAGTTATTAATTTTTCTTTTTTGTAGTTTTTATTACTTTTTTGTCATAGTGGCAACAGAAGTATCAATCTCTGTTGAAAGTAAAGGCAAATTACAGATTACTGCATAGACCAATCAGAAAACGAATAAAATGCGGATTCAACCAATAAAAAACTTCAGATATGCTTCTGATTACCTACCCTGACGAGGACAATAACCATTTTTCCAAATGGTTTAAAAAAAAAAAAAAAAACCGCTGATCGTAATTTTTTCGAAAACTTTGTGTCAGAGTCTAAATAAAACGGAACAAAAAGCTGAAATATCTGTTGTTTTTTTTTTTAAGAAACACTACAGCAAGGAGTGGTTGCTAATATTAAAACTATGGGAGCTTCTTTTCGTAATTTCTGTAAAAACATTGTGGCAGAGTTTTAATGAAACGAAATAAAAGGCTAAAATATATGTTTAAAAAAGAGCGAAACATTACAGACACAGTTTTTTTACTTCAAGAACTTTTTTAAATTATTGTATTCCATTATAATGTAGTCTTTTTAAAGAAATGTAGTATTTGATAAAAGTTCTGAACAAAAAAGAGAAAAAAAAAAATCTTTTTTTAAAATTCTATACTTCACCAGGCAACAAAATGGATGCCCCTATATATCCCTGCAGATTAATCGAATGCGTTAATCCGAAGAGGAAAGCTCCCTGTTCCTGCACTTGACAGCCCGACACCACCCATCTTGCCTTTTGAGGGGAGAGAGCGTGCACCCTGGGTTTCCACGTTAAAACCAAGGCCTCCTAGATACTTGAGAAAGCCTTGACACGCGTAACGGAAACATCACACAAAGCAAGCAAAACAAACAAACAAAAAAAAATTTTCGAACAACTTGCTTGTTAGCCCCCGGTACGCTGTTTCTTTCTCTCAGCTTATTTTATGTCGTCTCCAAAAAATAACGTTACGTTGTATAATCCAGCCGTAAAACAAAGCAGGTACAAAGCAGCATTGTACTGTAAAATTGTCTATTGCAATTTTTTAAACTTCTAATTATAGCACATTTTCAATTTTTATACCGTCGTGTTGGGGAAAAAAAAAATTACTTTTACATGGAATTTGTTTCAAAACTGCATCTCCATTTATATTTGAGATATTAATTTTTTTGTAGTTTTAAGCGACATTTGTTTAATTTTGGCAACTCAAGTACTCCATTTCTGTAGAAAATAAAGGGAAAATAGCAATTATCTTTTTGTTGCCATTTTCCCATAAAAACTGAAAAAAAAAGTGTAATTAAAATACGTGCTATTTTGAAAAAATATAAATGAATGATTTCTGATAAAAAAGGGAGCTATTATAAACTAAATTTAATTTTAAGTATCTATATTAATATTATAAACAAATGAAGGCATAGGGATAATGAGATAGCCGATTTTTTAACTTTACTGTAGATGTTGTTTAATACTGGATCGCAAATGAGGAATTCTTCAGCGGATGCGAAGGACGTCATTTTATATATAATAAAATCGCGTGTTTTAACTTTTAAATACTGAACTACAGTAGAGTCCCGATTATCCGAATCCCGCTTAACCGAGTTGCCGCTTTTTACCCAGATATTTTCTTCTGATGGACTGATGGGTTCTATTATTATGAAACAGCCATTAGAAATGAAGTGTTTGATGAAGATGAAAGAGCAGTCGTAAAAAGTTAGAACTCTGATTTTATGGTCAGAATGGGAATTTTTTTTTTTTTTTTTTTTTTTTTTTTTTTTTTTTTTTTTTTAAATTATGGCCATTTTTTTTCCCATTCTGACCATAAAATCAGAGTTCTAACTTTTTACGGCTGCTCTTTCATCTTCATCAAACACTTCATTTACAATGGCTGTTTCATAATAATAGAAGCCATCAGTGCATCAGAAGAAAAGGATCCATTCCAAAGGTATAAGTTCGATTAACTCGGATAATCGGGACTCTACTATAACTATATTTATAAACATATTTTTTTTTTTTTGCATCGGGGGCGATACTAAATTCTGAAAAAAAGAGAATTTCTGTTTTCTAGTTTCGTTTTCTTTGGCTCGTGGAATTAATATTAATTAATTAATTAATTCTAATAATAACTAATATATTAATTATTATTAGAAAATAAGAATTAATAATTTCACGAGCCTACGAAATCGAAATATGCAAGTTGTTCGGATCTCTTTTTTGTTTTCTCTGCTTTGTCTGACGTTTTTGTGACGCATGTCAAGGGTTTCTCAAATATCTAAGAGGCGTTTATTAAATTCGCTGAAACTTATATCAACATTTAGTTTAAAAAGTTTATTGTTGACAAAATGACGGTCACTTGAAAGAAAACAGGTCACATTTTTAGGTGCGTTCGTAATTATATAAATACGTAGCACTTATAGCCGTCGTTCGGCCCGTCTGTCCGCATACAACAGAGCAAAAACTACCCAACCGAATGGTCTGAAAATTTAAATATGTAATTATTGCAAAATTTCGTCGAGTCATTTCAAATTTTATGAAAATCGGATTTATAGTTTAATTACAGAGACAGTAAAAATTTTTCCGTTACATTACGGCCAATGGCAAAAAATTATTTTAAGTGCATTTTAATGATGTTACAGCCCTTCGAACAGAATGAAATTGATATGCACGTATGAAGTGCACTAAAATATACATTCAGTACAATATGCGATGCAAAAAATATTTATAAAACTAGTTATAGTTCGAACGCACCTCATTTGCCACGTTTAACAAGTAATTTCCAAATTGTTTACTTATTTTGCGAGCTCTAAAAAATATTTAATCAATGAAAATTATGCATTTCGTTGTATAAGTTTCAACAAAAACTATTAACTTTCTTTTAAATAAAAAAAAAATGAAGGAAATCTGTCTATTAGTTTTCGAGAAAAATGGTCACCCAGTTTGAAAAACAGTTTTTCCAGAAAACATGCTTAAAATTTTACGATAGCGTTACGTTGAACTAGCGGCGTTACATTGAATAAGCAAAAAATACTGTAAGAAATTGAAATATCCCGAAACCGCTTTACGGCAACAATGTAACACTTACTGTAAGAAATTGATATATCCAGAAACCTCTTAACGGCGACAATGTACACACTTACTGTAAGAAATTGAAATATCCCGAAACCGCTTTGCGGCAACAATGTACGCACTTACTATAAGAAATTGAAATATCCCGAAACCGCTTTACGGCAACAATGTACACACTTACTATAAGAAATTGAAATATCCCGAAACCGCTTTACGGAAACAATGTACACACTTACTATAAGAAATTGAAATATCCCGAAACCGCTTTACGGCAACAATGTACACACTTACTATAAGAAATTGAAATATCCCGAAACCGCTTCGTGGCAACAATATACACACTTGAGGAATGCAAAAAATGCACACATAAAAAATCAAAATTTTTGACCTAAAGAAATAGAACCTCCTCTTAAAAAGAGTTCCCGGAAAAAAAGAAGTTGAAAGTATTAGTTAAAAAAAAAATACGCATGCATTCCACACCCATAGGTGCAACATTAGCTAGGGGAATTCGAGATCTCACTGACCAATACTCTTAAGTCCCAAAAACGCCTTATAAGAAATGATGTAAAACTTCTCTCAGGTATGATACGTTTTCTCTCATTTATACTACGCGAAATTAAATTTATCATTGGTCTCTTTGAGTTGTCATCACTTAAATTTCTTATTTAATTTTTACTTTTATTTTTGTTCTTATGGCTAATATTTATATATATCAGTTACACTGCAATTTTATTTAAGAAGACTTAGTATCCTTTGAACATTTTTTTTATTTGAGTATTTTATAATATTCTTTTGAAATATTATACTTTTTATGAAAGCAAAGGATTTAAATAAGAAAATAAATAAATTCTTATGTAAAATTTGGAAAAAATAATTAAATAATATATTAAACTAGGGGGCTCTGCCCCTTACAAGCTACGCTCGTCAACCCCCGTTCAGACGCCGCAGAATCTAAAAACACGCTAATCTGATGGGTTTTAAAAATATTATAGAAGATTGAATTATAGTGAAAAAAGCTGTGCAGATCTCCCTGTAAACGGGTTTCCATTCAATTTCCTTTGATTTCAAAAATTTAAGGCCGAATCAGTTGCTGTTAAGACATCCAATGGCTGTTTTCGTTTTTGATTAAAGAGGATCAGTTAAACGTTTGAAAAGAAGCTAAAATAAAATGAATTAAGTGTACAGAGTCTTTGTCTCCCGGTATTTTAAAACAATTTCTATAACAATAGCCTAAGTCATGTGACTATCATCAACAGTTCCGGGCGAACCACTTCGCTTTTTACATTCCTGGTGCCATTTTGGTACTTTAATGTTAGCCAGGTACAGGTGATAAGTCGCCAAATATTATTCTATCGCCATCATTTCATCTATATTATAATAGTCCAAGTCATGTAACTGCCATAAATAAATAAATACGCTCTGATCCCTTCGCTTTTCATATGAAAGTTTGGCCCAGATATCATATACGGCCCCATATTGGCCCGATTTTTTTCCGACGCTAATATGGGGAAAACATCAACAGCATAAACAACAACATCCAGCTTATCAAATCAAGCAAAATAACGATACTATGGCGCCAGTTAAGTACTCGTTGCGTATATGACATTGGCGTCAGAAAAAAATCGCGCCAATATATTCCGCATATGACATCTGTGCCGAAAGTTTTTCCTTTTGATTAAAAAATTAAATTTCTTTTTCGAATAAAACTACATAAAAGTTTCCATGGTCGCAAAGAATTCTTGGTACTGTTACGCTAGCCGGGTGCAAATCTCGCCAATAGCTATTTTTCAAGTCTCCAGTTAGCATTTTTTTTTATTTTTCGAGTTGTAAATTAAAACATTGCTTTGAAGTTGAAATTAAATGTCATCGTTTGTTACATCATTTAATATTTGGCCAAATGCCATATATGCACCGGGTTTGGCGCGATTTTTTTTACGAAAATTTGGTGAAAACCACGTTTTCGAATACCAGTTACATATATATTTTTGGTACTACTTAGTTATCCCGTCGACCAAAAATCTATCACCAAACTATAAGATTAAATGCCAATAATGGTTGATCGTAAATGTCACATTCACTTGACTTTAAGCAAGTTACACGTCTTTACGTCATCAAGTGATTTTTATTTCGACGTTTTATTTGTATATTTATTAATGTTATACTATTTTCTTTGTTTATTCGTTATTTAAAATAAAAATTATGTGAATTTGTATAATTTGGCGAGTGGTTTGGCGATTTATATAATTTGGCGAAAGGGGTCAATGGAATAACTAAGTAGTACCGTATTTTTTAATTATTTTCTATTATTTTTTATTTTTAAAGGAAAATAACCAAAAAAATAAGTAACTATGGTACAAAACAATTTATGTAATTTAAAAAAAGAAAATAAAGTAAATAAACATTTATTATTAAATAAACAACAATAGCCGGGTTACCATGTCAACCAAAATAATGCTATTTTGTCGCCAGTTAGGTACCCCGGTGCGTATATGATATCTGTGTCTAATATTTTTCTTTTCATTTCGTTTAAAAAAATAAAGAAGTGAAAGCCATTTATTTTAAACTAGCAGAACTACCCGGCTTCGCCCGTGTCAATTATAAGAAGCCTTCCAGGTAAAATAAATTAAAACGAAATAATACGGCAATCACAATAACTGAAATTTGTGCATTCCCATCCACAAATCGTTATAAAGACAATAAAAAAAAACATGGCGTTATTGTCTTGCAACCATAGTAAAATCCCTGAGCTTTAATAACAGAATGCACGTTTTCTTTAGCGGGTGTAAGAGAAAAATGTGTGATTTTCCTGACAATACGAAAAAAAGAAATTCCTCCAAATCGCGCAGCACTTGTACGGTATTATCTACATTATAAAGAAAAAACACTATGTCAGTGCCCGTAAATTGTGCCCCATAAATTGTAACCCATAAAATGTGCCTTTACTGCAATTTTTCTAACTTTTAAACATCACACAATTTCATTTTTTACAATGTCGAATAGAAAAAAGTTCTCTCAAATGAAATTTGTTTCAAAATTGTACATCAGTTTTCTGATTTTAATGGATTTTAAAGTAATTTTTAAGCATGGATACTTTTAAAGTTGAGTGCAACCCGATCACGAAAGATGAACCTGTTTACACTTAATGCAATAGTATAAAGAAAAGATATGACTATGAGTAACGCTGGTATCATATTTTCGGTGGCAACAACCTAACAAAACAAATTTCCCTTTTATTGCAGTTTAACGCCTAAACATTGTACATTCGATTGTTCCAACGTATTATAGAAAACAAAAGTACTTTCAGTGATATTTGTTTGTAATGTTTATCTCAATTCACGAATTTTTCATGGGTTTTAAAATAATTTTTAAGCATGCATATTTTTTTAAATATGCTTGCAACCCAAATACAAAAGATTAACTCAGTTGTTCAAAAACATTGTAAATAATTCAGAATTTGTTTGCTTTCGCTTAATATTCAATAACTAAATTGGCAAACGAAATTAAAACGCCAAAAATAAAATAAAATAAGACACGAATTTAACAGATATCAAATCAAACTACTCAAAATAACCTGATAAGTATATAAAATTCAAATGAGAATTTCGTTCCGGGTGCATATAACTTGAATTCTTCAGAACGGAGTTCCATGCGACTTGCACTATTAGTTTTTAGGGAAGATTTTAGTGCGTAACATATTGTTTTCCGTTGCTTAGTCATAGAATTATAGGGGAAAGTTATATAATCATGTGAACCCAATTATGAAGGATTAGTCTTATTAGTTAAATGAAAAATGCAGAACTGTTTTTATCTCTAAGTATATTGACGGGTTTATCTTCGGTAATGGGGCTGTGCGCTAGTGTATTCTTATTTTAATGAGTATGCCTGACACCTATTATAGCATGCACCTTTGTTTAAAACAATATAGAATGACTTATGTTTTAAGCGACTATCTGGCATGCAACTTGATTACAAAATACTAACCTGCAAATGCTTAAGGTGCTTCTCGAGTTCCCTGCTCAACAACGCGAAACTTTCTGGCACATTTTCTGACTCATTAAACGTAAAGGCTTAAAATTTGTAGGCCTGACTATTAAAGCGATTTGGAATTGAAATGAGTTTTTCCTTTTTTCATAAATAAATTACTTATCGAGTTATGAGCAATTGTGGTTGCGTGACGGCCGGTTTTTATCCTTTATTGAACTGTTGCGTCCGAAATTCAGTTCAAAACACCAACTGAAAGATCTTATACCTTTACCAACAAATGGAAACTATCTTTCGATTACATAGTTTCTAAATAAGAACTCCTGTCAATTTCATGCGTTTCCGAACAAAAATTAATTAAAATATATGTCAGAAAACAGCTCCTTTGGATTTGAGAACAGCCATAACTTTATGAACAGCCTTAACTTGACGTTTATGAAAAAACTCACATTTTTAGTTTTAATGGAACTCGCGAAATTTAAATTCAGAAAAAGGATGTTCTTTTGACACATTGTGGTAATTTTTTTTAACTTTTAAAATTAAAATACATGTTTTCTTTGGCGCGCGTAACAGAAGTATAAAATATCTTCCACAATACGGGGGAAAAGGCAAAAAAATACATCCAAATGAGGTAGTAGTTACTAGAATTTTATTTAGAAAATTTGAAATTTTATTGAAATTAAATCTACAATGATTAGAAGAAATTATGTCATTTTTCATAAACTTTAAATCAAGACATCTGTCAAGAATTTTTTTGAAAATGTAAATAACCGCTCTCTTTTTGCTATAAATCACAGAAAATGTTAGCACTGAATCTAAACCAATACAACACGATAACGTATAGCTATAAGATATGGCTGTAGTATACAATCGAAGTAGTAAGCAAAATATAGGAGCCAAATGTTTACAATGAGTTTGATTACGCGTTGAAAAGTTTTGATAGAATGTGACGTCATATCTAGCCTTTTTTCCCCTTTTTCTTAAATTGTTTTCATGAAATTTGACTGTTTGTATTAAAATAGATGTTTTAATTTTTAAAAAAGCATTCAAATTGAGGTGCTACGTTATTTACCCGCTGTTATAGTTAAAGTTTTTATTTTATATACAAAAAAATGTAAATTTTCTGCTTAGAATGACGTCAATATCAAACACGCAAAAATATAGCAAGAAAATCTGAATTTTTATTGGCTAATAGAAACAAAATACACGCGTTATCCGTATTTTTTTCACATTATTGTGTCATTTTTTAGGGTTTGGCAACAGGAAAGAAACGTTTGAATTAAAAAAAGATTTAAAAAGAGATATTTCTATAATGTTAAATTATGGAAGTGGTAGAAAAAAGGGATAAATAGTGGTCTGATAATTTTTTAAAGTAGACAGTGATCTTTTCCACGTTCTAAAACGTATGTACATCGAGTTTCGTGCAAATCGGTCAAAAATTAAAGATTTGTATAAAGGACATACACACAGAGAACGGCTTTTATATAGAGAGATGTTTCAGTTTGTATTAAATAAAATGATAATGAAATACAAATTGAATTATGAATAAAAGTAACATGATACATTTCTTAGCATACATTTAAGGGAGGCCAAACTTCTCGCCAAATTAGTTTAAAATAGTAACCTTTTCTAAAATCTGAAAAAAAAAATAATATCTGTTATGATTAAAATTTGAGTTGTCATCATTAGAGAAAAGTATATAAAATTAGAAAAAAATTAATATTTCGAAAAGTAATTCGAATATAAAAATTCTAATACCAGTTTTGAGATCTGCAGATCAATACGGATTTTTGGTGTTAATTTCATCGCAAAGTATTCTTTATTTTAAGAGAAATCGCCGTGAAACATAATCAGTTGTTTAATCAGTCGTTTCATAGAATCGTTACATAAATTCGTTTCATAATATCCGTTTCATTAGAATTTTATATGTATAGGGTAGATTTAAAAAATCAAAAACCCGACTGCGTAAAAAGCGAACTAATTAATTATTTCTCATCAATGCGAAACTGTTTTTTATATTACTTACCTACTTTTTTATTTACTTGTATTAATGACTTTTAAGTTGTGTTTAATTGTTGGTTCATATCTATAAACATTGTTTTGATGAGTCCTATATAGATGTCTATGATAATCAGAGTTGCAGTAAAGATAGAAATCCTTCCTACACAACTTCCATGTGGTGTAATATTTAAACGGAGCATCTGACTGTAAAATAGTCAATGAAACATAGTCTTCATTTTGAAAGACTTATTCAATCATATGCTACACAATAGGGTACGTAAAATTTTTTTTCGTCTCTACCGCCATTTTGTATTTTACGGCCGCCATTTTGAATTTATAAAAACAAAACCTAGCCTATAACCATCGGACGGTTAAGACGAATCGGTAGAGACCTCATTCATTAAAATTCATCCAGCAGTCGAGATGTTTCGAGGGTATAAAGGAATCCACATATCCAGATACGCGTGAAACACGTAACCATTTTAAAACCACACTTTTCCTACAATTTTAAACTTTGTGCAACATTTTTTTACAAATATGCTTTAAAACCGTATGGACTAGATTTGCAAAAAGTTAACTAGTTTAAGAAAAATAAATAAAATAATATGATGGCACATGTAAAAATGCATTAAAAATTACACTTCACTTAACATTTTTATGTATAACATAAAAGTTCTGTGAATATATTCCAACTTTTTGGACAGAACTTTTGACATCTTTCAAAACTATTATTTCACTGCCCAAAAAATTTCGGCCCAAAAAATTCGTTTCAGTATTAAGAGGAAATTAAAACATATCAACCAGAACTATAAATGAATAGTGTTGTTTGCTGAATTTTATAAATAAATGCAGTTGAGCTCTTGGCATAAGATTCACCTTAATTTCTGTTCAGAATCACATTTTGTTTTTCCAAACTGGGTCAGATGGCAAATAAAATTTTTAGTATATTTTATAGTTTATCAGAAGTCAATTTAGGTTCTAACTTCTAACTTCGATCATTTATTTCTTTCAATATAAAGCTTAGTTCTCAAAATGTAGACAATTTCCTTAAAGTTTTCCGTTTAGATGAAATCGTAGTATATAATTTAAGCTTCTCAATTTCTTTTATGAACAACTGATGCAGGAAAAAAAAGCTGATTGTTTTTTTTTTTGTTTTTTGTTTTTTTTATTTCGTATTGTTCAAAATGTCATAATCATAAGGATATAATTGTACAACTAGGAAAATGCGCTCAGGCAATTATGAAATGTTTTAATGTTTAAATAATCAATGTCTGTCAACTTTATTGTGCTTATTAAATCATATAGCAAGGATTCAAGATTAATATATGAAACTGAAATACAACTATGATCTTTTTCGCAAATTGTAAACATTTTCCTTTTATATATATATATAAAAAAAAAAAAAAAAAAAAAAAAAAGAAGAAGAAGAAGAAGAAAGAAAAAGAAAAATGAATTTACAATTCACTTATAATTTTATATTTGACTGCTGTCCTCATTCTAGCATCCTCTCTGAAAACTTTTCACACGAAATCTTTTGTCAACTTCGAAAACATTTTTCAAAATAGTATACATTTTTATTGGTGAGCAATCTAAGAGAATTAATACCTAAGCTATATAATCTATCTATTAATATCTAAGATATCTTGAATACCTAAGCTATTCAAATACGGAGTAAAGCTACATGATACATTTACTTATCTGATAAACCGTTAAATTTGTCTTTATATATTTTTATTTTTACTTTATTAACCATTTGGAAAAATGGTTATTGTCCTCGTCAGGGTAGAAAATCAAAAGCATATCTGAAGCTTTTTATTGGTTTAATCCGCATTTTATTCGTTTTCTGGTTGGTCTATACAGTAATCTGTATTTCCCTTTACTTTCAACAGAGATGGATACTTCTGTTGCCACTATGACAAAAAAGTAATAAAAACTACAAAAAAAAATAATAACTCAGAAACAAATTGAGATACAGCTTTCAAACAAATTGCATTTAAAAGTACATTTTTTTTCTCAATACGGCGGTGTAAAAAGTAATATTGTGGGATGTTTAGAAGTTTAAGAATGAAATTTCATTTAAAATGGGTCGTCAGATTTCTTGGACGATAGAAAAGCCTTTTCCCGAACAGCCAATGAAATGCTTGGATAATACGTAAGTTTCAGGAAATCTGAGGAGTCGCAGGCGATTTTTGTCGCTTGCAATTTTTACGTGTAATAACACTATTAATGTTTAATTCATCGCGTACGCAATGTATGACCAACTTTTTTATGTCTTAAATTTTAGTCTTTGAAAAAAATCATTTTCCAAATGGTCGTTGTAATTTGTTAAATTGCTTTTTTATTTATTTATTTATTTATTTGACAAGCATAACGGTAAAAAAATCTTTTGGCTTCCCCCCCCCCCCCCCCACCCAAAAAAAAAAATCGTTTTAAATAATAATAATAGTAAAGTACATTCTTTGTAAAAATGAATGTTTTTTTAGATTTCTATATTCATTTTCAAATATTAAACCCGTGTTTGTTTAATTCATATCCACTGTTACTAGATATGAGACGGACTCAGCCCGAGTCCGAGCACGGGCCCGAAATGGGCTTGGACCCCTTGGAACTTTCAGTGTTATAGTAACATAATATTTTTGTTTCTATAGTGAGGATGTCTCTGTGGGAAATATCTATAAACCGTGGGATATCTCTTCTACAGTCGAGGGAAAAAAGTAAACACCCCTTACTAACTCTGCAAAAAATTGTCGTAGAAGAAAGTTACTGGTACCATACGATTGGTAATAAAGTCTACTTTTAAATGATGTATATAAAATTTGCTTAGGGGCCATCTACATATTAAAACGAACCATAACTTTGTTTTTTTTAATAGCAGTAGACAATTCTGACAGCATAAATGAACGCTACACTCTTCAATTAGACTAAAAAAAATTTTTTATGCAATTCGTACGATAAGTTCCTGAGAAATTAATTATTTTAAAACGAGTGTATTTTAGGGGCTAGTTGTTGACCGAGAGAGTCCCCTTCTTGATCAAGGCACCTTAAGCGTCACTCAAGCAGTGATTGGAGATTGCTAGATTACAGGATGGCATAAGAAATTTCGAAATATCTAGTCGCTTCTATTGTAGACGGCCCCTTAAACCATCATTTTGCCTTTTTCTAAGCATTATTTGAAAACTACTTGGAAGAAAAATGTGAAATTTTGGATTTTCATAAAGCAGGACTTAATAAATCTAAATCTATCAGAAAAATTGTAGGTTGCAATTCATAATTTTTTCGAATATTAATTTCATAATTCATAATTCATATCATAAAATTATAAAAATTGCAAATTCAACGTATTTGTGTTTGGGTATTTTAGAATTATTGCTGCACAAAAAAATAGCACATTAGGAGTATAATTTCCGGAGATATTAATGAAAATATGAAAATGTAATTTAATATTAGAAGCACTAAATTTTGAATGTTTATAATTCAAAAAGTTATCATTCAAGAAATTCGGTGTCTAGGTATAGTTTGAATCGAAGATTTGAAATATCTTGTTAAAATTGTGTATTGCCATTGAAAAAAATGAAGTTTGAGTTCGTTTTAATATGTAGATGACCCTCTAAGCAAATTTTGTATACATCATTTAAAAGTAGACTTTATTTCCAATCGTTCGGTGCCAGTAACTTTCTTCTACGATAATTTGTTGAGAAGTTAGTAGGGGTGTTTACTTTTTTTTTTCCCCACGACTGTACATCCTCTCTTTCTAAGTCTTTTCATAATTACTGAAAAATAGAACTCATGTCTTTCTGCAACAGCTGCTACATGATTTTTTAATCCTTTATGCTCCGACTGTACTCATTAAAATAACTTGTTATAAAATTAATTTAACACATAGATTAGTAGTAATACAGTTTAGAATGAGCTATAGATGCATTACTTTACCTTGTTCCAAAAGCATTACTGGTTTCATAAAACAAAAATATTTTTTAAAGGATTATTTCTTTTTCCCTTGCATCTTTTCAGCTTTCTTGACGTTGAAAGATTGTGGGGGAAAGTTTCAGTTCGGAAATATTTCTATATTTCTATTGGAACAGCATTATATTTAGACATTTCCTAATTCTATAAAATACTAAAAATAATATTTTAAATAAAAGATCTGAGTGGAGATGTAAATATTACACAAAATCCCTATAAATTCAAATTTAATTAATATTAAATAGCAAAATCCTTCTAAAATTTATAAAATGATTGTGTAAATCTTCTAATGTAGTCTCAAAAATTCACGAAAAATGCTATAGAAGATGGAATTTTCAAGAATTTATAATTTGGAATATAAAGTGTTAAAAGAATAAAAATTATGACTCTTGTAAATTTCTGCCAGTGGTTGGCTATAAATAACACATTTGCTATTTTAAACAGATTTTCAGGGACATAAAAGTAATGAAACATCAGTCATGGGGGAGTATATCGTCGCCTCAGAACATCAGTACGACATCTAGTAATAACAAAAACGGAGATGTCTGACTTACTGCCATGAATAACTGTGTTTGCATCAAGTGGAACAATTTCTGAAACACGGAGTTATGTTTAATATTATATCTCAAATGTGTTTTATAAAAATTCCCTACTGTTCCGCTAGATTCAAACACAGTTTTTCATAGCAGTAAGCAGGGTTCGTTGATATATATCAATCGATATATATCTTGATATATATCATGATATATATCCGATATTTATTTTCAAAATATCAAGATTTTTGATATTTTCGATATTTTCATATTATTTGATATTTATTTTCAAAATATCAAGATGTGTGATATTTTCAATATTTTTCTATGTTTGATATTTATTTTCAAAATATCACTGTGCAAGATATTTTTTATATTTTCAGTTGAAACAAGTGCAAATGAAATTTCCAACTGTTATTGACTGTGTTGTTCTGTAAATAATTTTTGTCTCTGATAGTGACTGTTTTAGCCAAATTAGAAAACAAATATCTTTTCCAAGCTGTATGTTTGAATTTTTCACTTTTAACTGTAGATTATGAGGGCATAGTTTTCAGAACAGACACTGAAAGATAAACTGTTTAATTTAGATGCTCAGTTATATATACTGCTTCATTAGAAAAGAATCTGTTCTGGTATTGATTTAGTTCAGTTTAAACTGTATAGCAAAATAGGGAATAAAAAATAAAATAAGCTTACATTAATGTTAAAAATTTTCAATTAAAACAATATTTTGTATTTAAAATTTTGTTTTATAAATTTCTGATTTCTTGATAGTTGATACTGAATCCTATAGCATTTTCTGTTCTATTCTTTTTTTTTTTTTTTTTATCTAAGTGCATAAAGCAAATTGTTTCTGTTTTCAGTTAGTTGATCTTCAATTTTGTTCTAAGTAAAAAGGAAAAGATAAATGCGCTTTTAGTATATTGTTTAAGTTTTCATGTTAAGTGCAATATGTTTTAGTTTCTAATTTATCTTATGCTTGAAAATATTTATTATCAGCAGAAATTGACTATTTTGAAAATATCGGATATATATCGAAAATATCGGATATATATCAAAATATCGGATATTTTTGATATTTTCGAAAATATCATGATATTTACGAACCCTGGCAGTAAGTCAGACGTCTCATTTTCGATTATAGATGTCTTACTGTTGTTCTGAGGCGACGATTTAAGAATAATAGTGTAGACACAGTGAAACCTCTCTGTGCGACCTCCTCCCTGAACGACCATTTTTTCATGGAACGATATGGATACTTAAATTTAGAATCATGGATACTTTTTTCATGGATACTTAAATTTTTATATTTTTTCCTAGCGTGAAAAATAAATTTTAGTAACATTAATTGTTACCTTTTTCCAACAATTAAAATCTATATTTAAACATGACCTCCATTAAGAGGCCACCTCTCGGAGCGACCAATTTTTATTGGAACGGAACGTGGTCGCTTTAGTGAGGTTTTACTGTACAAGGTACAAGAAGATATTTTAAAATGAGAAAATTAATCTTGAAACAATTTTAGAATGTTAATAACAATTTTCAACTGCGTACTGTCAGTTTCGGACTTGGGTGGATTCGGATTCTGATGACACAAAATGTTTCGGGTTCGGATTACAAATCGTCGGGCTTGGACGGACTCGGGTTCCGAATAAAGAGCCCGAACTTATCTTTATTGCACACCAGTCAGAAAAGTCCTGTGGTGGAGAATATGAATGATTTTTTTTTTTTGTCCTGATCTTCCTAATGATCAGATTAATTTCCTTTTTATAGAATTCGCTGTTTGAAGTGTGTCTAATCAAATGATGATATCCGTTTGAAATTAAGCTGTCATTTGTTTTTCAAAAGCTTACAAAATTTATTGAAAGCTACAATGTGTTAAACTGCCGCCCTGCCCTTTTTTTTTTAATATACAGGATGTTTATAAAATTCCGGACCCATTTTGATGTTTAATAACTCATAAAATAATAAAGATAGATTAAAATTAATAACATAAATGGTTAGATAGACTCAAAAAGTTTCATGATCCTTGTCAATGAACTTCCACGTGTGCCCCCTTCGTCGCACAGAGAATATCAAGTCGATAGTCAATTTCACGCCAGGTAGCGGCAAGCATGTCAGCATCCACAGAGGCTATTGCGGTTGTAATTCTGGCTTTTAAGTCATCGATGTTCGACACTCTCCTCCTGTAAACATTGTCCTTTACTAATCCCCAAAGGAAAAAGTCCAGCGGCGTTATATCAGGTGATCTGGGTGGCCAAGGAATTGGACCTCCTCGCCCAATCCATCTTCCTAGAAAATGGTCATTCAAAGAAGTACGAACGATGGTACCCCAATGAGGTGGTGCACCACCCAGATCACCTAATATAACGCCGCTGGACTTTTTCCTTTGGGGATTAGTAAAGGGCAATGTTTACAGGAGGAGAGTGTCGGACATTGATGACTTAAAAGCCAGAATTACAACCGCAATAGCCTCTATGGATGCCGACATACTTGCCGCTACCTGGCGTGAAATTGACTATCGACTTGATATTCTCCGTGCGACGAAGGGGGCACACGTGGAAGTTCATTGACAAGGGTCATGAAACTTTTTGAGTCTATCTAGCCATTTATGTTATTAATTTTAATCTACCTTTATTATTTTATGAGTTATTAAACATCAAAATGGGTCCGGGACTTTATAAACACCCTGTAGAATAAATGAGCAAACGTACCTATAAAACAATATGTTAAAAGAAGTGTTGATGAAATAATTTCTAAGCTAAAAGCGAACTAAAAAGTAAAACAAGCATATACTTTGAGCATTACTATTAATGTTACATAGAAAAATTAAATAATTTAAATATACAAGGTGTTCCAAAATTCGACCGACAAATTCAGAGAGGTGATAGCCCGCATCAAGTGGACGAAAATTTACCATAGAACATATGGGGTCGCAAACCACGCATTTAATCAAAAATGCAGGATATTTCATCCTAACTCAATTTGCGTTGACCGTAATAACTTTCAGAAAAATGAAGTATATTATAATAAAACATCTAACAGACATTCTCACCTTTGTTGTAAATGTGATAACACCAAAAAAGGGGGGGGGGTAGAAGTTTGCATTATACCCGCCAGCAGTATGCACTGGACGCCCCACATTTTGGACCGGTGATTATCAGTTCATACGTATCTTCGATTGCTTGAGCAACATGTCCGGATTTTTTTTTAATTTAAAATTCAGATTTTCTCTGTTTGAAATAAAAGCTATTTTAAAAATTACCGCAGCGAAAAAAATAAAAATAATACTCTTTTAAAATTGCGAAAAGAAGGAATTTTCTTTTAATTAAATCCAACTGAAAAGGATAAAAATAATAAAAATAGTAATACAATCAATTAATAATAATCAAGTAATAACAAAAATCAAAATTTTGAAGTTCCGCCAGGAAGATTCGAACCCACAATCTACTGCTTGGTAGACATTTGCGTGAGCACGACGCAATCGGCGTTCGGCGAAATTTGCTGAATTTAAGATAGTTTTGAAATCGAAGAAGAACGAATTTGCTTAATTAAAATAATATAGGGTTTTTCAAAATTTTAATTTCAGCTCTATGTTTAAAAAAAAAAAAAAAAAAAAAAAAAAAGCAATTTAACAAATTACAACGACCATTTGGGAAATGATTTTTTCGAAGACTAAAATTTAAGACATAAAAAATCGCACGGAGTTGATCATACATTACTTACGCCATGAATTAAACATTAATAGTGTTATTACATGTAAAAATTGCAAGCGACAAAAATCGCCGGCGACCCGTCAGATTTCCTGAAACTTACGTATTATCCAAGCATTTCATTGGCTGTTCGGGAAAAGGCTTTTCTATCGTCCAAGAAATCTGACGACCCATTTTAAATGAAATTTCATTCTTAAACTTCTAAACATCCCACAATATTACTTTTTACACCGTCGTATAGAGAAAAAAATGTACTTTTAAATGCAATTTGTTTGAAAGCTGTATCTCAATTTGTTTCTGAGTTATTAATTTCTTTTGTGTTTTTTATTACTTTTTTGTCATTGTGGCAATAGAAGTATCCATCTCTGTTGAAAGTAAAGGGAAATACAGATTACTGTACAGGCCAATCAGAAAACGAATAAAATGCGGATTAAACCAATAAAAAGCTTCAGATATGTTTTTGATTTCCTACCCCGAAGAGGACAATAACCATTTTTCCAAATGGTTAAAAAAAAATCTGTAACATAATAGTTTCCGAGTACGAGCCTGTAATGGACGGACAGACAGAGAAGCGAGATTATAAGGGTTTCATGAGATGATCGAAACCCTAAAAAGAGTTCGTGCTTCAGAAGGAGGAGGAATTTAAGTAGTTAGTAAGAAAATACATACCTAATCGATAAGCATGATTAGAAAAAAAAATAGAGGAAAAAGTCCAAATACCGGCTATCACTTTTGTTTCCAATCTAGATACTACAATTTAAAAAATTAGTAAATTGAACAGTGACAGCAGGCTACCTTGACACGTTTTGCACCTGTTTAGAAAGAAAAAAATCAGTTTAAAGAGCGTTTTCTGTTTATAAAAAGCAAAATTCCAAATGTCTGCAAATTTTGAGTTTTGAAAATGAGGTCTAAATACCTAAGTTTTTTTCCAAAGAATTCCGCAAATAGTCCTAATGTCAATTATTAAGCAATAAGAACATTATTTTAACAAGTTTTATTGATTAACAACATATCGTGAACAGAGAAAATACGTAATTTTTAATAAACGAGCATTTTTGTCAAATTTATAAAAAACTTAACTACTATCTCTGACAGTCATCTTTCCTTTATGTTTCTAGTTTTGTTTTTTAACGTGCAAAAAAAAAAAAAAAAAAAAAAAAAAGGCCTGCTGTTTGAAATGATAATTGTTTTATATGAGAAAATCGCAAACATAATCACTCTCTGCGTTATCGGTGCAATCGCTATGGACCCATATATCACATTCTTAACATTGAATCCAGAGTTCTCTATCCTATTCTTGTCCGCAGAGAAAGCACCCTCGCAGAAGACACAAATTGCATCATTTCACTTTTAAAAATCCAATTTCTGACTCTTTCGATTGTTTTTAGGTGCGTTCGTAATTATATAAATACGTAGCACCTATAGTCGTCGTTCAGTCCGTCCGTCTGTCCGTCCGTCTGTCTGTCCGCATATAACAGAGCAAAAACTACCCAACCGAATGGTCTGAAATTTGAAATATAAGATTTTTGCAAAATTTTGTCGAGCCATTTCAAATTTTATGAAAATCGGATGTATAGTTTAATTACAGGGACAGTCAAAAGTTTTTCTTTACATTACGGCCAATGGGAAAAATTATTGCAAGTGCATTTTAATGATGTTACAGCCTTCCGAATGGTCTGAAATTTTAAAGATATAATTGTTGCAAAATTTTGTCGAGCCATTTCAAATTTTTGGAAAATCGGATGTATAGTTTAATTACAGGGACAGTCAAAAGTTTTTCTTTACATTACGGCCAATGGGAAAAATTATTGCAAGTGCATTTTAATGATGTTACAGCCTTCCGAATGGTCTGAAATTTTTAAAGATATAATTGTTGCAAAATTTTGTCGAGCCATTTCAAATTTTAGGAAAATCGGATGTATAGTTTAATTACAGGGACAGTCAAAAGTGTTCGGAGAATGGGAAAAAAAATATTGGGAGTGCATTTTAATGATGTTAAAGACTATGTACTTTATGAAGTGCAAAAAATTATACATTCAGTACATTATGGGGTGCAAAAAATAATTATAAAACTTGTTATAGTACGAACGCACCTCATTTGCCACGTTTGACGAGCAATTTCCAAGTTGTTTCTTCATGTTTATCTCCGTTATTAGCCCCCGGTACGGTTTGCTATTTCTTTCTCCCAGCTTATTTTGTTTCGTCTTCAAAAAATAACGTTACCTTACAGAAGCCAGCTGAACAAAGCAGTACGATTAAATACTCTATAGCCATTTTTTAAACTTCTAAGCATCACACATTTTCAATTTTTATACCGTCATATTGGAAAAAAAAAGTTCTTTTAAATGCATTTTGTTTGAAAACTGCATCTCCATTTATTTTTGAAATATTAATTTTTTTGTAGTTTTTGGAGCCATTTGCTTAATATTGGCAACTGAAGTACTCCATTTCTGTAGAAAGTAAGGGAAAAATACTAGGATTTCCAATGCAGGATTGTGTCGATAAAATGAATTGTAAAACTGTCAAGCATAACCCATTACGTAAAATTTGTGACAAAACCAAAGAGATCATTGAAAAAGGAAAATGTCCGGAATTCATGAAAATTAAATTGAGGTTAAACAAATTAGCTATTATACGTAGATTAGTAGGTAAAATGAAAGATCATAAACAAGATTGTCCTCTTCGCCCGATTGTGCCAAAATGCCAAGGTCCTACTTACTTCTTAGAAAAAGCATACGTTCCCCTACTACAGCAGTTGTTGCCTCTTTCCGTATTTACAGTGGACTCTACTACAGATTTCATTGAGAAAATCAAGAAGATCAAAATCTCTGAAGACTGTATTTTAGCAAGTTTGGTCATCGTTTCCCTTTATCCATCCATAGATACAATAGAAGTTACCAAGTACCTAGAACATTTTTTGGATAAATGCAGAAAGCTTTGATCTGCCCATAAAGAACACTTTAAAGAGTAGCTTAAACTTAATTATTTCAAGTAACAGTTTTATTTTTGATAATGTTATTTATGAACAATCATGTGGTACTCCGATGGGATTTCCAATATCTGGCCTTCTGGCGGAATTTAAATTACGCCCCCTCGAATTTAAAAATTTTAGCACTTTTGAGGTAGTTCCTTTGGTATGGTTACATTATGTAGACGATATTTTTATAGTTTGGCGAGGGATTATTGATGAGTTAATGATTTTCATACAGCAATTAAATGAACTTGACAATAATATTAAATTTACTTTTGAACTGGAAACAGGGGGGAAATTACATTTTTTAGATGTTGAGTTACATAGAGAAAGGGAGTGAGCTAATTCGTTCAATTTACCGAAAACCATAGAAATCGAAAGATTGTAAGAATGACCCATATATATATATATATTTTTTCATCTGCGACACTAAATCCTGAAAAACAGAATTCCTGTTTTCTAGTTTGTTTGTTTTTTTTTTGTGTGTGTGTGTTCTAAATTTTTAACACTTACAGCATAGTTGAAAAGTGTTTATGGATTCGGTTTGTCTGTCCATCTGTCTGTCTGTCCGTGCTCTAACCCCCATAAATATAGTCCGATTGCCATGCAATTGATATAGGCTATTGGAGTTTACTATGGCACGTTCGGTATTGAAAATGAAGTGCGTAACATTCTCGGTTTTTGACAGGGTCACTCAAAAAATTTCGTTACATTACGGTCTATGGAGAAAAATCGTTCACTGCGTATATTAATGATATTACAGTATTTTAAACATATTGAAATTGATATACGTCACTGAAATGTACTACAAGGTTCTTACTATAGACTATGGTGTGCATAGAACTTATCGTTCATTTATAGGGACACACAAAAGAATTTGGCTATAGAAGAAAATGAGCAATACTTGAAATATTGAAGTCTACGAACAAAAATTGCTGGAAGTGCGTTTTCAGTTGTGGTATGCGTTTTTAAATTTAACTGTTTTCTAAATATTACTTGGTGGGTATAAATTCTATAGGTCATATATAGCGTCGCACTAAAGTTCTCAACAAAATCCGTTTATTGGCGGAAGTGGCTGAGTGGAAATTTTCAACTGTGCTATGCCGCTATGCGTTTAACTAAACTAACATTTAGCATACTATGTAGTATGCATACATATCTCTAGATCATATACACGATTGCACAAAAAAATCGTATATTTTAACGCCTATTCATGGTAATAGCAAAAATTGGGTTTTTAGGTGCGTTCGTAATTATTGCCGAAACGTCAGTGAAGGCTTACTGTGGAGACACGAAAAGTTTTGATTTCCGGATGTCTGTCTGTCTGTCTGTCTGTCTGTCTGTCCGTCTGTTCCGCGATAACTGCCGCAAAAAGCACCCGATCAGCTTGAAATTAATTGGGCATATTTGTGAGATACCCGGACGTAGCTGTATAGTTTTTGGTTAAATTTGGTTCATTCGTTCGGAAAATATGGAATATTTTATTTTTCTTTATAATGCTTTTCTATGGCAAGTCAGACGATTTTCAAATTTCGATTTGTTGAAAGAAAATGGCACGTTTGATTAATGGATTTAAATGTCAAATTATGGATACTAAAATTCCAAATAAAGGTTTTAAATTATTCCTATTATATTGAAGTTTTATCAATATATCTATAAGATTTTTTTATTTACGTGTATAATGTTCTGAGGACATTTATACATGTATTCCAATAATATAAAGAATTTTTAAATTAATTTTCTTGTTTTACATGATACATATTTCTTTTTTTTTCCTTTTCTTCGTTGCCTAGCGACTGTTATTAGTAGCCTATCATTGCGTCAAATATGAATGAAGTTAGTAAATTACGTTAATTTTGTTGCAGGTACTATTAAAAGGCTATCACAAAAAATATTTTATCGCGCCAAATCGATGCAATTTATGCAATTAACAGTGGGCACGATAATGAATTATTTTCCAGTAGATTTATAGATCTCCAGATATGCCTATTTTGGGGGGCTTTTAATATGTTATTGCTATCGCATGGATTAGGATGTTTAAACTAATGTTTAACCATGCTATAAGTGAAAAAAAAGTACAGTTAAAGGCATGTAAATCCTTTTTAACACTTTCCAACATGGATGAAAAGTATTTATGACTTCAGTTTTTCTATCTGCCGCCTGCCGTGTTTCTCTACGTGCTCTAACTCGCGTAAATATAGTCGGGATTACATGTAATTGATATACGTTATTGAGGTTTGCCAAAGTATGTTTGGTATTAAAAATGAAGAGTGTAGCATTCATAGCTTAATTACAGGGGCACTCAAAACTATTCCGTTACATTATAGTCTTTGGGAAAAATCGTCTGCGATGTATTTTAATAATGTTACACAATTTTAAACGTAATGAAATTTATATACTTTATTAAGGTGCACTAGAACCTGGTTACTGTAAAATATGTTATGTGTAGCACTTACAGCATGCGTACAGGTAACTCAAAAGTATTCATAATATTACAATCTTTGAAGAAAATCCTTTTGTGGCGTTTTTTAATGATGTTACTCTGTTACAAAATAATAAAATTGATATGTATTTTTGAAACATTTTTGTAGTATATGGGGTGCAAAGCATATGTTTTTTTCAGGGTCACACAAAAGTGGTCGATTAAAATGTGATCTACGGGGGAAAAAAACTCTTCACAGCTTATTTTAACACATTAGCGACGGGAAACGAAAATTCTCGTTTTTATTCAGAATACATCATTGGCTAAGGGAGTGACTTCTACCTTACAGAAAAGACATTTATATTGTGTTGTCCATATTTTTTATAGATTGTAAGACATTATATATTACATCCGTACATTGAAAGATATTTACTGCTGCATAAACATGAAAAACATATCTCAGAAACCAAATTCCGAGACACTTTCAGAAGAGGGAGGAGCTTCTACTGTTTTTAAACCCAGATTTAATTAAATTGCCTGTCGTCAGTGTGTTAATTGTGTTGCACTAATTCAAACATTATGAAATTAAATTACATTACTGTGATTGACTACAAGAAGCTTGAATATGATTTGTATCGTATTTATCGTTCATTTATAGGGTCACATAAAATATTTCGGATACAGTTCTGGTCTATTAGGGATGATTGCTGAAGAGCATTTTCGATTATGGTGTGCGTTTTAACGTTAAGTAAATTTGTGCTTAATAAGTAGTGCTTAAATATTGTATAGACCATGTACAGGGATACACAAATGAATTCGTAAGTATAAATGAAAATGAGCGCGAATTGCTTCAGTGTTTTTTTTTTTTTTTTTTTTTTTTGAGTTATGTATTTCCCAGCCCAAATACATTTAGTATACTAACAAATGTTTGCAGAATTTAAATAGAACCATATACAGGACTCCTCAGAAACTGGATATATGGTGCACACTATGCATACTAATCCCCGGAAATGTGATATGAGCAGTTTTAAGAGGGTTTTTTGTCTGCATTAAATTTAAATGTTATAGACGACGCGTAAAAATCTTCACGTAATATACAGGGCTGTAGAAAAGAATTCATGTACGTTTCCGTCTATTGGTAGAATTTACTAAAGGACATTAACACAATTAATTGATAATTACAAATGTAAATTAAATTACACTACGAAGGGGTTCAGGGGGTCTCTGCCCCCCCCCCTGAAGAAATCTACTTTATTATCTAAAAATTACCAGAATAAGTAGCTCATGAGATTTTCAGAATACCATTACATAACAAGGGGTTTAATTTAACGCTTCTAATGTCAGAAACCTTCGAAATATTTTTTCGTTTTATAAATGTTTATGTAATTTCAAAACTTTAAATTTCGTTTTTTGTAGAAAGATTAATATTACTCAAAGGATGCTAAACACAATGAATTGTAGAGCTGACGTTGAGGCTCCTGATCTGCAGATTTACTAGTATAAATACGTAGCACCTATAGTCGTCGTTCAGTCCGTCTGTCTGTCCGTCCGTCTGTCTGTCCGTCTGTCTGTCCGTCCGTCCGCATATAATAGAGCAAAAACTACCCGACCGAATGGTCTGAAATTTTAAATATATGATTGTTGTAAAATTTTGTCGAACCATTTCAAATTTTATGAAAATCGGATGTATAGTTAAATTACAGGGACAGTCAAAAGTTTTTCTTTACATTACGGCCAATGGGAAAAATTATTGCACGTGCATTTTAATGATGTTAAAGCTTTCCGAATGGTCTCAAATTTTAAACATATAATTATTGCGACATTTTGTCGAGCCATTTCAAATTTTATGAAAATCGGATGTATAGTTTAATTACAGGGACAGTCAAAAGTTTTTCTTTACATTAAAGCCAATGGGAAAAATTATTGCAAGTGCATTTTAATGATGTTACAGCTTTCCGAATGGGCTGAAATTTTAAATATATAATTGCTGCAAAATTTTGTCGAGCCATTTCAAATTTCATGAAAATCGGATGTATAGCTTAATTACAGGGACAGTCAAAAGTTTTCGGTTACATTAAGGGGAATGGGAAAATTTATTGCAAGTGCATTTTAATGATGTTACAGACTATGCACTTATGAATTGCAAATAAATACACATTCAGTACAATATGGGGTGCAAAAAATAATTATAAAACTAGTTATAGTACGAACGCACCTCATTTGCCACGTTTGACGAGCAATTTCCAACTTGTTTAATACGTTATGTGTTAATGCGTTTCCAAATGCTTCAATTAGACATCCTATTTCACCTTATTAAGTGGTGAAGTTTTGTTAAATTATTCTGAATGTGTTGGAAAGTGTTTCGTAATCTATGCTGTACGCATGATTTTTCGTTCTTGTTTAAATTATTTTTTTTACACGTTTAAAATGGTGTAGCATCCGAGTAAATGTTTTTCAAATCGGAGTAGTTGAGTCACAAAGTGTTAAATAAAGCAAGAATTAACTAGTCGGATAGGGTAATCCCAAAACTTTCTTCTATCTCATACATTTAATGCTTCCTAAAAAATGCAGCATATCAGCGCCACCGGTTACGTCTTTTACACCAAAATCGACAACTTATGTTAACTTCTAACTGAATCTGAAGTGTGATGAAAATCAGTGCATTAGTTTTTGACATAGAGCTATTGCGGAAATCGTATTAAATTCCTCATTGCAGCGCCACTTGTTGAGCTATTTACACCAAAAATTAAATAGGAACAATTTATACCAGGGACTAACTGAATCTGAGGCTTGATGAAAATTCCTGCATTAGTTCTTGAGATACAGCTATTGCGGAAATCGTTAAAAATGCAGCACAGCAGTGCCACCTGTTAGGCAATTTACACCAAAAATTAAATAGGAACAATTTATACCAGGGACTAACTGAATCTGAAGTTTGATGAAAATTCCTGCATTAGTTCTTGAGATAGAGCTATTGCGATAATCATGAATAATGCAGCATAGCAGCGCCAGCTGTTGGTCGATTTTCACCAAAAAGTAATTAACACCAAATTATTTCAAGGACTAACTGAATCTGAAGTTTTATGAAAATCCATGTATTAGTTCTTGAGATAGAGCTATTGCGGAAATCGTGAAAAATGCAGCACAGCAACGCCACCTGTTGGACGAGTTACATCAAAAAGTAATCAGAACCAGTTTATATCACGGTCGAATTGAATCTAAAGTTTTGTGAAATTCCGTGCATTAGTTCTTGAGATAGAGCGCTTACAAAATTTTTGCCACTTACAGACTCACAGAGTGACAGACAAACTCACAGACAAACATTTTCTAAAAACCATTAAATCTTGTTCAGGACCTTCTAAAACTTATAAATCATTGAAAACCGGACGTCGAAATTTTTCGCGAATCCAATACTTTCTTCTTGTAAAGTTAGAAGAAAGTAATAATTTTGATTTTTTGGTATGAATCTGGAATTTTTTAATAAAAATTCCGCCAAACTGGAAAGATTGATTTTGTTTGTGACTCTGTATTGTTATATGAGTCTGACTCATCTTTGAATAACCTATCCCTCCCATAAGTTTGTATACGCATATGTATGTAATATATATATTAGATATATCCTTTTTAAATTCTTCCTAAAGAACGTAATTAAATAAACTGTAATTGAGACGATTACTATATTAGCTTGAAGATATGTCAACATCATTCTCAACAACGTTTTCCTATTTAAAAAACAAAAAGCGCATGAGGCGCGAAATGCTCTTGAAATGATGTTTGACATTTGAGAATAAAGGTCGTTTTTAAAGAAATTGCATCCCATCGTAACCTTGACCATTTATTTTTATTCAGAAAACACAGAAGGTTGAAGCAGAAGTTCTTCTTTACAAGAAGAAAGTATTGGATTCGTGGAAAAATTCGACTTCCAATTTTCGACAGATTTACACGTTTTAGAAGGTCCTGAACAAGATTTGACTATTTTTAGAAAATGTCTGTCTGTGAGTTAATCTGTCTGTGTGTTACACAAATTCTGTGGGCGCTCTATCTCAAAAACTAACGCACGGAATTTAATAAAACTTTAGATTTAGTTAGTCCCTGATATAAATTGGAGCTGATTACTTTTTGGTGTAAATTGCCTAACAAGTAGCGCTACTATCCTGCGTTATTCATGATTTCCACAATAGCTCTATCTCAAGAACTAATGCACAGATTTTCATCAAACTTCAGATTCAGTTATTCCCTCATATAAATTGGTGCTATTAGTTTTTTTTTCTATTTTTTTTTTTTAAATGTAAATCGCCCAACAAGTGGCACTGTTATGCAGAATTTTGTACGATTTACGCAATAGCTCTATCTGAAAAACTAATGTACGGATTTTCATCAAACCTCAGATTCAATTAGTAGTTGACATAAGCAGTTGCTGATTAGATTTTGGTGTAAATCGCCTAACAGATAGCGCTCTTATGCTGCATTTTTCTGGATTTATACGATTTTTACGATAGTCATATCTCAAGAAATAATGCACGGAATTTCATATCTTTAGAATCCTCATGATGGGCATAGATTGCCATTTAATTTTGGCACTCTGGTAGCTAATTTTGAAGTATTAACATGTATGAGATGAAAGTTTTGGGATTGACACATCGGCTAGTTTTATTCAGTTGTGTGTTTGTAATGCTTAACTGCTTCACGGCGAGCGTCTTTTATATTTCTTTTAATTCTTCCGCATTAGTTTTTCCAAATTTTAATTTTCGCTTATTTAATCCATGAAAATCTATGATTAGATTCAAGCGAAAATTTCTGTAATAAAATACTGGTGTTCAAGGATTTCGTGCGGCCTAAACGATAGGTATGTGTGCCGCTCGTCTCTAAAAAGATTAGAACAACAAAAAATGGTCTTTAATTTTTCTCTGATATGTATCCTCTGACTTTTATTCAACTTATGATATTTAAACTAAGAAGCTTCTTGTACGCTATATTGCCAAAGGTCGCCGGACACTTTCTATATTAGATGTTTTGTCAAATATCTAGAGAAATACTTTGCAAATTTGTCTAGAGCTCCAAGAATATAATCCCACACTTTTTTTTTTTATATACATTAGACCTTTAACCCTCTCATGCACGAATTATTTTTCAAAAAATCGTTTATTGTGATAAATGAGAACCCATTATCATGAAATAATTTCATTAGAATTTTTGATACACTATTAATTAGTGTATTCATCCATACTCATTTGGGGACGTTATGCAACAAAGGGTACATTCACACTTTCCTCATATAGTGACAATATGGTTCGATGTTCACATATTGCCACTGTACTGGAGGCCGGTGTCGTAAAGTGGCGTGGTAGCGTGTAACTTCAACGGACGAGTCTCATTCAGCTCAAAGAAATATTTATTGTAACATAAACAATTAAATGATGAGTTCTCTGGATTAGATACGAGGTATATACAACATTAAATAGGGTTCATTAACAGCTTTTAATAAATTGTCAATTAAATCAAGTCCAGCCACCGAGTGGCAGATCGCTTTGCAATGAAATAGTCTGTGTTGACTTTAAGTCTTAAGAAGTTTTTGTCAGGTCGACGAACAATCGTGAAAGTCTCTTTGGCTCCGAATAATTTCTATTCGGGGGTAGGTAGAGTCTTAGACGCACGACAGAGTGTCGCTTCTCTTGTCTATTCACAACCGAGGTGGAGGAACCACCGGGTTTCGCCAGAGTGGAGAATTTGCACAGCCGCGTCGGCTTCTGCTTCGGAAATGTTCCGAAGCCACTAACCCGTGAGAGAGTTCCATTCTGCACGGCCAAAATATCGGCTTGAAGTCCCTACTTCAAAAAACTACCGAGAGTGCTCTTGCATCTCACTTTATTAGCTTCGTTCTCCGCCAAGAACAAAAGCCACATCCTTTAGCCACTTAAAGTCTCTAGATCGGGATCTCATAAACAAGGTCTCTCTATAGGGCGGAGTGAGGAACATGACGTCAATGTAAGATGCAACACAGCCCCCTGAACAGTAGGCCTGAGTGCTCATTCAAAATGGCGGCCGCCGAAGGCGGACTTTTTCCCCCTGGTATAATTTTATCGTGATTGAGCGCCTAGTGAATCTCCCTTATATTTTTGCTCCATAAGACCAGGCGAAAAGTTAGGTCCCGGTTTTCTTGTAATATTATTTTACTGAAAGATTTTTCATTAAGCTCAATCAATCAATTAATATTTTTGACACTATGGTTCATACTCAAATAACATAATTTTCCGCCTTTCTCTGTTTTCTAACAACATTTACAAAACATTCCAATCCTTTAAGCATTTCGCGACCACAAGAAATTACGCAGTAAAGCATTAAAATGACATTAGGAATCGAAAATAAAATTACCATTATGTAACAAAAAAATCAAATGCTTGTAAAAAAAAGTACCCTTAGAATTCACAGGGATTTATGCTTTTTATGGTTGTTATTTGAAAAATCTGTTTCAAAATATAAAACTAGATTTATTATTGACTCATCATCAAAGTAAAGTATTATACTAATGTGTAAAAAGCAATATTCTGTATTCAAAATAACTCGTGGAAAATTTTGAATATGTCATACACCGAATGTACAATTTGCTACTAAAAATTTCTTTTGACAAGAAACTTAGTATGCCATCATTCAAAAATATTTATCAAAAATTAACAAAATTATTTCTCATGTATTACATATATCTGTCAGAAAAGTAAAGAAACTTTAAAATTTTTGTTTAGCATCATGATCAAAGTTTTATGTGGAGCTCCTTAGTTATGAAAAGAATAACGTATCATATTGGCTAAATGCATTTACACAAATTAAAAATAAATGAAAGGATAAATTTAATATTTAAATTATGAAAAACACATGACATGAAAAATGATTCACGTATTGTTAAGAAATTAAATTCATGTATTCTAAGGTTGAATGCTAAAAATAAATACCGATTTATTTATTTTTCAGTTTTTTTTTTTTTTTTTTTTTTTTTTTTTTTTAATTTTTCTCGTACATTCCTTTTCTTAATTAAAATTTTTAATAACTATTTTTGAGTAATTATTTGGTAAGATCTTATATACAACTTGGATCATATTTTTAAGTATAAATAAAACTGTCATGAGTCCAGGGATCTGTTTAGAAAAAAATTGGGTTCTTTAATGGACCCTTCACAATTTTTTTTATATTTTAAAACAGGATGCTTCACAAAATTTTTCAACTTAACAATTAGCTCTATTCAAAACTTTTGCATTTCAAAACTGAGCTTTTCACAAATTTAATTACTTAAAAGTAAAATCTAATGGGTCACAAAATAACTGAAGTCGTCAAAGAACCTAATATCAAGATATAGATATGCAAATCACTTTGTTGAAAATGTATACACAAGAGCGTGAATATAATGATAATTTCACATTCCCAAAATTAAAAGTAGATTTTTCATAAATGAAAAAAAAAAAAAAACTATTCACAATTTCAAAAGTAGAACCCAGAAAGAAAAATCTTAACAGACCCCTGTGAGGACAATATTTACATAAATGATCATTTATGTAATTCACTACATTTTTAACCTAAAGTTAACTAATTTTTAATAACAAATTCAGCAAAAATTCATATGAAAAATCACCATTACTAAAATCTATACGGTAATTACAACAGTGATGTTTTAACAAGTTAATAAAGCAGCATAACCTGCAATGAAAAGTAGGATTGGCACAATGTTTTCATCAACTGGGTTTAATATATCATTTAAAGGTCTTTAAATGCGTCTAAATTTATCGATAAATTGCATTTCTTATCTAAATATTTAAATGAATATTTTTGTTTATTATGAAAGAGCTTTTGACTTATTATACTTTTCTCATTTTCAGTCAACTGCTCTAGTGAGATTTATAATAATTACTGACAGATGACTGCATCATCATACATTTTAACAATCATGTCAACCTGATATTTATATTCTAGATTGCTAAAATTCAAACCAAGCGTCTGTGTATAATTTTTTTTATTGAGACAATAAATTTGAAAAGTTAAATCAGAACTTACTTCAATAGGTATGTTAATCCTTGAGGATATCCACTGAATATCATTTTAGAAGATTTAATGCATATTCTAGCTTTTTAGATGAAATTAAAATTATCGTTGCGAATCCTTGAGAGATATATCTTTTCAGAAAGAGAAACCGCATGAGATCATATATATCATCCCCTACCCTAGTAGGAAGGCACATGAAACGCAAGAGAAATACGTGAAACACTTTCTCGAAAGAAAACTTAAGTATCTTAACAAAATGGATAGTATCCAGATGAAAATCATGAACCATGTACAACTTTATTCGAAAACTGCGACTTGAATTCATCAACGATGGAATTTTCAATAACAGAATAAATGGCGCCCGTAACTTTGATTTCGCTTCAATTTAACCGCCTTCGACTGATCACGTGACCCACCGGAGTTATGTTAGCGATTTGGCCTGTGTTGAGATGGCTGTGGATGCAATTTCACTTTTTCTTTCCCACGAACGCGGGTGGTCCAAAGATGACCGCGTGAGGATCAAAAGAATATTTTCTCTCGCTAAATAAAGGAATACCCTTCACGTAAGTGCCAACTAGTGATGGGCGATTTCGAATTTTTTAATCGATTTAATCGATACTATGGCCAACTCGATTTAATCGATACTATGATTTTTTTAATCGATGTCTCTAAGACAAAATAAGGTAATATCATTTTCATTTTCCTTCAAAAATTGAAGATAAAGTAGTTGGATGTGCCAATCCCAAAACTTTCATCTGCCTCATAAATGTTAAAACTTCAAAATTCGCTTTCACAGTGTCAAATTTAAATGATAACCTATGCGCATCATGAGGATTCAAAAAGCATAGGCTCGTTGAAGTATGTGCATTTTAAAAGAAAATATAAGCATTGCATTTTCCTAACAAATCATTGAATTTCGGCCCACACCCTCTTAGGCCAATGTCAGACGAACGTCTTTTTGCTCGCTTTTTTCGCTCTTACGCCATCCTTACACTTTCGCTAGCATGTGTAGGGACGGTGTAAGAGCGAAAAAAAAGCGTGCAAAAAGACGTTCGTCTGATATTAGCCTAGATATCCGCAACGGAAAATCCCAATTCGAAGAGCATAAAAGCTACAGCTGTTGGGCAGTATACACCCAAGCTTAATAAGGATCTATTTATCTGAAAGTGTAACAGAATATGAAGTTTGATTAAATTCCGTGCATTAGTTTTGAGATATGGCTATCACGAATATCATGCAAAAAAAACAGAATAGCAGCGCAGCCTGTTACATGATTAACACGAAAAACTCAGGAACAACTTATGTCAATGACACATAATATTAAGTTTGATGAAATTCCAGTCATTACTTCTTGAGATATTATCTCTAATATCGTGTAAATTCTGAAAAACAGTGTTAAATTCAGGGGCTGGTACGGGTGGACAACCCCCCCCCCCCCCGAAACTCTAGAATGTCCCTCTCCAGGACCATAGAAATCCCTCCCGGAGAAAAATGTCTGAATTCAACACTGCTAAAAAAAGCAGAATGGCAGCACAACCTTTTATATCATTTACACGAAAACCTAAATCATGAACAACTTATGACAGAATATTAAGTTTGATGAAATTCCGTTCATTAGTTCTTGAGATATGATACCTAAAATCGTTTAAATCCAGAAAAACGTGTTGAATTCCGGCGGTAGTCCGGAGGGACATGCCCCCCACCCCGTGCAACATTCAAATGTCCCCCCAGAAGTTTTGAGATTTTATGCTTAATGTACAAAAGTCCAATCCCCTTCCCCTCTGAACTGCCCCCTCTCTGGATCCGCAGAAATCCCTCCCGGAGAAAATTGTCTGAATTCAACACTGCTGATAACGCCCCCTGTTGGGCTATTTACACCGAAATCTAATATGCAACAATTTATGCCAACGTCTAACTGAATGTGAAGTTTGATGAAAATCCGTGCATTAGTTCTTGAGATAGAGCTATTTGAGATAGAGCGAAAATCTTGGAAAATGCAGCATAGCAGCGCCACCTGCCGGTAGATTTACATCAAAAAGTAATCAGCACCAATTTATATGAAAGTCTAATTGAATCTAAAGTTTCAACAGATTCCATGCATTAGTTCTTGAAATAGACCGCCCACAATTAATTGTCAGAGACAAACAAATAGACAGACTGACAGACAGACAATGTATAAAAATAGTCAAATCGTATTCCAGACAAGATCTTCTAAAACTATAAATCCTTCGAAAACCGGAAGTCGAAATTTTTCACGAATCCAACGCTTTCTTTTTCTAAAGACAAAAGACAGCAAGGAAAAATGAACGCATCGATTCTGCCCGTAAATTAAGATCAGAAATGGCGAATCGATTCAGTTCAGATTCGATGCCGATGTCGATCTTTAGATGCGGTCGGAAACGCTATTTTTTGATTTACTTCAATTCTTTAGATTCGGGCTAATCGATTCAGTTCAGATTCGATGCCGATTTTTAGATGCTGGTGAAATCGTTATTTTTTGATTTACTTCAATTCAAATCGCATCGCGCATGATCCACGATTCGGGTTGAATAGATTCCTCCAATTTTACTATTTTAGTGGCAGAATTACTGTAAAATTTTGTATAAGAGCTTTTTTTTTCCTTTCTAGGTTCAGTGTTGAATGTCGGGTTGATTTCTTGACTGCTCCCTTTGGGATGAGGGGGGGGGGAGATTTTAGAGTTCCGTAAGGGGGATGCACATTTGTCCATTAAAAAGCATAAAATCTCAAAACTTTCGGGAGGACATTCCAATGTTCCCTCGGGTCACCCCCTGAATTCAATACTAGGTTAAATCGTTATACTTTTGTTTAGAAACCTAGTTATTCGGGTTACTAGATTATTATGTTGTATTTTTCAAGTTCGTCCCTTCTAATCCTTTCCGCCCCCCCCCCCCCCGCCCCCTTCCTCGCCAATCTTAATTTACAGGGCCGTTCAAAATGTGCATGCTATTTTAAAAATGCCCAATTCTCGTTCTATTTTATTATAAATCCACATTTTGAAACCTTGACCAAAGATACATTTGAGGTCGCCCCTCTCACCGTTTGAGACTTACCTGTCCCCCGGGGGGCATATTTATTGTTTCTACATAACCATCTCGTGTAACATATTGTTGGAAAGCTTTTAATGTCCTCTTTTATTTTCTGACCCTCCCCCCCCCCCTTAGTTACACGCTCTTGGCGCTTTTTAGCTCAGAGGCTATCAAAGCCTGAGATCCAATGTGCCCGTCGGTTTTGTATGTATGTACGTACGTAACGCGATAACTCTTGATAAAAATATCCGATTTGCTTAATTTTTTTTCTATGTTCATTCTGCTAAAGCGCTTCCCTGATTAGTTTTGGGGTTCATTGGTTAAGTATAAAGGGGGAGAACGGGGGCTAATCCCACCCTTAACTTAGATAAATGGGTTTTTCGTGCAGAATTATCAGATTTTCTTCAAATTTTGGTATACCGGTTAATTTTGATAACGAGTTTCTCTGATTATATTTGAAGGTTCATTGTTATAATCTAAAGGGGGGGGACGAGGGGATAATACCCTCCCTAATTTAGATAGATGGGTTTTGCTATCCGATTTACTTAAAATTTGGTATACCAGTTTATTCTGATAAGGCGCTTCCCTAATTAGATTTGGAAGTTCATTGGTTTAATATAATGGGGGGGTAACGGGGGGCTAATACCCTCTTAATTTAGATAAATGGGTTTTCCTATCCGATTTGTTTCAAATTGTGTATACCGATTTATTTCGATAAGGCGCTTCCCTGATGACATTTGGAGGGTCATTGGTTAAGTATAAATAGGGGAAATGGGGAGGGGCAATCCCCCCCCCGCCCCTTAGTTTATTTTTCGAGGGGCATTATTCTTTGAAATAAGAGCATACTATACAGTTAGTGTGAATAGCCTGTGAGCTCAATGCCATCAGTTTAACTGAGCACTTTACTTTTAGTTCACAGGCTATCAAAGCCTGAGAGCTAATGTGCCCGCAGTTTCTGTATGTATGTACGTACGTTCACACGTAACGTGATAACTCTCGATAGAAATATCCGATTTGCTTCAAATTTTTTTTCTAGGTTCATTCTGATAAGGCGCTTCCCTGATTAGTTTTGGGGGTTCATTGGTTAAGCATAAAGGAGGGGGGGTACGAGGGCTATCTCTCCCACTTAAATAAATGGGTTCTTCATGCAGAATTATCAGATTTGCTTCAGTTTTGGTATACCGGTTAATTCTGATAAGACGCTTCCCTCATTAAAATTGGAGGTTCATTGTTTAAGTATAAAGGGAGGAACAGGGGCTAACCCCCCTTAATTTAGATATATGGGTTTTTCTATCTGATTTGCTTCAAATTTGGTAACCAGTTTATTCTGATAAAGCGATTCCCTGATGAGATTTGGAGGCTTATTGTTTAAGTATAGAGATGTGACGGGGATGGGGGGGGGGGGAGGTGATTCCCCTTTAATTTATTTTTCGAAAGGCATTCTTTGAAGTAAGAGTATAAAAATGCAATTAGTATGAATAGACTGTGAGCTCAATGCCATCTGTTTAACTCGATACTTTTCTTTTTATATTATTGTTTCAGTGAGTGCACTCTGCATGTCATCGGATGAGTCATAACTGTTTATAGTTTTTAGATTACTGATGGGGAAAAAAAAACATATAATCAAGGAATATACTTTTATTTATTTGTTAACCAGAGAAAAGTATGTTATTTCATTGTTAATGGATGTAGGATGAGAACATTTTTTTTTTTTTTTCTTAACAGCTAAAAATTTGGTAAACATTAAAAAGAAAGATATTTATAAACTGTAAAGTGTAAATGAGATAAGGAGATATATATTCTAAAAAGGGAAAGAAATTTTAGTTAAATACATTATTAAAAGGAGAATTTTGATTATTAATTGGGGGATAATTAGTATGTGATGATTGGTTAATTACGTTCATTACAGCTATTTTAAAAGAAGATTTGCAATATTTGCACGCTTATAGGAGACCCTAAAAAGATCGAAAAACCATTTAACTTTTTAAATAAATTTAGAGCCTTCAAAATTTCGCTCATCTGCGCATTTTTAAGAAGAATGACGTTTATAGGAAGTAAGTCGCCATCTGTTTGGTTGAAGGATGTAAGAATTAGAGTAGAAAATACATCTTGTCCGGATAACAAAAAAAAATCATTTTTCTTTTTTTTTTTTATCTGACCGAGATCTTTTTTAAAGATAAATTTAAATATAATATAAATTATTATCAAAATTACATCTTTAAAATAATATTTTTAAAAATTAAAAAACCTTATGATTTGGCTCAAAGGTCTGTAGTAGCTTACTTCTGGGCCGCTAACATTGTCTAGGGTCCCCATAAATGGAGGTGAGTTGTGGGAGATAATCGTTACGGCCCTGTTGATTCCCTATGTTTTGGAATTACTATTTTTCAGCTTATCTGTGTGAATCTGTGAACATCGAAATATCGATTCAAGTATCGATTCTAGAATTTGGGAATCGATTCTTATTGCGATCGATTCTGTTTTATACGATGTCGATTTTAATCGATTCTCAAATTTTCCAGAATCGCCCATCACTAGTGCCAACTGTGAAGATCGATAGATATTGATATTTTCGTTTCATGTTCTGCGACTTTTTCTTGAACTCTGAAGAAATTCTGAGTCTAGATGACTTTACATTAGATTCCCTATGCTGGTTTGTGCCGTGCATATTGGGAGTTTCAGTATGAGATACTGTCGAATTCTCACACCACATATCTGCATAAGTTTTATATGATTTATTTGGAATGAAATGATTCCATGCAATCTGGGCACTCTGGTACAGTGGAGACTCCACAAGCATATCGTGTTTTGCTTTCAAAGTAGTAAACGAAACTGGAATTTTGTTTACTTTGGTGCAAACTGTCCACATATGAGGACATATATGTTTTATGCCATAAATAAAAACTTAATAGAAACATTACAAAAATTTCTTTAATTACATGCTATATGAGGTAGATTGTATAAATAAAAAAGTATCTTGACGATAGTATGAATATTTCCTGGTCTGTTTGTAGCAAATCCTACGCAACATCACAATGTTTCAATATTATGATTTTAGTTCAACGTTGGTGTGAATTATGGCTACCGATATAGTTCTGTCATCTATTGTACTATACGCTAGCTATTGTCCGCTAGCTTTCCACAAATGAGCTCTCCATGAATGAAGGCTGAACAATTTTTGTAACTCCAATATTTTATAGGGCAATAGTTATCTGTCCTCATATGAGGCCCGTATCAACGAGAGGGTGTTGGTCAGTGAGATCTCAAATTTCCCCCTATAATATTAAACCTATAGGCGTGAATGCATTCTTATTTTCTTAAATATCTCATCAGGAAATGAATACGTATTTTAAACTTCTTTTTTCTCTGTACTCTTCTTAAAGTACTTCTCGTTTCTTTTTTGGTGTCAAAATATTTCTTAAATATATACTTAATGGTATTTGAAGTGTTAAAATCTTAATCACCGATCGTCAACTTCGCTATGATGTTAACACATAAAATAGCAAATTAAGCATATATTTTTAAAATATTTGACACCAAAAAAGAAAGGAGGGGTGTTTTAAGAGGATTACACAGAAAAAAAAGAAGTTAAAAGTATTCATTTTCCGGTGAGATATTTTAAAAAATAAGAATGCATTCCACGCCTATAGGTTTAATATTAACGAGGGAATTTGAGATCTCACTGACAAACACTATGAGAAAACCAGTTCTGTATACTGGTAATATTAAGAAATCTGATAATATTGCGTTCGAATCTCCTCGGATATTAGTATGCATTTCACTTCCTTACAACTGCCGAAACATAAATTAAAATTACCGTCGCAATTAAAACACAGCATGATTCATTAGTCTACATTAAATTTTAGAGAAGATAATTAAACAAGAACAAAAAATTATGCATCACGCACAGATTATGAAACACTTTTCCAATATCACAAGAACTTTTGTTATGTTTTTTTAAATACGGTAAAGGTACATCTGTAAATAAACAACTTGATTTCCGTTCAAAGAGTTCTTCGTATTCGTTTAATATTGGACCATGACAATGCACTGGTCAAAATTCTTTTAACAAAATTCACGAAAACAACGTGATGTAAATAAACCAAAATTCAATTAATCGCATAGACTTAAAGTTCAGTCGCAATTACACCTGTTATGTGAATAAAATTTTAATCTCAACACGAATCTCGATCAGTAACTGTTGCAGTAAAATGCCGTGTGAAAAGGGTTTCATATACCAAGAAGCATTATCTGCAAATGTTTCACTACAAATGGCAAATGCTTCAGTGTTACGCTTAGTCCAGCAATAGCGTAACAGCGGAAACTGTGGAATTCGAGATGGTTACAACAGCACTTTAGGATTATCTTACTTCCTCAGTCATTGCGCGTTTATTGAGTTATATAAATTTTTCTGTAGAGCACTTAGTGACCCTTCATCAAGTCATTTCTTCCCTCTTGCTTCCAAAATAAACTAGTATGTTGTGGCCATCACAAAACTTTCTTCTATATAAATCACGTCAATTAAATCATTTAAATAGTACAAGAAATTACATCAATTTACCACCAATTCATGTCAAAGTGTATCTGAATTTGAAGTTTGATAAAAATTCGTGCCTTAGTTCTTGAGATAGAGCTATAGCGGTAATTCTGAAAAATGTAGCACAGCAGCGCCACCTGTTGAGTGATTTACACCAATACATGAACAGCAATAATTGATATCCAGGTATACATGGATCTGAAGTTCGTTGAAAATCCAAGCATTAGTTCTTGAGATAGAGCTATTGCGGAAATCACAAAACAGCATAGCAGCGCCACCTATTGAGCGATTTACACGAAACTGTATAAAATGTCAATTCATGTCAAGGACTAACTGATTCTAAAGTTTGATGAAAATTCGTGCATTAGTTCTTGAGATACACCTATAGTGGAAATTCTGAAAAATACAGCATAGCAGCGCCAGCTGTTGAGCGATTTACACCAAAATGTACAAAATGTCAATTCATGTCAAGGATTAACTGATTCTGAAATTTGATGAAAATTATTGCATTAGTTCTTGAGATACAGCTATAATGGAAATTCTGAAAAGTGCAGCATAGCAGCGTCACCTATTTTGTGATTTGCACCAAAACACAAACAGTACTAATTCATATCAAAGTATACTTGAATCTGAAGTTTGATGAAAATCCAAGCTTTAGTTGTTGAGATAGAGCTATTGCGGAAATCGTAAAAAATGCAGTATAGCAGCGCCACCTGTTGAGCGATTTACACCAAAATGTACAAAACTTCAATTCATGTCAAGGACTAACTGAATCTGAAGTTTGATGAAAATCCGTGCATTAGTTCTGGAGATTGAGCTATTGCGGAAATCGTGAAAAAGGCTCTATAGCAGCGCCACCTGTTGAACGATTTACACCAAAATGTACAAAACTTCAATTCATGTCAAGGACTAACTGAATCTGAAGTTTGATGAAACTCCGTGCATTAGTTCTGGAGATTGAGCTATTGCGGAAATCGTGAAAAAGGCTCTATAGCAGCGCCACCTGTTGAGCGATTTACACCAAAATGTACAAAACTTCAATTCATGTCAAGGACGAACTTAATCTGAAGTTTGATGAAAATCCGTGCATTAGTTCTGGAAATTGAGCTATTGCGGAAATCGTGATAAAGGCTGCATAGCAGTGCCACCTGTTGAGCGATTTACACCGAAAACTAATCAGCACCAATTTGTATCAGGGACTAACTGAATATAAATTTTTATTAAATGCCGAGCATTAGTTCTTGAGATAGAGCGCCCACAAAATTTGTGTCACATATAGACAAACAGACTCTCAGATGCACAGACTCACAGACAGACATTTTGTAAAAACATGTTTTTCGGAATCTCTGACCCCTAAAACGTGTAAATCCGTCGAAAACAGAAAGTCGAAAATTTTCACGAATCCAATACTTTATTTCTTCTTGTAAAGATAGAAGAAAGTAAAAAGGGTTATGCATTGCTCAAAGTTTAGGGTAATTCTCAGTCTGGTCTGGTTGGGCTTTAAATCTGCAAGCAGCTAGAAACAACTCTAAATCTACGAAGAAAGCAAAATATCTCTGAAGTCTCTAACATCGCAGACAATGGTTTCCATGTCTCTCTTATTAAGTCAAAGGTAGTCTGAATCAATTGTCACCAAATCGTTAAGTCTCCAAAAAAATCATCAAGTTATTCGCCAATGTCAACATTATTTCGTCTATCCCCAAATACCTGTAAAACTATTCTGACCGCAGCAAATATGTTTGTGTGGGAAAGCCATTTTTAGCCTTTTGCATCAGAAATGCAATGTAGTTCATTTAAGAACACCATTGAAAATCAATTCAAGCAACAGCTATCCATAAATTAAAATATATTCTAATTCGTTTGCTCAAACCTTTGTAAGAAATATAGATTTTATTCTTACCACTTAATATAGTACAGCACAACCTCAATAATCCGGCATCCTCGAGACCGACACTAAGACGAATTTTTGAAAATTCCGGATTTCTGAAAAAATATGTAAAAGTTCTCGCGATATTTTTAATTGTGCCTTTATGCGTAGTTTAATTCATAACCAAATGATATTTATTTGAAAAAAAGAGACAATTAAATATTTAAAAAACTTCCTTTAATGAAAGTTTGCTATGTTACCAAAAAAAAAAAAAAAAAAAAAAAAAAGCTAATAGACAGTGAAATTATTTCTTCTCGTTATCAATTTCATTTGCTTCAATTTTTTCGACCGCCTTTAAAAAAGTTTTTCTTGTATTTTATACAAGTGAAGAACATCGATTTCGGAAATCCAATTTTGTTTCCTTAAAGCAGATATTAATTTTCTAGTCAAATTCATGTTTTTTCCAGTGAGACCCTTTCTTCTGCCGACTTCTCGTACTCGTTCCTCTGAGTTGCTACCAGGATTATCAGACATTCTATTTAGTACAGCGATCTCAAAGTTTTTAATTCGGTAAACGGTTGCCATTTTACTTTCTAACTTGGAAGTGTAAGGGAAAAAAAAGGGGGTGGGGAGATGACTTTGATGCCGGATTTTTGAAGTCACACTGTATACCAAAATTTATCTCCCTTGAAAAAAGCACATCAAATTAAAAAGCTTCCAGCATTTACATCTCATAGACGATAATTACCCGAATTACTTTTTGTATCCTTGTAAAATAATGAAAAATGTTCCATGTACCATTTTCTATAAGAAACGCTCAATAATTCATATCAGTTTTTCTGCATTTCAAATTGGATAACATCATTAAAATGATCTTCTAATTTTTTTCACCGGTATACTTTAATTTTTTGTGTATCCTTGTGATCAAACGGTAAACACTTCGCACATTCTTATGTTTAAACAACGCATACTAATTTCTTTATGTGTGAAGTAGTTTAATGTCATTAAAATATGTTTGATATATTACTGCTCAATGACTGTAATTATCTGAATTACTTTTTCCATATGAATGAGAGATAAATGATGCGCACACCATGTTCAGACCTGAATGTGCTAATAGTGAACTTTAGCAATGTGTATGAATTGCAATTCAATCCAAAAATAGTTTACGAAATATAGAGATATGGACCAAATGGGCCAAAGTCATAAATATTTTTCTGCTACGTTGAAAAAGATAATATACATTAAAAATCTTATTTCGAATTAAGATATTCGGTGAATTAATGCTAAATGCGCATAAGCACTCTGACATTCCACCAGAAACCCGGAGCTGGAGCTGGAGCTCTGAATTTTCTCTTGCTCCAGGGCTCCTTTAGTTTTTAATATTCTTTTATAAATCTTTTTTTTTTCAGTCTTTTAAATTTCCAGGCTTAAAATATTTTAATTACATCTTTATTCAGTATTTTAATTATATCATTTTTTAGGGGGTTTTTTATATTAGAGATGGGAAATTTCTCAAAACATGGTAACACTACTTTACTTCTACTTGAGCTAAGTGACAACACTATTTGAAAAAATATGGCCACATGTTGTTTACATGTGTAGTTGTACAATTTTGGTTGTTTGAAAAGTGTAGAAGAAATTTAAGATTTTTGTGTTTAAAATTCCACCAAACTTTCTATTTTAAAAGCAAAAGCTAAAAGGTGTCATAACTTCTGAACAAGCATTTCAAGTTTGATGGGAAGAAAAATGAATTTTGTCAGATCTTTAATGAAGGTAAAGGAAGAAAGAATTTGTGAGCAAAAAATTAAATGTGTAAATTAAAATCTGCAACTCAAAGGCGCGAAGTCGGAGCCGAGCTGGAGCCGGAGCCACAGCATTTTATCTAGGAGCGGAGCTGGAGCTGGAGCATCAAAAATTGTTCGGCTCCAGGTCACTGCATTCCACAGGCACCGTCAAAATGAGATCCAGATAGGCGCAGTGTTGAATTCAGGCACTTTTCTCCGGGAGGGATTTCTGTAGATCCGGGGGGGGGGCATTATAGAGTTCCGGGGAGGGGGGAATTGCACTTTTTGGCCAGTGAAAACTCAAAATCTCAAATCTTTCAGGGGAGATACCTCATTGCTCCGGAGGGGACACTATATTACTCCTGGGGGGTTGTCCCCCTCCGGGCCACCCCCTAAATTCAACACTGAGAGAGAGAGAGAGGAGCAAACATGTGTTTCTGGTTTCCGTAGCCTAGGTTTGATGTTTTATTTAGATTTCCTCTAAATTCCTTTCTCAAATAAACTGTCAAACTGAATGTTCGAAACCAGCCCGTTGTCAAAATTATTATCATTTTCAAAAATTTTTTAATCCTGAGTTTTCTAAAATGTGGAATATAAACATGAAAGACACTAAACTAAGATTGTTTTTTTAATCGTAATTCGCCATGCAAGGTAATTTTTAAACATATCTACATGAAAAGAAAAGCAGAACAATGAAAAAAACATTAATCTTATCATATATCTTTCGTTCATCATGGAGACTGCGACACCCTAACATTTTCAGAATATTTTAACGCAACTTCACTGTTTGATAATATGAAAGAAGATATCTAACAAGGAAGGGCATACGGGCATATTCAGAAAAATCTGAAAAAATTATAGAATGTTCTACTCATAAGATATGTTTATAAAAAAAAAAAAAAAAAAAAAAAAAAAAAATCGGCGGAAACTCGATAGAGCGTACGTAAAAAAATAATAAAAATTTCAATATTTGGTGATTTATCACCGGTTGGTGATGAAATAAAACTTTAAAAAAATCCTTTTTTATGTCAAATACTACTTAAGATAAAAATGTTTCATATTGAGCTTGTTTAAACAAATATAATGTAAATAACTTTTTTGTCAGTTTTAGTTTGATATACCTATATAGACCGGGAGCTGGCAGCACAGACAATCACGTCATCGAGTTCACGGCTGAAATTCCAGAATGAGTTAAAACTCGATTCGCATATTAAAATGCAATCGGTCTGCCAAGTCGTGATGTGTCTTACCACAACAAAACGAATCCCACAATTCAAATTGAGAAAACAAAATTGTAAGAAAGAGTAATGCTGTGATAAAAGACAACACAAAAATAAAAAATTAAATTATTACTCTTTTACTGACATGAAACATAATTCATTAACTTCCTAAAATCATCATTTAAAACAATTAACTTATCCCATTAAAACACAATCCCTTGTATGACACTTATTCCATTAACCATTAATCCCATTTAAATCATAACTATTACTTTCTTAACTAAAATTCCCTTATTAAATAAACAAAATAATTAAATTTTATAATTAACAAAAATTAAGTTGAATGGCGTTTTGAAACATTCAACACTAAAATACTATAAACCCGCAACAACTAGATCCTAGTCTAGAGATCACTATAAATTTATTACATTTAAATCTTCCCGAGCCATGCACTTCGCATAACTCCTTAAAGACTAATAAAATTATACCCGAATCATGTACTAACTCACTTGCAATATCTGAAAAATTACTAGTTAAACAAGAAGGCACACTGCAGTTAAATGATGATTAAAAATTAGGGATACAGAGATTTATTAGATGACAATTAAATTACATATGAAATTTACTCTTTGCAATAATTATTTCATTCAAACAAGAATAGTTTCAAGTTCATCCTACAATAATTATCTTATTTATATAGAAGGACACGTTTTCTAGATAATAATTAATTTAACATGATGAAGTCTCAATTTTAATCATTTTAGTGCTATTTAACTTAATTAAATCCCATCAGTAATTATGGAGCTACTGGCAGTAATGATAAAAAAAATATGTGGAAGACTTACATTCCACGATTAGATTGGCCAATTAAAATAAAATAAAACTTGCGTAATTAAAACATGCAATAAAATTAGCAGAATAAATAGAAAGAAAAGAAGACTTAGCCAGGGCCCCACGCCATCATCTACAACCTCAAGGCACCCTCCACTTTTTGCACCTCCCCAGATCACTGTTGCCTGTTGCCTCTCCAACTCCCGAAAAAATCACTTGCTTCCCGCCAAACACCTTTTACTCCCTTTTTTTGCCACATATGCGCGCAGGGTAATAAGTGCGATGAAAAAACGACACTTGATCTGTATAATAATTCAATGCATTTAATTACTTGCATCAAAAATGTGAGAAGCTAGCCAAAAAAGCAATGGAAATTCTTGAGAAAAATGGTGATTATGCATATTTGTTGTTAAAACTTTAAACTTGTTGAATATCCCTGCGCGCCATTTGATCACGTGAAGACGCTGGTTCCTTCCTCTGACGTCACATCAGGCGGGAAACGTATATGTGCCGCGTTATTCAAAGTGTTGCAGTTACAGTTAGAAAATGAAGGAATGTGAAAATTAAGATTGATAGAACAGAAGAATAAAATAATAAACTATTAATTTGAATAACTTTTAAAACTTCAAAAATATTAAAATAAATACCAGTAGCTCCAAAATAAAATAATCTCGTTTCCAGTAGCTCCATGGTTGATATTTTTGACATCGATTCCAACATATAGAAAAATTACTAATATTGCAAAATACACATTTGATGGTTGTTAAACAATCTAATTAGTTGGAAATACACATACTAGAAATTAAATACTGACGAGGAGAAGTTGCGCAATCTTCAACTCATCAATTGCCAATCAATAAAAATATGACTTCCACCAACCAATCTGCCTTCAGAGCCAAACAAACATACAAAAATATTTAATTTAAAATGAGCTTTGTGGGCAGTGTGAATTCATCCCAATAGTTTAATAAAATTCTGTGCCAATACTTTAACAATAATCTATTTATATAAAATCCAAGTCTCTGTGTGTCCCTCACGATTCCGGTAGGATCGCCTCATTGAAATGAGTAATTGTTGAAAAACCTAATGCAGGGTTACCACAGTAGCGCCAAATGTTAGCCAACTTGGTGATAGCTGGCTGATTTGTCGAAATTCCCATTTAAAACTATTAATCTTTCATAAAGGAGGTCACCGAAATTTAATTTAAACTCCGCTCTTTTAAGATATTTTTCAAAATCTATGAGTGAGAATTTAAAGTACATCTTTACATCTTCTTCCCGATGCTACTAATAAAATAATTGCCAATAGACGACGCTGTACTGTGTGAGCTCCTAACTGCGCGATTTTAATGTGCTTTAGGTACTTTTCCAGTATAGGTGCCTTGGCGAAAAAGAAAAATTTGGCAACATATTTTCCGGGAACCTATCCACTGTTTAATTTTATACATACACGATATTTAATATAAAAAAGACGTTTCTCAAATTTTATAAAGAAACAGATGTGATTTGTACATAAAAACATCAATAATATACATATCAAATAAACGTATAAAACAAACAAAAACGCTCATCAAGTTTGTTTTCATAGCTCTTTATATGATTTGACAACAAATCTCGATATTTTTCCGTTATACGGACACCATGCCAAAATGTATGCTAATGCGCCAATTATTTCAAAATGCTAAAAGATATTTTTAATTTTATGCCAGCAGTTTAATATGAGTTTTATTTTATTGCTTTATTTTATAACAGTTATTTGTTCACTTATTTTAAGTATATAATTGTGATTTAATGAAATAGTTCGTAAAAGTCTGGAATTTTCAAATGTTATATTTTTTAAATGCTCACTTTAGTATCGACAATGTTTTTTCTTTTATTTTTTCAAATGCTCCAATTCACGTGATTTTCATTTTGCGACATCTATAACGCTTGGCGACAAAGGTATCCGTATAACGGAAACGAACCCAAATCTTACTTTCTGATGCCCAAATTACATCAAGCTTTTTTTAAAAAACGCCAAAGCTCCTGCAGTGGAAAAGTACCAAACTGTCTATTATTTTGCGCTATCTGTATTATAGTTTATACTATATGTAAGGGGTGTGGAGCGAAGAGTTTAAAAATTAAATATTAAAGTTTCGGCACAGATGTCATATACGCCCCATATTTGCGCGATTTTTTTCTGACGCCAATGTCATATACACAACGGGTAACTGGCGGCAAAGTGTCGTTATTTTGCTTGATATGGTAACACGGATGTTGTTGTTTATGCTGTTGATGTTTTCGCCAAATTGGCGTATATGACAACTGTGCCAAAGTTTCTATAAAGCAGTATAAGACTAAAAAATTAAGAATAAAATAAATGCAAAATAAGACTAAAGAAGAAAGAAAAATCATGCGTTAAGCATAGAATATGAAACACTTTCCAACACATCCTGAATGCTTTAACAAAACTTCGTTATTTGGGGAAATAAGATAACTAAGTAAACATTTCAGAAGACGCATAAAAAAATTAAAAAATTGATTTCAGCAGTTACCGTCCATAGCCAATAGTATCGTTATTGCATGCCACTATTTAGCCTAAATTTAATTTAAACTACTCTTAAAACTACTGAAATCACATTTCCAGATATTATCATCCATAGACGGTTATGTATCCAATTCTTTGCGTGGCCCTGTATGTCATTTTATCTATATTCTACAAACATTTCTTAGTAAACTAAATGCAGTTCAGCGTAAAAACGCATAATTCCTTTAAAAACCACCTTTAAGCAATTTACTCTCATACTCAGTAACCCTTACGAATTCTTTTGTGTAGCCCTGCATATGAACTGTAGCATTTATACACACAGATAGTATGCATAAATGTAGCGAAACATGAAAGCGCATATCATAATTAAAAATGCATTTCTAGCAATCATTGCTTATGTACTATACTTCGGATAAAAGTTGCTTGGCGAGAAAGAGGTTTGCAAACGTATTTTCTGACAACCTATCATACTCACAAGCAATTTTTTCCATATGTATGCAATTTATTTAGGTAGATGTTAGCTATCCCGTCGACCAGTTTCGCCACATTATATAAATCACCAAACCACTCGCCAAATTATACAAATTGACATAATTTTTATTTTAAACAACGAAAGATCAATTAAATTAGCAAAACATTAATAAAAATACAAATATAACGTCGAATTAAAAATCACTTGATGACGTAAGATATGACATGATCATGTTTAATGTCAACCATTATTGGCATTTAATCTTACAATTTGGCGACAGTAATTTGGTCGACGGGATAACTAACAAGTACCTTTATTTAATGTAAAAAAAGCTATTTACCCATTTTTTGGTACTTTTCGGTTAGCCGGGCACCAGTTTTATATATACATATATATGTATATATACATGTATGTATGTATACATATATACATGCATATATACAATATATGTATATGTATCTATATGTATAGCTACATATATGTATGTATATAAATATGTATATATAACACTGGCGCCCGGCTAACCGAAAAGTACCCATTTTTTAACAGAAGTAATTTTGGCACAGATGTCATATTCGCCCCATATTGGCACAATTTTTTTCCGACGCCAATTTGGCGAAAACATCAACATCATAAACAACAACATCCGGGTTACCATATCAAGCAAAATAACGACACTTTGGCGAGAGTTAATACCCGGTCTGTTTATGACATTGGCGTCAGATAAAAAATCGTGCCAATATGGGGCGAATATGACATCTGTGCCGTAATTTTTGCACAGATGTCATATACGCATCGGGGTTGGCGTGATTTTTCTCTGACGCCAATTTGGCAGAAATCTCGCTTTCGAATACCAGTTACTTATATGTTTTTAAATTATTTGCTATCATTTTGAAAAGGAAATAACTATAAACAAATAAAAGTGGTACAGATGTCATATTCGCCCCATATTGGCGCGATTTTTTTCTGTCGCCAATATCATATAGGCAACGGGTACTTAACTTGCGCCAAAGGGCTTGATGTGGTAACCCGGAGTATGTTGTTTATGCTGTTGATGTTTTCGCCAAATTGGCAACCGAAAAAAATCGCGCCAATATGGGGCGAATATGACATCTGTTCCATAAAAGTTTGAATAATAACTATAGAACAAAACAGTTTATATAATTAAAAACAGAAAATAAAAGTAAATAAACAATTTATTAATAAATAAAAAACAATAGCCGGGTTACCATAGCAGGCAAAATAACACCATTTTGGCGCCAGTTAGGTATCCCGATTCATATCTGAAATCTGTGCCGTAATTTGTATATAAAAAAATATTATATATATTTAGAAACTATTTTTTTTATGTATATAAGTGCATATATAAATAAAAATAAAAGTTCATTAGATTTGTTTTCATAGCTGTTTATATATTTTGGCAACATATCTCACTTTCTGATGCCCGAATTGCGCCGAGCTTTTTTTTAAAAATGCGCTATAATGGAAAAGTACCTAAATAAATAATTAACAGAAATAACCAATTATACAAACTAAAACTTTTTATTTCGAGATCAAATCATTGTTTTTTATTTCAATTAAAAATACAGATATCCTTGGATAAGTTTAGTTGAAATTACGTTCACAGCTTAATATCTCATTCCATAAACCTAAACAAACACAAGTGATTCATTCATCGTGAAACTTAAAAAAAATTTAAATCATTGAGGTAATCACTCACAAAGTAAGTTCTCCAACAATCAATGGACAATATTCTAATGACATCATAGTAGGTAAAATGGTGGCGGTATCGTTTGTTTATGGTTTGAAATCACAAAGATTTAATTTTGCAATGTCTCTTAGTTACATTATTTTATTGTCATATTTATGAGCTCAGAACAAAAGCATATTTTTTTCATTATTTAGTTATTAAAGTCGGAAAAAATTATAAATGCATGATTTGAAAAATTTAAATAATTTTCTTTCTTAATAGTAAAAAAACAACATCGGGAAGTAACAGCGGGTTTAAGTTAGATAAGTTTAACTGTTTAATTCTGTTGTAATATTCAAAATAACTGTATTTATTAGATTTCAGTAAACAACATCAGGACCCGATTAAACTTTGAAGTTACAGGAATTACAATGTCATTTCAGGACCTTTCTTTTGGAGAAGCTTTTCTAAATTTCATATATACATGGAAACTCTTCAGTGTTAGAAATATTATTCTTAGGACTGACATAACATGAGAACGGCCTGCAATTTTACACAAGTTTTGGAAAACTACTTTATATCAGAAATTTTGCTAAAAACTGGTTACTTTTTTGTTAAAGCGGCCCACACTATTAGGATTATGACAAGTTGCAGCCAATTTCGCCAACGTCGTAACCAAGATCGTGAAGCACACACATATAATACCATATAATACCATTTCATGAAATCGTATACGATAATTTAATAGTTTTTACCTTACTTCAAGTGTAAAATTTATTTATTTTTAAGGCTTAACAATCTAAATTGCCCAATATATGAATTAAAAAAAATGTAAACAAAGATTGAATAGACATGACCGCAAAAAGCCTCAAATCTGCATAACAATTGGAGCCAAACTGTGCAGATTAGTGGTCTTCTACTGTGCACATTTTTTCATAAATGTGTTTCGTTCTTTAAATGTGTTATTTCATCTATCACTGCGGAACAAGCGAGAAAACTCATATTCTTGCACATGAGTTGTATTTATCTTTATATCTAAATTTCCGTCATTTTTGACGGGCTACCTTTCTAGTACATTATAACACTTAATTATTTACTTTTAACTGACTTTAATTTACCCAAAACAAAGATAGTTACTTTGTAAACAAACCGACCGCGATTAACAACAAAACAAAATTTAAGTAAAAACATCGTTGAAATAAGTTAATATATAACAATTAAGTAATTCATAAATGATTAATATGGTAATTTTACACTTTTAAATATCATTCTGGGTTACGACATAACAGTCGTATGAAAGCACTACCGAAGCACTACTATATCGACCAAAAATATGAAAGCATGGAGGACTGGGAGCAGGAAAACACAATGGTAAACCTACGAGTTAAACGCTAAAATCGGGTTTTTAGGTGTTTTCCACCAACATATGACTTGGCAGAGTGATTGAGTTTTAATATGCAAATCGAGTTGTAACTAATTCTGGAATTTCAACCATGAACTCGATGAGGTGATTGTCTGTGCTGCCGGCTCCGGTCTAATAGTTTTGTCATATATATACACATTTATAATGAAAGTTAACTATGAAATTTTATGAATTAAAACAAAATTTAAATTAATTAAAATTGTTGTTTCAATATCAAAATTAAGTCCAATTGAGCATTGTCGATTCAATTTTATTGCTACAAAAACAACGAATTCTTTGATATTTAAATGAATAACTGCTAAATGAATCTTGCCTTTATTTTGGAATAAGTTTAAATATATGAAAAAAAATTATATATGAAATTGTTTTTAAAGTAACAAAATTAAATAACAAGCAACATAAATATGTAATTAAAAAAAAAAAAAGTTTTTTAAACTCTCTCATTGTTTAAGTTTAAATTCATGAAATGCTATTTACATGTATTCTGAAAATCAATTAACAAGCAATTTTCAGGTGCATTAAAATTGTTTGCTTTAGGCGAGGAAAAGTACTGCTCGCCAAATCGTTTTTTCGCGCCAAAAACTCGAACGTATTTTATTTTTTTACAGCCTTTCTACTGTAATTCCGCTACTAAATTTGACTGATCCTTTATTACATACATAAGTAGTTTAATTAGTATTTTTTTTTTTTTAAATATGGTTTGTGCAGCCCGGACTATATAGGATCTAAAACATTTGTATATATGCTACGTAACATGTTAAATTTAGTTTAGTTAAGAAACACACGGCACAGTTGAAACTTCCTGTCTAACAATCTCCGCCAATAAGCAGAAATGTACTCGAGATCTTTTGTGTAGCTCTGTAAATGATCTATAGAACTTATATACACCAAGTACATAGGCGTAACCAGCCTTTTCAACGGGGGGGGGGGGGGGACAGATTTTTTAACCTGAAAATGCTGGGCACAAACAATATCTTATATAGTAAAACCTGCTGAAACGGAACACTATGAAACCGGCCGAATTTCCGTTCTAAACACTAGACAGGTTTTCATTTTTTAAAGTATAATTGTGCGGCATTTCTTTGAGAAACGGCCCCAAACGCAATTTTTGTTTGTGTGAGGGGGGATGAGAAGAGGTTCAAAACTAAATCTAATGGTAAAAAATACATATATAAATCTCCTTGCAGCAGTGACATAAGACGGTGACTAAGAGTGGACACAAGTGTAAAATCTTTTGGCACCCTAACTTTTTATAAAGAATAAAAAAGGCTTTTAATGATGCTGGAAACTTCTATAGGCGCTGGGGAAAGCTGCATGAGATCTAAAATTATCACAGTCAAAGTCTTGCGTCAGACCCTCTAAAAATTAAAGTCCCCCAATTAAAATTTCTTAATTAATTAATAATCATTAGTAAAAATATCGAACTCAAAAATATACCCTCGAACTGTAGAACGGCGAGGAAAAAAATCTATCTCCTAAAATTTCCATCTTCAAAAATTAGCCCCAAAAAATTAAAGTCCCCCAATTAAAAATTCTTAATTACACATTAATTAATTTATTTTTCAAAAGTTAACATCGTCTTATAAGATGACGCATAACATTCACCACCGCATAACCTTGAGCCTCCTCTAAGAGTACGCCGCATGACCTTCACCTACGCCGTATAACCTTCAAACAGCATGCTGAGGCCATTTGAAGGTCCACCCGTGCCACTGGCGTTGAACCGACCTTTTATAACTACTGCCACCACAAGATTTGAAAGGTAAATTTCGCTTTACTAATACAGCGAAATTTCTGCCAATAAATAAGGCAATTTTTTTTTTTTTTTTTTTTTTAAATAATCGTGAGAAAGTAATAAATTAAAGCCACGAATATTAAAGCTACGAGTATACTCGTAGCGTGGCAGTCAACGCGTTAAAAATATATATTTATAATAAATATTAATGTATTTATTGGGAAGAATTTATAAGAATATAATTTAATAAAATTATTTATTAAATTACAATTAATTATAAGGATTTTATATTTTGCTTAGAAAAAACATAACTTAACTTCTAATTATCATCTTTAGTCATTTGCTCCTTCCCCGCTTATGTCTCCACACACACATACTAAGGAGGAAAATTGTAGGGGTGACCGGGGGATGGCGATACCTTAAGGGAATTAAAATTTTTTCACCTCTAAAAAAATGTTTATTTTAAAACAGTAAAAATTCTAAAGCTGGATCATGATCTTTAGTATCTGTATAAATTTAACCGTAATTATAAATGTAACATAAGCACCCATAAAAAGGAAACTTCTTTCAACCTCTGCACAGTGGCGGGATTACCCAGGATGCTGGAGTAATTCCGCCACTGTATCGGGGTAATGATGCCACTCTTTAATGACCTAGTAAATACATGAAATGGATACTAGGAAACACATAACCTATTGAAAATATTTAGAAAGCAATTTAGAAAGCAAAAGTAATTTATCAGTTACAATTTAAGTCAAATTGAAAAGTCAAAAATGTAAATTTCTGCTGAATCGGCTCCACTACATTCAAATGAGGCCATTTTTCACCCGATTTACATTGTGGCAGCATTACCCCGAGAGGACAACATGGCAGAAATCCCCAAACAAAGCCGAAAGAAGAACCGAACTTGTTCAACACATTGCATCAAAATGTCGGCGAATGCATGTAGATTACCGGTAATATTTTCTTAAATACCTAATGTTACAATAAAAGGTGCTTATCTCTACTCATTTGAAGCTCCAAAATAAGAAGCAACTAGATAAAATCTAAATTTTTCACTAGGACAAACGAACGACGTGCAGCAAAATCACTTTCACTCTAGGCGCTGTTTTTATTGTTGGCCGCTATAGTGCAGGCACATTCATTATCTCAAACTGCCCTTAGTTTTTAAACTAGGTGGGGTGACGGCATAACCCCGGGTGACGCCATTCCCCCGGTCTCCCCTACGTGTTATTTTACTCAAAAAGTTTTGAGCCCACCCAATGTTTTTCAAAAGTTGACGCCACTGAGAGCACGGATAGATGGCACACGGACAGACAGACAGACAAACCTAATCCATAAACACGTGTCAACTATAATGTCGGAAAATGTTTAAAAATAGAGTTACGTTAAATAAAAGAATGCAAAACGCAAATAAGTGGTTGAAGCAGACCAACAAAATAGAAATAAAAACAATCGAGAAAAGTTTTTAATTAGACGTATAATTGAACAAGGAAAAGAGCCAAGCATCAAGAGGTGAAAGCAAGCTGCATCCCCCTGGGGCACGGCGAGCTTAGTCGAGTTTCATGGTCAACTCAGCTTAGTGACCGCGATACTGCTAGAATAGGAACATTTCGCTCTTGAAAACCAACAGAAGCGGAATCAATTATTGACAGTAAGTTTTATCAAAACATTTGTTTATTTATTCTTCAGTATCCTATTTCATTTATTTCATATAAATTGGGGTTGTTCTCTGATCTTTTTTTAACACTTTCCAGCATAGTTGGATAAAAAGTGTTTATGATTTCGGTTTATCTGACTGTGGTCTGCCGTCTGTCTACTGTCTGCGGGTGCTCCAACTTTCGTAAATATACTCGGACTGCCATGTAATTCATATAGGGGCTATGCATATATAACGTTATCATTTTAGGGGGAGAGGGGGGCTCTGGCACATGATATCGTAAGATATATCTAGGGGGATGAGGGTTTGTCTTTTTATATCGTTATCATTTTTGATGCAACCAAAATTTTCTCTATATATTTTTAAGTTGTTCTTTACATCAAAATAGTATGTTATCTATTTTAATGAAAATACAAAGTTATTATTAAAAATCATTAAATGATTATAAAATTATTGATTTCCAAATTATGGAATACCCAACGTTCGGCATTCCTATTCTTCTGTCATGTGTGTATACATATATAATCCGAGGTTCGAGAACTAGAGGGCGAAGTATGTTTGAAATGATGAAATGATACTTGTCGTGTTTACGACTAAATAAAAGAGAAAAAATGTTGTCCACCTGTATTATTGATAAAACGTTCTGTCTAACTCACCCCCTATGCGGAGGCAAGTGCAAAGAAGAGATTATTAATGTTGAATGCATTATGTAACAAAAAGCTACTATTAAATACTTTTAAATAGTAACTATTTCTATTAAGTGCTATTTGATATAGTGTTATCTCATATATAAAGTTACATTTTATTGACCTCTCTTCCGTTGAATCAGTAAATAAACGAAAAATAAATGTAACTATATTTGTATATCACTGCAAACAAAAGAAAAAAAATTCTAAAAATGAAAAGAATTTTTAGACATTGATAACGGTATCTTTATCCCCCGAAGGGGTGTCGAAGAATGATAATGTATGATATCGTAAGGAGGGGAGGGGGTCCAAAATTACCAAAAAGTTGATAACGTTATATCTGTATAGACCAATGTGTTATTGAAATTTGCTATAGCATGATCGCAATAGTACAGGGAAACACAAAAGATTTCCTTTACATTATGGTCTGTGTGGAAAAATCGTTTGCAGTGTGTTTTAAGAGGTCAGTGGACTTTCAAAAACACGAAATTTGACAAAGAAATCGATTTTCTTTTAGTTCGGAGAATTATGAAATTAGATGCTTAAATTTATCTGATGTAACAAGAATTTCTTAATTCGGACACTTCTGCGCAGAGATATAAGCATTTATATTTGTAAAAACTGTATATATTTATGCAGTTTGTGTTACTTAAAATGCTATTTTCTCAAAATAGAAAAATTTCGCACTTTTCTAACTTTTGAAACGTTTCATCCACATTTCTAATTATTAGATTCTTTTGAAATTTATACTGTGTATCTTCTATTTCTATACAATAATAAATAAATGTTACTGTTAGCATAAAAAGTTGCATTTCAGGAGTACTTTAGCGTTGAAATGTATCTGCATATGAAAATATATAGCTACTATTTTAGAAAAAAAAAATAAAGAATAATTATAAAATATTTTTTTCTACTTACATATTCAACGAACTTTTAAAATTCATGCTAACTTCCATTGTAATATGTAAAAAGTATCTGACAAATAAATATTTTCACATTTTATGCACAAGAAATGCGTATGGGGCATTTTTTAAAAATTGAGTAATTTAAGAACTCTTTATCATTTTAACACCAAATTTTGAATATAACTATTTCAGATTGCCATTAATAAGTCTGTAAATTTTCAAACGAGTCCATTGAACATTGAAGGATTTGATTTTAAATGTTCAGTGTACCCTTAATGATGTTACACTATATCAAAAATAATGAAAGTTATTTGCATTTCTGACGTAAATAATGCTTTCTGTTAAATATAGAGTACAAAGCATTTATCATTCATTTACAGAGTCACACAAAAGAATTTGATTTTATAATAGTCTTGGTCTACGGGAAAAAATTGTTTGCAAAGTATTTTAATGATGTTACACTATTTCAAACGTGATTCAATTTATGTACATTATTGAGGCGTACTGCAAGATGCTTACTGTAGAATATGCCTTGCGTAACGGTTATCGTTCATTTACAGGTATACACAAATATTTCGGTTACAATAGTGTCTATGAGTATGATAAATGTTGGAAGTGTGGTTTTAAGTTTAACTTTTTTTTTTGCTTATTGCTTGGTATGTATAAATTATATATACCATATACAGTGCTGCACTAAAGAATTCTTAAGCATTACTGTGTATGAGCGTGAAATGCTTAAGGGAGTTTTTTTTATTTGAAAAAAAAAATTGAGTTATTCCTTTTCTAGCTGAACTATATTTATAATATACTCACTGATGTTTGTAGAACATAAATAAAAGTGAATTACAGGGCTTCGTAAAGAACTGGATGCATTGCCGTCATGGATGGTAATTTCTGAAAGCACGTATACAGTTGTGTTATGCGTTTTATCGCTGAATTATTTTTTAATTTAATATGAGGCTTGTATAAAAATCTGTAGAAAATATACAAAATTCTTCGAGTGCATTTCCATCTATTGGTGATAACTGCTGCAGGTGAATTTTTTAATTTGTTATGAGTTTTGTACCTAAGCTAAGTTTTAGCACACTGTGTAGTGTATCTCCAGATATATAGATCTTATGCAGAGATGCACAACACAATTCGAGTACCTTTCCTGCTATAGGTGGCAATTGCTGAAATAGAGTTTTCAAAACTGTTTACATACATATATTGTCTTTTATCCTTTAAGTTCCATTGCAGTATTCTGGAAGTGTAGGAAAATGTTTCAGAACCTATGCTTGACGCATGTCTTTTCTTTCCTCTTTAATTTTTTTAGCTATTTACAGATTGGAAATCTCGGGGCACCTCCTAAATACCATCCTCTGGCCTCACAATAAGGTGGCCAAATGTCTCGGTTTTAAATTTAAGCTTGTCCGGGACACAAGAATCTCGAAACCATCGCATTTTTGCTTTATTAACTTAAGGGGTCTTGTACAGTCGTGGAAAAAAAAAAAAGTAAACACCCCCTAGTAACTCCTCAACAAATTATCGTAGACGAAAGTTACTGGTACCGGACGATTGGAAATAAAGTCTACTTTTAAATGGTGTGTATAAATTTTGCTTAGGGGGCCATATACATATTAAAACGAATACAAACTTCATTTTTTTTCAATGGCAGTACCCAAATTTAACGAGATATTTCAAATCTTCGGTTCAAAATATGCCTAGAAACCAAATTTCAAGTCATTCGAATGATAAGTTTTTGAATTATAAACATTCAAAATTTAGTACTTCTAATGTTAAATTACATTTTCAGATTTTTATTTATATCTCCTGACATTATGCTCCTAATGAGCTAATTTTTTGTGTAGCAATAATACTAATATACCCAAACATAAATATGTTGAATTTGCAATTTTTATAATTTTATGATATGAATTATGAATTATGAAATTAATATTCGAAAAAATTATGAATTCGAACCTACAATTTTTTTGATGATTTAGATTTATTAAGTCCTGCTTTATGGAAATCCAAAATTTCATATTTTTGTTCCAAGTAGTTTTCAAATTATGCTTAAAAAACGGCAAAATGATGGTTTAAGGGGCCGTCTATGATAGAAGTGAGTAAATTTTTGAAATTTATTCTGCTATCCTGTAATCAAACAGGTTTCATTGACGCTTAAACGTGCCTTGATCAAGAAGGCGGCTCTCTCGGTAAACAATCGAGTTCGGAACTTCAATTTGGATACAGCCTTTAAAATACGCTCGTTTTAAAATTAATTTCTCGGAAACTTATGGCACGAATTGCATAAAAATTTGTTTATAGGCTAATTGAAAGGTGTAGAGATTATAAACATGAAAATTTGACTATTGATTAAACATATTTTGCTTTTTAATATACCAACATTAAAAACTAACTAGTCGTTCAGAGAATTTATGTATTGTTGAAATCAAAGCACCGTATATACTCGTGTATAAGTCGAAGAATTTTAGACAAAATTTATTTTGTCTAAATTATTATCCCATGATAATAATGAATCCGAATTTTTAACTTCCCCCCAAAATTTCGCCCCCCCCCACGCAATCCCCCCCCCCAAAAAAAAAAAAAAAAATATTTGTTTTTAAATAAAAATTTTTATTGTTTTAGGGAAAAGTAATGTATAAATTCAGAAAGTAGACAAAATTTGCAACAAATAGGATATAGGACATTACGACGTAGGATGAACGGGGAGGGAGTGGGCTGCCTCAGAACATTCCCCGCGCGCTGTTCTCAAAACACAAATTTTTTCAAAAAATCAATTTTTTGGAGATTTGCGGGGGGGGGGGGGGAATTTTGGTGGGAAGTTACAAATTCGGATTCAGCGACCGAAAAACGTAAAGTGAGTCGAAATCCATAACTAGCATTAATTTTGCCAGGTAAAATCCCCTATTGCCTGGACTTTCATAACTTAGTGCACATAGCGCCGCAGTGTATGTTCCGAGGCAGCCCTCTCCCTCCCCGTTCATCCTACGTCGTAATGTCATATATCCTATTTATTGAAAATTTGTCTACTTTCTGAATTTCTACATACTTTTCCACTAAAACAATAAAAAATTTAATTTAAAAACAACTATTTGGGGGGGGGGGGTTGCGGGGGGCGAAATTTTGAGGAGAAATTAAAAATTCCGATTTAGCGACCCAAAAGACTTAAAGTAAATCTTATAGGGAAAGTTCTGAGGGGAGATGGGAGGGCGAATGTAAACGATGGGAGTGGTTAAGTGGAATTCCGCAACTTAGTCCATGCAGCACCGTGGCGCATGTTCCGAGGCAGATCCCCCCTCCCCCTTCATCGTACGTCATAATGTCATATATCTAATTTGTTGCAAATTTTGTCTACTTTCTGAATTTCTAGATACTTTTTTCCTAAAACAATAAAAAATTTGATTTTTTTTTAAATATAAACCTAATTTGGGAGCATTTTACTAAAATTTGGGGGGTGGGTTGACGTGGGAAATTTTGGTGGGAAGTTACAAATTCGGATTCAGCGATTCAAAAAACATAAAATAAGCCAATTTCCAGAACTACCATTAATTTTGCCAGGTAAAATCCCCCTTTTGCCTAGACTAAAGACCCCTTACAGGATACTCTTGACCAGTAGTTCTTAACCTTGTTGGATGTACCGAACACCGCAAGTTCCATACATGCAATCGCTAAACCCTTCATAATTGGAAATATATATGAAATGATTCCGGTTGTACTTCATATTATTAAGTGAGTATAGTAGTCATGGCCTTACAAGAAGATGAGGCAGTTTGTGCTGAACCTGATTTTGTTTACTGTAATAATACATGATATCATCTAAAGTCAGGTCCAGTGACTTGGAAGATGGTAGGAGCCAAAGCTCTCTAAATTATTCCTGATATTCAACAGAGGACTGCATCATAATCTGACTCCTCTTTCCCTCTGCACCCCGCTTTTTGTCAGCTAGTTTTTACTTTTTCCAGCAGAGGACAGAAGTATCAAAGTGGGGGGCATCTTCTTTCATGATTGGTGCATTATCTTTTTATATCTGTTTTTTATATGGAGACAAAAGTCTGGACTTATGATTACACAACAAGAGTTAATTCTAATTTAAATGTTAAATATTATTTATGAGGTACTCATAATATGAAATGTCAACCAGACAAAAGCTAATTATGATTTATCTGTTATAAATTTTCCACTTTGACACTAATTAAACTAACATATTTACTTTGATTTATAGATTTGAAATTAATCCTTTGTTGTTTACAATTTGATTCTTAAACTATCTAGCATATCCTGAAAAACTCTGTTTGTTTATGCTATAAATATAATGATGCTTTACTTCCTTGTTCATGAGAGAGTTGCCCCACCAGTGGCTGAGAGGTTCTGCTCTCGAAGCTGGTAGACGGGAGGTGCTGGGTTCGAACCCAATCGCGCCCGTCGGCCTAATCGTTCGGAGTTTTCGTGGTTTTCTTCGAACCTTGGATTTCCAAGCGTTAATACGGGTTAGGTTCCCTTAGAAAGACCCCCACGAAGGGCACTCCCCCCCTGGCCCTATATCCCTCGTGCAGATAACTGGCCGTCATAAATACAACAACAACAACATGAGAGAGTTATTACTTTTATAAGTATTTTAAGATAGTTTAATATGTTTTATGATGACTGTCTTATGTCAACAAAGGGTAATTTCTTTTCCAACTCTGTTTCCTAAATATCAATTAGTGTCAAATATTTTTATGATGAAGAAAATATTTTTATTTATTTGCTTTAAGAGTCTATGAAAAATAAGTTGGGTTTCCTGATTTAAAAATTAATTTAAATTTTGAATTTAAAAAAGGTTTTATCTTTTAAAAAGGGGTTTATTTTTATTTACTTATTTTTATCCTTTCATATATATATATATATTAATGTTCAGAACATAGAGTGCATATTTATTAGTGCACAAAATGAACGATACATCAGTTGCTCTTGGTAAATAGTGTTCAAGGAACAAAACCAACAAAACAGGAATGTCATATAAAGCAAGAACGAAATTTCATGCGCCCAGCATAGATCTTGTAACCCTTTCTAACACATTCAGAATAGTGTAACAAAACTTCACAGTTTATTAAGGTGAAATAGGATGTATAAATACACAATCTGAAAAACTCATAACGCATTTAAAAACCTAATTTCTGCTATTACAATCAATAGTCGGGAAAATATCCTCTTTTTTTTGTGCAGACCTATAAATGATCTATCGATTTGTATGTATTACTAAACATAGTGTACTAAAAGTTATAGTCCATTGAAACAAATAGTACAGTTGAAAATTTCTATTCAGCAATTTCCGTGAATAAACGGAAATGTACCTGAGAAATTTTGTGCAGCCATGTATAAGATCTATAGAAATTATCCACACCAAGTAATATTTAAAAAAAAAAATAGTTCAATTTAAAAACGCGTATCACAATTGGAAACGCACTTGCAGCAATTATCGTTCATAGGCTTCAATAGTTCAACCTCTTCTGTAGCCAAATTCTTTTGCGTGTACCTGTAAATAAACGATATATTCTACGAACACCATACTCTACAGTAAGTGCCGTGTGGTTCACCTCAGTGATATATGTAAATGTCAATATATTTAAAATACTGTAATATCATTAAAATGCACCGCAAACGATTTCCCCCCCCCCCCCCATAGACTATAATGTAACGGAATTCTTTTGAGTGTTTCTGTAAATGAACGGTAAATGCTTTACACTTCGTCCTCAATGCCGAACATGCCACCGTAAACACCAATAACGTATATCAGTTTCATGGCAATCGCACTATATTTACTCGAGTTAGAGCACGGACGGACAGACAGACAAACCGAATTCACAAACACTTTTAAACCTTGTTGGAAAGAGTTAAAAAACATAATTTAATGATTATTAACTACTAATTAGCGCGACTTTTGCTATTGTCTTTTAGAAACAAGTTCAGAAATACGGGGCTTCACCTTGGCACGTGCCTCTCTCAAATCACTTTCGCAACAAGGCTGTTCCTTTTCTTCGTTTTTATGTCGAGCATCCTCGAAAAGAATTACTCGAAAAGATACGTTGTAACAAACAGTATGAATATCTCAAGGGCTTTCTGAGCAATAAGAGGGAATGGAACGATTTGTCGACACCAAAGCGTTGAGAGCGTTGTTGTTCCGAGGAGTTAGTTGCTTTTGAACCTGACTCTGCTGAAGTTCAATGATTTCATCGAAGTGGTACTCATCATTGACATCTGCTGTCGCAACACTAAACGTGAACTTCTGTCTCACCCTGCTGGATATGACTCTCTGGTGAGGTAGTCAGGGCTTAATTTCTAACGAAAAAAGTACAGGAGTCGTAATATTCTGCGGTACTGCCGATACTAACAACTGTATCGTTCGCCCTCCCCTCCTCCCCTGTCACTCCAATCTGCATATTTATATTTCATACATTATTTGCAAAACTTAAAGCACTTTCTTTTCTTTAGCAAAATAAAATTTTTAAATATATCTATCAGCATCCCCTTAGTTGTCAAGTATTCCACTTTTTAGTTATTACTCTGTCTGAACAGTAATCCTTGCATAATTTTAATGTTAATTAATTGCAGAACATTTTTATGAAAAAATGTATGAAATTTACAGAAATTAATATTTATATGCTGAAGAACAATGTTTTTCAATTTCCTATAAAAGGTGCATATCTTAAATTACAATCGATTCCTTCCGCATAACAATCTTTTGTAGTAAGTCCCTGAAAATCAGATTAAATTAAAAATTTGGCACCGTTATCGGAAAGATTCGAGACTTTTATAGAAAAAGAGTAAACACTGCTCGATTGCTTTCTATCAGAATAACAATACATGGTAATTATATCTACTTACAAATGAAAGTGACTTCGTAAATGTACAGAGCAGAGCCTTAGCATAGGCAGCGTTCATGATACGAAATAAATAGAAAAATCACTATTGTGTATCTAAATCGTACTTAATAGAAGACAAAAACCCTCAAATAAACAAAAACTCGAGCTGATGCTCGTTGGCTAAAAACAGAAAATATTCTTTTCAGGTTAGACATCTAAACAGGGGCCTCGCTAAGGGGGGGGGGGGCTTCCCCCCAAAACATTCGCAAATGTTGTTATACTTGGCAAATTTACAAACTTAATAGGCAAATTTGTTTCAAACTTTAATAAAAACTATAATATATTTTCTATTTCTGATAGACCTGGCAAAAATTATAAAACTAATTGGGAATATTATTAAACTTTTAATAAATGAGAATTATATTGCATTTTCTAATCTGTGATAAGTTGGCAAAATTATAAAACGAGAAGGCAAATACTAAAATTTGACTTGCAATTTAAGGTTCTCTCCCCCGCCAATAAAAAGTCTTAGCGAAGGCGCTGCATCTAAATAAAAAATTTAAAAAAAATAGCCAATTAAAAATTATCCTACTGTCACAAAAGAAACTTAAACTGAAAGCAAATTCATTGTTCAGCGTATTGAGTGGCGCCGTTTTCAACACGTTGCCGCCATCAATGCCATAAATTTGCAAATATCACTAGAATAGAAAAACTCGATTTCTGTTTTCCCTTCGTTCTGATCAAAAGCATTAAAATGATTTGAAATAGAATATAATACGTAATTTTGAAGGAGGAAAAGGTTTTTTTTTTTTCTATACACGAATAAATAAAATTTTGAATGTAAGTAGATTGAGCCAATCCAAGCACAAAAACTGATATAAAAATTGAGACCGTTTCACCTCTATCTCCTAGGTCTGCGTCACATATAAGTGTTTGATTAAAAAAAAAAAAGTAAAAGCTTGGAGTTGGGAAGGAAAAGAAAGGGTAATCTAGGCTTCGGTTTTTCGGAAGCACTATTGCACTGGGCTCCAGAGCCCTGTATTTATGAGCTCTGGTGAATTGTGACCAATATTTAAATATTTACTAAAAACGTCCGGTTAAGCCCGGGAAGTATTCATCCAGAGACTAAAGAGAAATGTAACATAAATATAGAAGCGAAATTGAAACTAAATAGACACTTTCTTTGACTTCTTTTTGTAGAAGTTTTCTTTAAAGAGGTCCTAATTTATTTATTCAAAGATAAATAAAAAGTTTTATCTTCTGGTCGATGATATTTTTGCTGCTCTAATTTTTTACCTGTTATGATAAAAATAGTATGGAACCAATGCATTGTATATATTGCACACCTCCCATCTAGGAAAGCTTAAAAAAATATTAATATAAGATTAGTAAGTAAGATAGTCATAAGTATTTTTAGATATCGTTTGAAAAACTTTAATTTTTCAAAATCATTTCATGCACTGTTGAATTCAGTCTTTGCATGGGAGCGACCACCACCCTCCTTTCACTTCAGAAGATTTGGGATTTTATGCTTATCAATAGTTTAGAAGTGCCAGCTACAAAAATCCCTCCTGGATAAAAATGTCTGAATTCAACACTGGATTTCGTGAATTATCGGAATATTGTCCCATTATAACAGCGCAAAAACTACCCAACCGAATGCTTTGAAATTTAATATATATAATCGTATCAGAATTTTGTCGAATCATTTTAAATGTTATGAAAATTAAATTAAAATTTCTAAAAATATTAATAAAAGTTTTCTTCAGTATATTAAATCCTATTATACGCAATTAATTTAATGATATCCCATGATAGGTAATGATTATATGTAACCATGGTGATAACGTCCTATTTAACATGGATCCCTATTATTCCTGTATTACTGAATTTAATGTCTAGAATCGTAATAAATTTTGTATTCATGCATTTTTGCATAAGAGTACAACAGCTATTGCTCCTCGATCTGAATATTTATAAAACTAGTTATAGGACGAACGCACCTCATTTGAGACGTACAATTTTTGACTTGTTCAGTAACGCGAAAGAATCTTTCTGAAAAGGGTGTCAAAATTGTCAATTTGCGACGATTGTTCAAACATGGCGATAAAGAAAAGTTCGTTATCAGCAATGAATTCAGAGCAACATCCATGAAGGTCTGGCAAACACCCATAGGCGTAGCGTCGGGGGGGCACGGGGGGGGCACGTGCCCCCCCCCCCAACATTCTGTACCCTGGGCGCCAGAACAGAAAGCGTAGGGGGCGCCAAATGAAGATTTTTTTTTGTCTTTACATACAAAAATGTATGTGTATATATATCGAATTTGCATAAAAATGTCTCGCAGCCGGAAAATCCAAAAGGAAAACTGAAACAAATGCATTAAAATTTACAAATATATAAAAAGATTCATCTATAATAGAAGACTGCAAATAGGAGAACCACTAACATTTTCCAAGGCCAATAGGTCAGTCCCTACTCCTCTCTTTTGTGTAAAACTGTCCCTCGCCGATAACCGATTTCCTGGGGGAGGAGGGTGCAGAGTCATGTGCCCCGGACATCAGAACGAAAGGCGAAAAGGGCGCCAAATGAAGATTTTGTTTGAATGTGACTTTTCTGTTGAAAAGATTCCATGAAGACTATTCTATTCTTTTTGGAGCTTTCTTTCTTCCCGTCTTGCTATGGGCGCGACGTCAAATGATTGTCCGGTGCAATAAAATCAAACGGGAGAAGGAGTCAGGGTTTGAAACTATGGGGGGGTGGGGGCTGAGGGGGCATGTGTTCTGGGCGCCTCGCGCAGGGAACGTCAGATGAAAATTTGGTTTGCCTTTTTATACAATATATATATATGCATGCGAAATTTGGGTAAAAAATATTTTCTACCCGAAAAGTCAAAAAGAAAAGCTTAGTACAGTGCATTAAAAATGTCAAATAGATAAAAAGATTTGCGTACAAGACAGCAAATGAATAACCCCATTCTTTTTCTTATAATTGCTTTCTTACATGCGTATCACCATATCTGTCCTTAGAGGAGGCAAGGTAAGGTGACCGACTGGGACAATAAAAACCAAGCGGTCGAAAATTCACAAAATAAGAAGTAAAAACTTAATAATTTTGTTGTTGTTTTGAGTCAGACATAAATTTGAAAATTAGCATTAAGTTCAGGAAAGTATCTAGACATATCAGCCTATAAATAAGAAGAGTGGTATAAGTGATAATTCCGAAAAACTGATGTAGATATTACAGGAAGATATTTTACAAAACTGGAATTCATTTTTATACCTACAGTAAATCCTGGTTTTTAGTTCCTAAAACAATGTGACTCATATTACTATGACATTAAAGTGCCCCAATTGTAATAATTTGTAATGCTACAACAACAGTAAAATCTCGAAAAATGAAATCCGTCTATAAAGGAATCGTGTTTTAAATGAAAAAACTACATGGTTCGAACAGAAAGAATACCAACAGTTATACCTCCTAAGACGAAAACCTGTATAAAGCGGAATTATTTCCGCTTCCTTTCAATTTTTCCCCAGGTTTTAATGAATAAATATTTGATAAAGCTGGTTATATATTTCAATATTATGTATTTTATTGTTACACATTTTAAATTTTAAAATAAGTCCGCTACTAGAAACTTTCGTAAATTTCTCTTTGTAAATTTACTTTGCAGAGGAGGGGGGGGGGGCGCCAAAATCGACGTTTTCCCCGGGTGAAAATATAGCTAGTTTCGGCCCTGGAAGGAGTGCACAAAGTAAAATGTTTTAGTAAAGCCTTTTAAAAGAAAAAAAAAGAGTATAGCATTTGCAGTGGTACGGTAAAAAAATCTCTCACAGGGAGCCATCATGGCTAATAAAGTCGCCCCTGCCTTTATCCCCAAAAATGATTTTTTCTCTTCTTTTTGCCATTTCTAGGCGTTTTGCCACCTTAGGCGGAAATTGTAGAATGGAGCTCTGTTTCTTTTGGTGCAATTATTTTTTGCATTACTTTTTGTGCATTACTTTTTGCATTACTTTTGGGGCAATTGTTTTTTGCAACGAACCAAATCCAGTCTTAGAGAGAGGAGGCGAGCTTGGGCGGCTGCCCGTAATTAAAAAAAAAAAAAAACTCACCCAGGGCGCCATCAGCCGCCCCTGCTTTTACCTTCCCAAATTACATTTCTCGTCCTTTTGCCATTTCTAGGTAGGTGACAACTGAAAAATGTCGCCCATGCCTTTTACTAAAATTACTTTTTTTTTTTCATGCAGATCCGGTCTCAAAGGGCGCGAGGTCGAGCAACTGTCAACGAGTAAAAACTAAGGGTTGAAATATATGCAAGATAGAACAGTAACACCGCTTTTTAATGTTTTTTAAAGAATATAGCCCGGGCCGAAACAAGGGGGGGGGGGTGCAGAGGGGGCATATGCCCCAGGCGCCAGAACAAAGGTGAAGGGGGCGCCAAATGAATCGTTTGTCGATTCATACAAAAATGTGCATATATATATATATATATATATGAAATGCAAAGAAACTCGCAAGCTAATGTTAAACTAAGGGAGCGTTCTTTTGAAATTTCTCGTTTGGATTTTAATACTTTAAAATTATTTTTTTTCTTAGGATAGTTTAGATTGATCTTTAGTGTTGCCATACTTTTAGGTTTTGAAACCGGTACTGGAAGTGAAGGTAACTTTATAAAAATAATCTGCAACCAAAATGTAAAAAGTAAACACTAACCCGGTTAGAATTTAACCTCAGCTTTTCTAAGCAAAGAAAAAAATCAGTTAAAACTATTAATATGCAAGCGAGAAAATTTAAAAAGATCGCTCCCATAGGTTTAGCATTAGCGTTCCAGTTTCTTCGCATGACTTGTGTAGGCTCTTAACGCTCAAGCTAATGTTAATCCTATGGGAGCATCGTTTACATATTTCTTGCTCTAATTTTAATTATTTAATTATTTTTTATGAATTTTATTTATTTATTTATTTATTTTGCACAGGGTACCGGAGGTCAATAATATTTATTGTGCGTGAGGAGATGAAGGGAGGGGGTAGTCGCAAAATCCATGTTTTCCCCTGGCGCAGAAAAAGGCTAGTTTCAGCCCTGAACGTACGATTGATATTAAGGTTGTATTTATTGTGCAAATTATTAAAAACCTTCATTTGTCACTGTTTTAAAAGTATATGTGATTGTGTATTTATTATACATGGGATTTTCAGATAAATTGATGTGAAATTTATATTCATATATTTTAGGATTGTAATTTATTGAGACTTCTACAAAAACGATAAATGGCAGTGATTTTCAATTGCATTTTTTTTTTTTTTTTTTTTTTAAGATGCAATCAAATTTAAAACTTTTTAGTATGTAGCATTTCAGCTGGTCAATCATTGATATTTGGTCAGTAGTTGTAATTTGATCGATAGAAGGAAAAATTTCCCCAACTGCAAAGCTGGTGTCCAGTCACCCAAGTAGTTTAATTTCAGTGAGTAACACAAGGTGGTCACACAAAGAACTTCTTTGACCTCTGAACTTGTGTTTCCCTCTTGTGCAAAGTGAGATAATAGGAGCGTCTCTACCTAACCCCTCTCCACACTCCTACACACACTTGGCTTGGTATGATCTGGTCATTTGTGGGAATGTACTCGTAGTTAAATGTTTTTATTACTATTTTTTAAACAGATCAGGATTGAATGAGCCACGCAAAAACAAACGCGATAAAAAAACAGGAAATTTTTATGAAAACTCAATAACAAGCGATGTCATGAAGCACACCATGATTCCAAATTCATTCAAGTCTGGCTTTAAAAGGATGAAAATGGAATATAAGGTAAGAACATACAGAATTGTTTGTTTTATTAAATTAATAACGTTTTCAGAAAAAACAAAAATCTCCACTCAAAAATGTGATTATTTTTGACACATTCATAAACTCATTTCTATTCCTATTTGCCTGAAAATTACAGAACAGCATTCAGGTGCTTAAGAATCGAGTAGCGTTCTCCCTTTTCTTAACGTTTTTTCCTAATTCGAAGCAGCTTGATTTAAAGCGGATTACTAAATGGATCCGTCTTGTAATTGTCAGCCTTTGAATTTGGAAATCAAAAGTCCAACTTTGATGTTATTTTATTTAAAAAAATCGGAGTTTTTTAGAAAAAAAAAAAAAAAAAAAAAAAAAAAACCTTTATTCTACTTCATAAAAGCATCTCAAATGTAGGGCTGCCACTGCCAAATGACACTGAAAATAGTAGCTTTAGTCGCCTCCAACGAAAAAAAATATTAGTATTTCTTCGATAATAGTAGCCAAAATACTCGCATACCCACTTTAAAAAAAGGAAGAAAAATTTTAACCATAACAATGAAAGGACTTTATATGTCCACATTTTATGCTTCTGCTCAAATCAGTGAATAAAGAATAGAGAGATTTCTTCAAATGAGAATGCAAGTTATCCAGAAAATAAGGCCCTAATGTTTCAGTTACGAAGTAACTTGGTTCTTCCACAATAAAAATTATGTACAGCACCTGGAAACATAGCAGTAAAAACTTCTTGCAGATCATCCAGGTAACTACTTTCCATCAGGCCTTTCATTTCAAGAGTTTCTTGGAGAGAAGGAAGAAAAGTTTTATTTGAGGGGCAGGGTTAGAAATAACGTGTGGGATATCGCAAATCCCGCACAAAAAAGGAAAATCCCGCATAATAAAAATATTTGTTTGGATGGAATCTTCCAAATTTATTTTTTGAACAGACATATGATTCGTATGCGATTTTTTTTTTTAATTTCGTGAAAGCCACGATTTTTTTTTCTTCGAGAAATTCACAAAATCAATTCATCAAACAGTCGCGAATTTTGCCATTTGGTAACGAAAAAAAAAAAAAATCGCCGATATCAACAATTGGCCTTAGAAAAAAAGAAGTTTTCCATCAGTCGCGAAAAAAAAACTTGTAAATTTCGCCTAAAGACTACGGAAAGAAAATCGAAAATTTTGTCAAACTGTCGCGAACAGAAAAAAAAATTACACCCCTGAATTTGGTCAAATAGTCGCGCAAAAAATCAAGAATTTCCTCAGTCAGTCGACAAAAGAAAAGATCGTTTAAAAGAATCGCTAATTTCGTCAAAAATCCCTGAAACAAATATCGAATATCATTTTCGTCAACCGGTCGTAGAAAAATTCACGAAATTTGGCAATTGATCGTGTAAAGAAAATCGTGAATTCCACGAAACAATTGGCGGAAAAAAATGCGAATTTTGGTAATTCGTCGGGGCAAAAAATCGCGAATCTCCTTAAACGCCCGTGGAAAAATATCTTGAATTTTATCAAAGGTTGTGGAAACAAATGGCGATTTTCGTCCTTCGGTCACGGACAAATCATCACAAATTTCGTCAAAAGAATATACAAAATATTACGAATTTCGTCAAACGATGAAGAGAAAAAAATTGCAAATTTTGTCAAATGGTCTCGAACAAAAAGACGGCAGGTGTAATTCTGGGTTTAAAAAAAAATCTGGAATTCACAGCAAATTTTCTAAAAATTTATAGCAGAGGGAGGGAAAGGAGTGGAAATCGCCTACCGGCGCCAATTATGTGTTTTTTCCCCAATCCTTTGACGAAATTCGTATTTCCCGCGATCCTTTGATAAAATTTGCGATCCCTTTGTGAAATTTGTATTTTTCTCGCGATTCCTAGACGAAGTTTGCGTTTTTTGCGATCCCTCGAAGAAATTCGCGTTTTTTTGCGATCCCTTGAAAAAATTCGCTTTTTTGCGATCTTTTAAAGAAATTGGCGATTTTTTTCTGTGAACGTTTGTCGAAATTGATTTTTTTCGGCGATCATTTACCGAAATTCGCGATATTTTATTTTCCCGAATTTTTAAAATTTTCGGAACCGGATGCCTTAAATTTTCGGAAAATTCAGAACAGAATCATCCCTGAACACGAATTTGATCAAATATTCGCGTAAATAATCGAGAATTTAAACAAATGATTGCACAAAAAATCAAGGATTTTGTAAGTTGGTTTTGAAAAGAAAATCACGAATTTCGATAAACTATCGTGGGAAAGAATCGCGAATTTCGTCAAATGATATCTGAAACAAACAGCGAATACCATCAATCGATCACAGAAAATATATATATCGCGAATTTCGACAAGTGGTGGCGGAAAAAAAATCAATTTCGTCAATCTGTAGTAGAAAAATCTGCAAAATTTGGCAAAGGATCGCGGAAAAAATCGCAAAATCTCCTTCAACGATAGTATAAAAAGATCTTGGAAATAAATAGTTATTTTCGTCAATGGTTTAGGGGGGGGGGGGGGGGGAGAAATCCCGAATTTTGGAATTCGTCGTGGAAAAAATCGCGAATCTCCTCAAACAACCGTTGAAAAAGTGCGTTTGGGAAGATGACTTTGCAGGCGCTTTGAAGAAAAAGACCGAATATTTTCAGTAAAAATAGTCGCTGAATCCGAAAAAAGTCGCCTACTGCTTTCTTGAAATAGTCACTTTTTAAAAGTTTTCGCCCTAAAACAGTCGCCATAGCCGCCGGATGCTGAAAATAGTCGCTAGGTATAGCATTTTAGTAGCAAGTGGCAGCCCTGCAATTGCATGTTAAGAAAAATTGGAATTTTTGAGAAATTGAGTCGGGCCGGACCAGGCGTGAATTAATTGATTTTTTTTATGGGCCGAGCTTGTTTTCACTGATTTTTTTACGAACCGGGCCTGACCATAAACTGTGAAAATATAAACGGGCCGGGCTCGGGTGGAACTTTTAATTTTCACGCCGGCCTGGAAACTGTGGCCCGTGCAGACCTCTAGTGTTCCCCCCAGGGCCGTGCGAAGAGGGGGCTAAAGGAGCGGTTGCCCCAGGCGCAAATTTTATGCTGCGAACCACGGTTTTATTTGTTTATTTATTCAGTTTTTGTCCGCCGATCATTTTCAGGGGAATTTCTTTTTTCTTTCTTGATCCTTTTTTTTTTCCTGTCGCAAAACATCATGAACTCTCTAACAAATAATTGCAATTTTCTCTTATGTTATTTAGTTGGTCTGAATTTCTAAATTAAAATTAAACATTTTAAAGTTCCAAAAAAAATGCGAAATATTTATTCATATTATAAATATTATAGAATTTATTTATGTTTCTGCACTTTATCAATTTTATTACACCCATTACAAAGAGAAAGTTTTTTTTTTGGGGGGGGGGGCGCAAAATTGAAAATTCGTTAAGGGCGCACTTCTCACGGCTTTGGTGCCCCCCCAAAATTTCTGGTCACGCTACGCCTATGCAAACACCTGACTCATCGAACCCCTGTGGGGTTCAGTCGAACACAAATCGAATCGTGTTGTTGTTCAGAAACTATGTAATTGAGCTGTTTTTTTTCATTTTTTTTGCAAACGCAATAGATCTTTTAGAAAATAGGGTCAAAGTGGACGTTTTGAAACAAATTTCCGCGAGAAGGGAGAAAGAGCACTCAAGAGCGGGCGAAAAACGTGTTTGTCACGTGATCGAATTCGCTTATAACTCAATAGATAATTGATTGATTAAAAAATGGAAAAAACAGTTCAATTCCAAATCCCTTCCATGGCCAGGTTTTCCAATTTTATATCTTTCCGTTAAAAAATGAATTTGTAAATATGTCAAAACGTTTTGCGTTTGTTGAGCAGAGCAGTTTAGAACAGCCTTAAGGACGTTCTTTTTCTGAAAGATCCCCGAAAGAAGGCCGACACTGAAAGATCTATTTTCTGAAAGATCTATTGCGTTTGCAAAAAAAAATGGAAAAAACAGCTCGATTACATAGTTTCTGAACAACAAGACCAGCTAGTTTCATGCATTTTCGAACAAAAATAAATTAAAACTTATGTCAGAAAGTTGCCTTTTTGGATTTGAGAACACCCTTAAAGAACCACTGAGTCTAAATTCTAGAGCAGGGAGGGCGAACCTTTTCTCATCCACGTGCCAAGTTTTCCCCAAAGTATATTTTACATGGTCATAGCGTGCCAACAATAAAAATTATTTAATGGATCAAATAATAATGAATTAAAACTACTTCAAATTTTGTTTTTAATATTAAAAAATATGGGTAATATTTTATGTAATACCTTAGAAATTTATTTTTAAAATATTATTTCTGTTGTTTCAACTTAGATGTCAAATAATTTGTATCATGCTTAGTTATTTTTAAGAGAATTAAAGTTGAATTGGACTCATTCGACAATATATTTTTACTTGAATTTTCATGTTATTTATATTATTTATTTCCGAAAAGAATGTTTCCCGGAAAAAATTGCCAAAATAGCAAGCGCCAGAATCTACAGCTTTTAGTGTCTGTAATTGAATTCCGAGTTGTTATAATTTTACAATCGTCATTTCTGCTTATAATGCATTCTAATCTTTCTTTTCCGAGAATACTATTTAAATTTCTCTCTTATTCTTAAAATTTTGTGAGCCAATATTGAGTTAGATTGGGATACTTTAAGTTTTATTTAAGTCTCTTCAATCTGTATGAGAATGACAACGAACCGATCTACCCGAATTCAGATAAAGAGAGACAAATTCTATTATATTTTGATGTAGAACCTAAATCTGTGTCGTGCCAAAAATAATCTGCAGCGAGCCACTTATGGCACGCGTGCCATTGGTTCACCGTCGCTGCTCTAGAGCTTTTAGAATGAAATAAAGCAAACTGTTTAAAGTACTCATAAATAAAAGATTAAAAAAAAGTCTTAAAAAAAAGATTTCATTTTTTAAAAACATTTATTTGTAAATTTTGAATTAAAATTAATATTTGCTTTTTTTTTTTTTTTTTTTTTTTTTTTGCACTCTAAAATGAGAAAAAAAGAGTAATGTGAAAACTGTTATTATTTCATTTTTAAATACAAATAAAATTATAATTTTTAATTTGTAAAAATTAATTTAAAAAATGTAAAAATGATTTACATCTGAAAAGGAATACAGTAGAGCGCCGATTATCCAAACTCCAGTTAACCGAACTTTCAATTATCCGAACAGCCAATTTATCTCAAAAAATATTACTTAACCGAACTTCCAATTATCCGAACAGCCTTTCTCTCAATTTTTTTTTTTTTTTTTTTTTTTTTAAACCAATTATCCAAACATCCTATTAAACCTGGATATCAGATTTTAAATGATGATGAGATTGTGGATGATATTCAAGACGAAACAGAAATTGAAAACGAATGCTCTGAAAATGATCATGGTCCATCACATAACGAAGCTTTTGAATGTTTGGAAACAGTTAGGAAATGGTTCGAACGGCAGAAGAATGCTGATCCTATTCAACTAACGTATTTAAGAAGAATTCGAGATATGACAGCATGTAAAAGAATGTCTTCTTTTAAGCAAGCAACAATCGAAAGCTTTTTTGCTTAAATTATAATCTCTGACGTTCAGAAAATGATATAAAAAAAATTAAAAAGATAAAAATCAATTTTTAAACATGCCAGCATCAACTAGTGCTGTCAGTCTAATGCGTGGATAAAGTGTGAAGATTTTTGTATAGTCAGGAACATCCGTTACATTGTCTGTCCATTTATCCGAACTTTTACTTATCCGAACTAGGGTCGGTCTCGACTTGTTGGGATAATCGGTATGTAGTAGGCTTGTTGAGAAATTCGGCTTTTTGCAAAAAACTTAGGTTGTTTACAAAGAGATAGGATAATTGGAGAATCATTTCCCTTTTTCAAAACATAACCTGCGGTGTGCAGTGTGGAATCATTTTTTTTTTTCATTTGACTTTTATTTATTTATTTATTTATTTATTTATTAAGGTTTCCGTACTTAAAAAAGTAAACACGGAGCCATTATAAGATCAATCGTCCGTCTGTCACAGCCGTTTTTCTCGAAAACTATGGCGTGTGGAAAGTTCAATCTTGCCAGAGTTATAAAGGCTATTGATGAGTAAATGGCATGGCAATTTACAGATTATTAGCCATGCAAAAATATTGTTTGGAAATATTTAGAGGGGCTAATTAAACTACTTGAAAAAAAAAGATCTTTTTTTGTGGGGTATTGTTCAAAAGATCTCGTCGCACCAAACGCAAAAATATATTTGTTTTAATTTTAGATACTATATTTTCAGAGATATTGTCAAAAATGTATAGTAGAACCTCGATTATCCGAAGTAATTGGGACCGGTCATTTTTTGGAAAATCGAAATTTTCGGATAATCGAGAATGCTTTAATTTTAAGATTAAAGAGAAATATATGCAATATTTCTTATTATGGTAACTTAATAAAAATAAAACAATATCAAAACAGAAACAAGAATAAATTACCTGAATTTTAATTTTGAAATTAAGGGTGTATTCGAAAAAATATTTTTCCACCCTTAACAGCTCGAAATTTTATGAGACATTTTCAGACTTATTTTTAAAAGTAAAAACATGAAAGTTGATGAGGTGATTTTTGAAGAAATGTATAAGAGTCCGTGTGATTTCATTTTTCGCTCAATTAATTAGAATTTGATTTTTAAACAATTATTTTCTCAGTATAACCATTTTTTCCATTCCCAGACCTCCCGCTTCGGAAAATTCGGTTCAAAACGTCACATTTGACAGCATTTTTTGCAATACTTTCTGCATTTATCAAAAAATCGACAAGCACGGCACATTATATAGTTTCTAAATAAGATAATTTCAAAGTTTGATGCGTTTGAGAGCAAGAATGAATTTAAAAATAAATCAGAAAATAAGCAGTTTTGATCGGAATACACCCTTAAGTACCTTTTACATATGTCACAAGGGTTTGAAAACAATATTTTGTTTGTCGCAATTTCGATTGCCTTTGCTTTGAAGCTCTATCACGGAGTTTTTTAATATTATTAGTTCACCAGTATCACTGTCTTTCTGGTACTCCAGCCATGCCAAACTTTTTTCAAAACATTCAAAAGCTTCAGAATTGCTAATTTGTTCGTTTTCTTCACCCCATTCCGCAACTTGCGAGAGCTCGAGTAGGGATCGAAAATATTTATATGTACTCGTAGTTCGGAAAAGACCGCTTGCATACAAAGAATGCGATAGTTTTAAAAAAAAGTTTTCAAAATGAATTTTGTACACAAGGAATGCGATAGTAAAAGAATTAAAAATGGATTTCGTTTAACCGAGAGTTTCGGTTAAAAGAGTTTCGGATAAAGGAGGTTCTACTGTACTTTAGAAATGTACCCCCTCCCAAACTTCATTTTCGAATTTACTGTAACTAAAATTAAAAATTGGGGGTAGTAGGAGTTTCTTTAAACCCTGCAGGAAAACTATTGCGAGTCTTCTATGTAATATAGTTTTTGAGATATTCGCATTTTTCCGTTATACACAAACTTTACTTTGCGAGCATTCAGCGGCGAAAATGAAGGGCACTCGAGGTACCTATCGATGCGGAATCATCCAATGATTGTTGATAATAATTTTCGAAAATTTTTGTCTGTAATTAGCCGATAAATTAATAAAAACCTATCTAGAAAACAGCGGAACGGATCCAGGCGTCATTGCAACTTTAAAGCGCACTGGGCGCAAATTCAAACTTTGTACCAGGTCTTTCTTTTGCGTACTTTGTTTGTGCACGATTAAAACTCACACTTGACCGATTGTTCATTCAAAATTTCATTATTTCAATAGATATTTATTTCATATTTAGAAACGGATATTTTTTTTATATTAAAGTCAAATTGTAAAACAACGCAAATAATAATGTTTCATTTCATTTTAAAAATGTATTTATGCGTGACTACTGAAAGAGAAAGAAAACTTTAAAGTAAAGTTAAATGATCACTTGTTAAAAGCAGTAAATGGAAAAAATTATGTCATAAAAAACATATTTACATGTGACTATTATAAAGAGAAATAAAACTTCAAAATAATAATGAAATTTCTTCACATTGGTGGCAATCGAGTTACTTCCATTGTTGAAGAGAGAAGGGAAACAATGGGCATTACCATACCATTATGGATGCCATTTTCGTATTACAATTAAAAATAACTTTTTTAAAACTTTCGTCACGATTTAAAGTAACGCAATTTTACTGATAAAGCTCTTACATTTCATTATTTTTTTTCATTCCGCTGATACTGAGATTCAGACGCTCAGCTCAGAGGGCTTCAGTGGGTGAAAATGATGTCATAGTAAAAATGAAATGAGTATTTCTTTTGATAAAACTAAATATTTTATTAAGAATAGGTCTAAAAGTTAATTTCTAGATTTCGACGGCACCCAGATTAGAACCTGAAGCAAAGAGTGCGAACGTTTTATATGCAAAATTGTAACTGGTATATGTGGCATCAAATTTCGAAATATATTTATTAATAATCTATTGCACGTTAAAATATTTTTATAATAGTGAATATGAATATGAAATGCATGAAAATTTTGCGATTGTGTAAAAGATGTTATTTTTAGATTTCGTTGAAAACAAAAATAATAATTGTGTCATTGTGGCGCAATTATCATTGATTTTTCATTACATAATAGCAAAGATGAAAGCCTCAATTAATGATGGCGGTCAGAATTACCCCCTGGTCATAATTACCCCACCTGACCCTACACGTGTGGTACTGCATACTTATTTTCATTGTTATGGAAAAAAGTACATTTACAGGTTATCATGTGTGTATCATCTTTGGGAGTGCTGCATGTTATTTTCAGAATATTTTCTTTTATAAGCTCTGTAGTAGTACTGGTAGTTCTATATAATAATCTTTTTGGATTATTTAAAGGTTCAATATTCTACGAATAAATAAAGCAAATGTTAGCAAGGGATGACTGCCCCGGGAACTCAGCTTTTACTTTAGATTTAGAGTATTAGTGAAATGCGGGGGGGGGGGGGGGGGAGCACAAACCCGCTGCTCACTTTAACACCCATTAACAATACAATCGATCATACATTGCTAGTATTTACAGTATGATAGACCAGTTAATAATTTATAAAGCCCTTTTGCAACCAAATTAACACTTTTTTCGAATGAAAGGTATTTAGGACAATACTGAATACCAATTTACGTACAATGCTTAAATGAGAACATTATGTTATTAACATGCAATCAAATATTGGATGCAAGCAATGCTTTTCTTGACTTCCATAATTTTGATACTTTACACCATAAATCGCAGGCAAAACTACATTGAGGATTGTAAAAAGCAATAAGAAAGGTACTCTGTGACTGGTTGCGCAATCTATCCACAAACAGGCGATTTATGAGGACTGTGGCTACTTACCCCTGTAGCCAACTAGCCCCGGTCTCCCCTACTTATGATTACAATATTTTGTTGCGATAAAATGTTAAGTTATATGTGGCGGGAAAAAAGCGTTTATTTCTCTTTTGCCGATAGCAATAAATGGTTTTGTTTAGAAAATCAAACCTGCTGAACCTATTTGTTGAACCGGCTTCGTTATTTGTTGTGGTGCAAAATATTTTGCCTATTTCTCGAAAACATGAACTCATTATGATTACAATATTTTGATACGGTGATTTTTTTTATGACGTCAGATTAGAATGATTTTGTTGATGTAATGGCGGCGTGTCGCGATATTTCATTCATTGATCGGAGGAGGGGGCATGTTGAGGTGTAAAAATCGCTAATTTTTCGTTAATCTTATGCTTTTTTATATGAGATTACAGGCTAAAGTTTATAATTTACGCAAAAGACAATGTCCAAATTGTCACAGACTAAAAAAACCCCCAACAGAAATAGTAATTTGACTGGAAATTATGATTCTTTCAATTTATGTTTAGAAAAAAATAAGGTTGAGTCATCTTCATACTGAAATTGTACCAAACTCTGAAATTTTCAGTACGAGCACCCAAATTTCACATCATATTTAGCTTTTTCTGTAAATTTTACCTTAGAATATCAAATTCGGCGAAATAGTTCCCCCCTCCCCCCCTTTGAATCCACATTTTAATTTGATTTTATCTTTCTTTTAAATTTTCGCACTGATGATGAAGCCTTTAGAGGCTTTGAAACAGCTGTATGTAGTTTCTACTTACTTTTATTTGTGCTATTTAACGTTGTTTTCTTTCTTAATATGTAAGCACAAAGCACAATCCTCCCCCCCCCCCTTTTTTTTTTAAAAATATTCAATGAAATAGTTTAGGAATTCTGAAAGTTTAAAACTCGGAACTCCTAATGTTTTATTAATTTGTAATTATTGCAGAACAGATAACAACACACGTACATTTTTTTAAAGAATTAGACTTGTTCAAGAACTAGTTGGTGGAATGAGCTGTAATTTTATATATTAATAATTGAAGCTACAGAAATCGATTTCTGTTAAAAAATTCCTAAGTTGAATTTAATATTTTTTGAAAATGAATTTAATCTATACTTCATTTATATCTATATCTATACTCTATTATAAAGAGGAAAAAATTGTTTATTTGTCGGAGATAAGCTCAGGAACTACCGAACCGATTCCAAAAGTAATGGTATCAAAATGATGGTGTTTGCCCAACTTAGAACATAGGCTATATCTTATGTCGGTGCTACTACCCGAAAGGGGGTGCAGGAGCAAAAAACGTTCTAAAAATGCGATTTTTGCGTTACTGAAGGACATAGAAATATGAAATTTGGAATATTAGTTACCTATAAGATATAAATGGTGTCTAAGAACAGTTCTTAAACAATTCGAAATTTAAAAGGGGTGAAAATGCACAAAAAGCGTTCTAAAAAACGTTCTAAATTGTAGTTTCTACATAATCTCAGGAAATACCAAACCGATTTAAAAAATATTGGTGTCAAAATGATAGTGACAACGTTTGCTCCAAGATAGGCTATGTTTTATGTCGGTGCCACTACCCCAAAGGGGGTGTAGGAGCAAAAAACGTTCTAAAAATGCGATTTATGTGTTACTGATGGGCTTAGAAATATGAAATTTGAAGTATCAGCTACTTATTAGATATAAAGGATTTCTAAGAACAGTTCTTAAACAATTCGAAATTTAAAAGGGGTGAAAATGCGCGAAAAGCGTTCTGAATGGTAGTTTCTACACAATCTCAGAAAATACCAAACCGATTTAAAAAATAATGGCGTCAAAATGATGGTGAAAATCCTTGCTCCAACATAGGCTATGTTTTATGTCGGTGCCATTACCCCAAAGGGGCTGCAGGAGAAAAACGTTCTAAATGGCGGTTTTTGCGTGACGGAAGGGCCTTGAATCGTGAAATTTAGAATGGTAGTTAGTTATAAGATATCAATGATCTCTAAGGACATTTCCTAAAAAAATCGAAATTTAAAAGGGGGTCAAAATGCGCAAAAAGCGTTGTAAAAAACGTTCTAAATTGCAATTTCTATGCAATCTCAGGAAATACTGAAACGATTTCAAATATAATGGTGTTAAAATGATGGTGACAGATCTTGCTCCAAGATAGGCTATATTTTATATCTGTTTCCACTACCCCAGAGGAGATGCAGGAGCAAAATGCACGAAAAGCGTTCTAAAAACGTTCTAGATGCCGATTTGTCGGCAATATCTCAGGAAGAATGAATCTGATTTCAAACGTAATGGTAGAAAATTGATGCTGACAGCCTCTGCTCTAACATAGACGTTATTTTATGTCGGTATCACTATCACCAAGACGTTGCAGGAGCAAAAAAATCGTTCCAAATTTCGATTTTTGTGATCGGTAGAGGCTAGCAACTTAAAATTAGGCAAGGTACATATTTATTAGCTATAAATGATCTTTTAAGAACAGTTTCAAAAAAATTGGAAATTTAAAAAGGGGTGAAAATGCGCGAAAAGCGTCCTGAAAACGTTGTAAATTGCGATTTCTACTCGATCTCGGGAAATACCAAAGCTATTTCAAAAGTAATGATTGCAAATGAATGGTAACAGTCCCTGCTATAACATAGGCTATATTTTATGTTGCTGTCACTACCATCTGAGGGTTACAAAAGCAAAACATGTTCTAATTTGCATTTTTTGCACAACTGAGGGGTCTAACACTTTGAAGTATGGCATGTTATTTACTTACAAAGTGCAACTGCTTTCTATGAACTGTCGAAAGAAAATTTCAAATTTAAAAAGATGAAGTGAGCGAAAAGCGTTATAAATTGCAATTTTTATGTAATCTTTTCAAATACCAAACCGATTAAAAAAATAATGATAACAAATTGTTTGTGATAGAACCTGCTCAAACATAAGCTATATTTTATGTCTGTGCCACTACCACCAGAGGGTTGCAGTAGCTAAAAACTTTCTAAATTGCGATTTCTGTGATACTGAAAAGGCTAGAAACTTTAAATATGGCATGGTAATTACTTATAAAATATAAATGCCCTCGAAGGACGGTCGAAAATAAATTCGGATTAAAAAGGGATGAAGTGAAGGGGAGGTGCGAAAAGCATTCTAAAAAAGTCCTAATTTACGATTTCTACGCTATTTCAGGAAATATAAACAAAATATAAAAGTAATAGTTGCGAATCAACTGTAACAGTCTCTGATTCTACACAGGCTATATTTTATGCCGATGATTCTACCACCTGGGATTCACAGGAACAACAAGCGCTCTGAAAAAGGCCTTTAAGGGTGTATTCGAAAAAATATTTTTCCACCCTCAACAGCTCGAAATCTTGCCGTGTGATTTCATTTTCATCTCAATTAATTAGAATTTGATTTTTAAACAATTATTTTCTCAGTATGACCATTTTTTTCATTCCCAGATCGCTCGATTCGGAAAATTCGGTTCAAAACGCCAACTTCGACAGCGTTTTTTACAGTATTTTCTGCATTTATGAAAAAATTAAGAAGCATGGCACATTATATAGTTTCTAAATAAGAGAATTTCACAGTTTGATGCGTTTGAGAGCAAAATGAATTTTAAAATGAATCAGAAAATAAGCAGTTTGGATCGGAATGCACCCTTAAAAGCGATGGGAGATGGAAAGGGGAGATGCGAAAAGCGTTCTAAAAAAGTCTTAAATTACGATTTCTATGCAATTTCAGGGAATATAAACCGATTATAAAAGTAATAATAGCGAATCAAAGATAACAATCTCTGATCCTTAGCAGGCTATATTTTATGCGGATGATTCTACCATCTGGGGTTCACAGGAACAACAAAGTTCTAAAAAAGGCCTTTAAAAGCTTTCTAAATTACGTTTCTGTGGAATATTAGGAAATAACAAACCAATTTCAAAATTAATGTTGGCAAATTAATGGTGACAGCTCCTATTTTAACATAGCCCTTTATGTTGAGAGAGGTGGTAGGACTTGAAATTTGACATGATGGTTAATTTTAAGATGTAAGAAGATGGTTTCTAAAAAATTCAAAACTTCGAATGAATACTGAAATGAGCGTATTAATTGAGCATAAAAGTTTCAAAATATTTTCTAAATTATTATTTATTTAGTTTTATTTCGTTTTATTAATTTAAGTCTCATTTCTGCCTTATGCAGTGTAACAATTATATTTAATCAAACTGTGTTTAAATAGTATTTTTTTTTATTATTATTCCTAAAAGTAATAAGTACCTTTTAATAAAATAAAAATTTAGTTAGTACCTTTTAATAAAAATTAGACATATAAATATCATTTGGCATATTTCAAATATTACGCGAGCAAAGCCGCGGGGTTTGCTAGTCATCTACACTCCTATTATAAAGAGGAAAAAATTGTTTATTTGTCGGAGATAAGCTCTGGAACTACCGAACCGATTTCAAAAGTAATGGTATCAAAATGATGGTGTTAGTCCAACTTAGAACATAGGCTATATCTTATGTCGGTGCCACTATCCCAAAGGGGGTGTAGGAGCAAAAAACGTTCTAAAATGCGAATTTTGCGTTACTGAAGGGCTTAGAAATATGAAATTTTGAATATTAGTTACTTATAAGATATAAATGATGTCTAAGATCAGTTCTTAAATAATTCGAAATTTAAAATGGTTGAAAATGCACAAAAAGTGTTCTAAAAAACGTTCTAAATGGTAGTTTCTACACAATCTCAGGAAATACCAAACCGATTTAAAAAGTATTGGTGTCAAAATGACGGTGACAACGGTTGCTCCAAGATAGGCTATGTTTTATGTCGGTGCCACTACCCCAAAGGGGGTGTAGGAGCAAAAAACGTTCTAAAAATGCGATTTTAGCGTTACTGAAGGCCCTAGAAATATGAAATTTTGAATATTAGTTACTTATAAGATATAAATGATATCTAAGAACAGTTCTTAAGCAATTCGAAATTTAAAAGGGGTGAAAATGCACAAAAAGCGTTCTAAAAAACGTTCTAAATGGTAGTTTCTACACATTCTCAGGAAATACCAAACCGATTTAAAAAATAATGGTGTCAAAATGACGGTGACAACCCTTGCTCCAACATAGGCTATGTTTTATGTCGGTGCCACTACCCCAAATGGGGTGCAGGAGCAAAAAACGTTCTAAAAATCCATTTTTTGCGTTACCGAAGGGCCTAGAAATATGAAATTTGAAATGTTAGCTACTTATTAGATATAAAGAATTTCTAAGAACAGTTCTTAAACAATTCGAAATTTAAAAGGAGTGAAAATGCGCGAAAAGCGTTCTAAAAAACGTTCTGATGGTGGTTTCTACACAATCTCAGGAAATATTAAACCGACCTAAAAAATAATGGCGTCAAAATGATGGTGAAAACAACGTTTGCTCCAACATAGGCGATGTTTTATGTCGGTGCCACTACCCCAAAGGGGGTGCAGGAGCAAAAAACGTTCTAAATTGCGGCTTTTGCGTTACGGAAGGGCCTAGAATAGTGAAATTTGGAATGGTAGTTATAAGATCTCAATGATCTCTGAGGACATTTCCTAAAAAAATCGAAATTTAAAAGGGGGTCAAAATGCGCAAAAAGCGCTATAAAAAACTTTCTAAATTGCGATTTCTATGCAATCTCAGGAAGTGCTGAACTGATTTCAAATATAATGGTGTAAAACTGATGGTGACAGATCTTGCTCCAAGATAGGCTATATTTTATATCTGTTTCCACTACACCACAGGAGATGCAGGAGCAAAATGCGCAAAAAGCGCTCTAAAAACGTTCTAGATGCCGATTTGTCGGCAATATCTCAGGAAGAATGAATCTGATTTCAAACGTAATGGTAGGAAATTGATGCTGACAGTCTCTGCTCTAATATAGACGCTATTTTATGTCGGTATCACTATCACCAAGACGTTGCAGGAGCAAAAATCGTTCTAAATTTCGATTTTTGTGATCGGTAGGGGCTAGCAACTTAAAATTAGGCAAGGTACAAGGTAGAAAATTCCAAATTTTAAAAAAATGAAGTGAGTGAAAAGCGTTATAAATTACAATTTTTAAGCAAACTTATAAATTACCAAACCGATTAAAAAAATAATGATGACAAATTTTGGTGATAGAACCTGCTCAAACATAAGCTATGTTTTATGTCTGTTCCACTACCACCAGAGGGTTGCAGGAGCTAAAAACTTTCTAAATTGCGATTTCTGTGATACTGAAAAGGCTAGAAACTTTAAATATGGCATGGTAGTTACTTATAAAATATAAATGCCCTCGAAGGAACGTCGAAAATAAATTCGAATTAAAAAGGGGTGAAGGGAAGGGGAGGTGCGAAAAGCATTCTAAAAAAGTTCTAAATTACGATTCTATGCAATTTCAGGGAATATAAACCGATTATAAAAGTAATAGTAATCAGTGGTAACAGTCTCTGATCCTACACAGGCTATATTTTATGCCGGTGATTCTACCACCTGGGTTTCACAGAAACAACAAACGTTCTAAAAAAGGGCTTTAAAAGCTTTTTAAATTACGTTTCTGTGGAATATTAGGAAATAACAAACCGATTTCAAAATTGATGTTGGAAAATTAATGGTGACAGTTCCTGTTTCAACATAGCCCTTTATGTTGAGAGAGGTGGTAGGACTTGGAATTCGACATGATGGTTAATTTTAAGATGTAAGAAGATGGTTTTTAAAAAATTCAAAACTTCAAATGAATACTGAAATGAGCGTATTAATTGAGCATAAAAGTTTCAAAATATTTTCTAAATTATCATTTATTTAGTTTTATTTCATTTTATTAATTTATGTCTCTTTTCTGCCTAATACAGTGTAATAATAATGTTTAGTCAAACTGTGTTTTAAATAGTAATTTTTGAATTATTCCTAAAAGTAATAAGTACATTTTAATAAAATAAAATATTACCTATTAATAAAATAAAAATTTAGTTAGTACCTTTTGATAAAAAATAGACACATAAATATTACTTGGCATATTTCAAATATTACGCGAGCAAAGCCGCGGGGTTTGCTAGTCATATTATAAAGAGGTAAAAATTGTTTATTTGTAGGAGGTAAGCTCTGGAACTACCAAACCGATTCTGAAAGTAATGGTATCAAAATGATGGTGTTAGTCCAACTTAGAACATAGGCTATATTTTATGTCGGTGCCACTACCCCAATGGGGGTGCAGGAGCAAAAAACGTTCTAAAATCGCGATTTTTGCGTTGCTGAAGGGCCTAGAAATATGAAATTTGGAATATTAGTTACTTATAAGTTATAAAGGATTTCTAAGAACAGTTCTTAAACGATTCGAAATTTAAAAGGGGTGAAAATGCGCGAAAAGCGTTCTAAAAAACGTTCTAAATGGTGGTTTCTACACAATCGCATGAAATACCAAACCGATTTAAAAAATAATGGTGTCAAAATGGCGGTGACAACGCTTGCTGCAACATAGGCTATGTTTTATGTCGGTGACACTACCCCAAAGGGGGTGCTGGATCAAAAAACGTTCTAAAAATGCGATTTATGTGTTACTGGAGGGCCTAGAAATATGAAATTTGAAATATTAGCTACTTTCTAAGAAGAATTGTTAAACGATTCGAAATTTAAAAGGGGTAAAAATGCGCGAAAAGCGTTCTAAAAAACGTTCTAAATGGTAGTTTCTACACAATCTCATGAAATACCAAACCGATTTTAAAAATAATGGTGTCAAAATGACGGTGACAACCCTTGCTCCAACATAGGCTATGTTTTATGTCGGTGACACTACCCCAAACGGGGTGCAGGAGAAAAACGTTCTAAATTGCGGTTTTTGCGTTACGGAAGGGCCTAGAATCATGAAATTTGGAATGGTAGTTAGTTATAAGGTATCAATGATCTCTAAGGGCATTTCCTAAAAAAATCAAAATTTAAAAGGGAGTCAAAATGCGCAAAAAGCGTTGTAAAAAACGTTCTTAATTGCGATTTCTATGCAATCTTAGGAAGTACTGAACCGATTTCAAATATAATGGTGTAAAAATTATGCTGACAGATCTCGCTCCAAGTTAGGCTATATTTTATATCTGTTTCCACTACCCCAGAGGAGATGCAGGAGCAAAATGCGCGAAAAGCGTTCTAAAAACGTTCTAAATGCCGATTTGTCAGCGATATCTCATAAAGAATCAAACTGATTTCAAAAGAAATGGTAGGAAATTGATGCTGACAGACTCTGCTCTAACATAGACGCTATTTTATGTCTTTATCACTATCACCTAGACGTTGCAGGAGCAAAAAAGCGTTCTAAATTTCGATTTTTGTGATCGGTACGGGCTAGCAACTTAAAATTAGGCAAGGTACATATCTATTAGATATAAATGATCTTTAAGAACAGTTTCGAAAAAATTAGAAATTTAAAAAGGGGTGAAAATGCGCGAAAAGCGTTCGAAAAACGTTCTAAATTGTGATTTATACTGAAATACCAAAGCTATTTCAAAAGTAATGGTTGCAAATCAATGGTGATAGTCCCTGCTATAACATAGGTTATATTTTATGTTGCTGACACTACTATCTGAGGGTTGCAAAAGCAAAACATGTTCTAATTTGCGTTTTTTGCACAACTGAGGGGCCTAACCGCTTGAAGTATTGCATGGTATTTACTTACAAGATGCAAGTGCTTTCTAAGAACAGTCGAAAGAAAATTCCAAATTTAAAAAGATGAAGTAAGCGAAAAGCGTTATAAATTACAATTTTTATGCAATCTTATCAAATATTAAACCGATTAAAAAATAATGATGACAAATTGTTGATGTTAGAACCTGCTCAAACATAAGCTATATTTTATATCTGTGCCATTACCACCAGAGGGTTGCAGGAGCTAAAAATTTTCTAAATTGCGATTTCTGTGGTACTGAAAAGGCTAGAAACTTTAAATATGGCATGGTAGTTACTTATAAAATATAAATGCCCTCGAAGGACTATCGAAAATAAATTCGAATTAAAAAGGGGTGAAGCGAAGGGGGGGGGGTGTGAAAAGCATTCTGAAAAAGTCCCAAATTACGATATCTATGCAATTTCAGGGAATGTAAACCGATTATAAAAGTAATAGTTGCGAATCAATGGTAACAGTCTCTGATCCTACACAGGCCGATGATTCTACCACCTGGAGTTTACAGGAACAACAAACGTTCTATAAAAGGCCTTTAAAAGCTTTCTAAATTACGTTTCTGTGGAATATTAAAAATAACAAACCGATTTCAAAATTAATGTTGGCAAATTAATGGTGATAGTTCCTAATTCAACATAGCCCTTTCTGTTGGGAGAGATGGTAGGACTTGGAATTTGCCATGATAGTTAATTTTAAGATGTAAGAAGATGGTTTCTAAAAAATTCAAAACTTCAATTGCATACTGAAATGAGCAGACAGGTTTCAAAATATTTTCTGAATTATCATTTATTTAGTTTTATTAATTTAAGTCTCCTTTCTGCCTAATGCAGTGTAATAATGATGTTTAATCAAACTGTGTTTAAAATAGTAATTTTTGAATTATTCTTAAAAGTAATAAGTCAAAATTTAGTTAGTACCTTTTAATAAAAATTAGACATATAAATATCACTTGGCATATTTCAAATATTACGCGAGCAAAGCCGCGGGGTTTGCTAGTATATATATATTTGTTCGGGAAAAATGTGAAATATAACCTATGAATCTTTTAACAAAAATAGATTTGTAAAGATTGCAAACATGTGAATTATAAATTTATTGCTTATTCTGCAAAGTAGTTCTAAAGATATGCTTTAAAACTATGTACTACATTACAATCTGTTTTGCGATGGTAAAAAAGGAATTTAACACTAGGAGTTCCAAATTTTAAACCTCCATAATTCCTTAACTACTTGACTGAATGCCTTCAAGTTTGGTGCACTAAAGTAAAATTTAAATTACAAAGCCAAATATGATGTTAAAATTAGGATTTCATGTTGAACATTTCAGAGTTTTGGTACAATTTAAATATGAAGATAAGCGCCAAGACATTTTTTTTTAAATGTAAAATGAAAGGAAAGGATTACAGAATTTGAAGTCAAATGGCTATTTTAGCTGTTTTCTTTGAAATTTTTTTTGATTAAAATCCATGGGATGTTCAATTTTTTCTTTTGGCAACTGCACCTTAAAACCGTCATATATGAGGGAGGGTAGTACACAGTGAGACAGCAGCCACTTTGACACATAGTCGTAACTTTTTCTCCAAGCTGGCACACACTCATAACGATCTCATCTTATGCAACACTTGGATGTAGTTTCGACACTTGAATTACTCGTCGGACATAATAGTAAATAATTCTTTATTTTATAGTGGTAAAGTTGCATAAACGTCTATTTTAGAGTTTATTTTCTTCAATATGACACATATTTACTTAACCAAACCTAGCTATATCTAATAATAGACTATTTCGACAAAATGACATAAACTTTTTAAAGCGATGAAATTGATGTAACAGATGCGGCATCCATTTTGTTACAACTTAACGAAAGTACGCAATGAGACACACAGTTGCGATACACTGTGAGACGTGTCTCATTGTGTACCTACTATGTGGTTCTGATGTTTAAAAGTTATTTTTTAATAAAAGAAGCTTTTTCTCTCTCTCTCTCACTTTCTGTGTGTGTTTGTGGTGGGCGTGCGATGGCTAGGGAAATCTACTAAACATAAGTGGGTGAAAATAAGTTGCATGAAGGTAGCCCAAGGTCTGCCATTGTCCACTCGAGGCTCATATTTTCAATATTTTGATAATCTAGAAACATTAATTAGAAATCATAAGCTGCAGAAAATTATTGATAGAGTGTAAAAATATATGATTTATGAAAATATATACATTGTCTTACTGTGTACCACTTATGGTACACAGTGAGACAATTTCCGATACTCCATTATGCTGCTTCTATGCTTTTCTAAATAACTTTTTAAAAACCATTTATACATTAATGTGTAGCATATTTGTGTAGCTTCAAGATGTAGCAAAATTTTTTTCAAAAGAATAAAAATCGTCACCATTCATTAAATAATAATAATTTTCGTCTCACTGTGTACTACTCTCTCGCACTTGATAGTTTACCCTTTATTTATGAAATTAGTCATCATATGGAAGTAGATAGCATGCAACTTAAGACGTATGTATAGCTGTTTGTAGAGAAAAAGTGCGTATCCGAGAAAGAAAAGTCTTGTGAGAAAGATTGTTTGCCTAAGTGGAACAGGATCGCCAGATCTCGAAAACCTAGCTTAGAACTTATATGCTCTAGCCTTGTGAGAAGGATTATAAAATATGTCCCCTTTATTGAAGTAACCTACGTTGCTGATAGCCCAGTGGTAGAGGAGCAAAAAAAGGCCCAATTCGGAAATAATTAGGGGAAAGCTGGAAATTGTTTTAATCCCTTCAGTTTATGTCTAGAATGAATATGCTACGTTTTCCCCCTCGTACTAGGTGAGCGTTAGGAATTATACATTGATTTATAGTAAAAAAAACTACCCTCCCCTACTTGATAGTTTAACCTTTATTTATGAAATTAGTCATCATATGGAAGTAGATAGCATGCAACTTAAGACGTATGTATAGCTGTTTGTAGAGGAAAAGTGTGTATCCGAGAAAGAAAAGTCTTGTGAGAAAATTGTTTGCCTAAGTGGAACAAGATCGCCAGATCCCGAAGACCTAGTTTAGAACTTATATGCTCTAGCCTTGTGAGAAGGATTGTAAAATATGTCCCCTTTATTGAAGTAGCCTACGTTGCTGATAGCCCAGTGGTACGGGAGCAAAAAAAGTCCCAATTCGGAAATAATTAGGGGAAAGCTGGAAATTGTTTTAATCCCTTCAGTTTATGTCCAGAATGAATATGCTACGTTTTCCCCCTCGTACTAGGTGAGCGTTAGGAATTATACATTGATTTATAGTAAAAAAAACACGTTTTTTTTTAAAATGCCATAACACTATCTCGAAATCACTAAATTTTTCAAAAACATTGTCAATACAAATGTTGTAGAGCTTAAAATTCTGAATAAAATGAGTACCTACACTTAATACTTTTGTTGAATATTAAGGTCACAATTCTACTTTAAAGTTTTAGCCTCGTGGTCAGAGGGTTGAACTCAGAATTAATTAGGGGAAAACTGGAAATCGTTTTTACCCGACTACGGCAAAGCCAAAGGAGGGTTATGATTTTGACAGGCTATGTATGTATGTATGTATGTATGTATGTTCATCTGTTCCCTCGTAACTTCTAAACCACTAATCAGAATTCGACAAATGACATATCATTAGAAGCGTCTTAATTGTCCGCTGGTTATAGGCTATATAGATTTTCACCAAATTCAATGTGGCGCCTTCTAGCGGACAAAATATACAGAGTAAAAAAATAAAGTTAAGCTAGATATGCCGTGTTTGGTATCATTTTAAAGCGCTTCACTTCAAAACCATAGAGGGTTTGTTTATAAGTGCCTTGGATCATAATAAGTTGCTTAAAAATCCACATGACAGTCAATCGTTAGCAGAATTAGATAGATTAAGAAATCTTCCTAGGTCATCTTAATACATGAAACCTTCAATCTACATTACACATTTACACATTACACTAACGACCTCATCCACTAATCGGTCCATTACCCATTTGCTGCCATCGACGGATATGTGCGTCACTACTACCAAATACTGGAAGCGTCATACGTCAAAAAATAAAGTTAAGATAAATATGCCGTGTTTGGTATCATTCAAAAGCGCTTTACTTGTACATTTTGAATATATCTATATATTACTAGCATTTGCTTGTGACTTTACCTGTATTCATGGGGTACTTTTATACTTTTTCAGCGTAGTTTTTTGTCGTAGTTGGGTTTTAGTTTTTTTACTTTATCTTGTAATCCCTTCATATTAGGTCCAAAATGAATATTCTATAATGAAGGGAGCTAATATTTTTTCACAACTGGATTAAATCATACCGAAGGCTGGAGTAGCACAGTTGAAGTTCATTCCAACAGAGCGAAAAATGTCCAGACCAAGAATCGAACCTGGATACTTGGCGTGCCGTGCCAATGCCTTACCTGTTAGGCTATCCGGACGATACCTGGCTGACATAATTCACTCTTATTTGTTGGACTTGGCTGCGAACTGCAGCGCTAGTTTCATTCATCCGAGCTACAACTATAGCATTTACATGATGAAAGATTCTTCGGAATGATTTAATCCAGTTGTGAAAAAATATTCGTTCCCTGCATTATGACCTAATTACATGGTATACAGGAGTTTCCGTGTTAAAACACACTTTCATCATGTAAATGCTATAGTTATAGCTCGGATGAATGAAACTAGCGCTGCAGTTCGCAGCCAAGTCCAACAAATAAGAGTGAATTATGTCAGCCAGGTATCGTCCGGATAGCCTACAGGTAACGCATTGGCACGGCACGCCAAGTATCCAGGTTCGATTCCTGGTCTGGACATTTTTCGCTCTGTTGGAATGAACTTCAACTGTGCTACTCCAGCCTTCGGTATGAATATTCTATGTTTCCCCTTCGTACTAAGTGAGCGTTAGGAAATATGTACACATTTACATTTGAAAAACACGTTCTTCTTTAATATTTTTAATATTATCTGAAATTGAGACCTTACACTCTAAATAAAAAGGAGTGACTATTCACTCCGGAGGAGTGAATAGTCACTCTATCGCAGAGTCAAAATATGCCCAACCTCTTTAGAGTGACTATTCACTCTGAGCAAAAGTGAAATTTTTGAGTCTCTGAAAGAGTGAATAGTCACTCCTGGAAAGTGAATATTCACTCTAAACAGGGGTGGATAATCACTTTTTCGGAGGAGTGACTATTCACTCTTGCTAAAGGAGTGCGGTTTTTCACCCCTGGTAGTAGTGAATAGTCACTCTTTCATAAAAGTGAATGTTCATTTTTTATGTAGTCGTTTTTTTTTTCGCTTCTATGGTCATTTTAAAGGAATCACATCTTTTACAGCATGCAATGAAAATAGATACAAGCGTAGTAAAGATAGGAATAAAAAACTTTATTAGCAATATTTATTTAATTCATAGTTTGTAACACTAATTGAACTTTTAGGGAAAAATTCAGTTAAAGTTACATACGAATTTAAATTAGATTACTAATAGTAATAAACTAAAATATTTTATTCCAATCTTATCCTTTGTGATTGCTTTTATTGCATGCCCTATAAAGATATTACTTTTAAAGTTTTATTAATAACTTTTTAATCAGCGGATGTTATATGTTTAACAATGTTTGATTTGATTTTAATTTTTGTTTTAAATATAAAACCGTACTTTTTCTTTAAATTATTGCTATTTTTGCAAAGTCCTATTGTTCTAAAATATTTTTAATTTTTCCATTTAAAAAACAATACTTATAAACTCACATCTTTTTTAAATATGATCTAAGCATGATTTAAATAATAAGAATGTATATATATATTTTATCCGCTGTCATTTGCTTTTGTTTTATTTAATATGAACATGGAGTCTAAAGTTAAACTTTTAAGTTCTCTGGAATATGTATATATTTTTCTTTTAAACATATTCCTTAACTTAATCATGATTTCTAATTTTCGTCCGTCATTGCTGAAAAATGAAATTAATACAATACTTATTAATGAAATGACGCGATAAGCTATGTTTAATTTAATTTTTTTATTCGCGTAGATATTGTATTTTGTGAATATGAGCAAAATAGATTTTATATGTTTTATAGGAAAAGATTGACCTCGGAAATAGAAACAAGTTGGAAATTGCTCGTCAAACGTGGCAAATGAGGTGCGTTCGTACTATAACTAATTTTATAAATATTTTTTTGCACCGCATATTGTGATGAATGTATATTTTGGTGAACTTTATAAGTGCATATCAATTTCATTCTGTTCAAAAGACTGTAACATCATTAAAATGCACTTGAAATAATTTTTTCCCATTGACCTTAAAGTTAACGGAAAGCTTTTGACTCCCTGTAATTAAACTGTACATCCGATTTTCATAAAATCTGAAACGACTCGACAAAATTTTGCAACAATTAAATAAGGTAGATGTGCCAGTAATGGACACTCTTAAGGAATTTCTTTTAAAATTATTTTTTTATTAATAGTTATAATTATTACATTCCAGTTTTTTCAATATTGTATTAATCTATCAACAATATTTAACCATTCTTATAGTCTCATTTCCCAATGTGAATCGAAATTTAATTTTAAATAACAGAAATATACCAAAACACCCAAAAGCCCAGTAATGGACACCCTCTGGCCCAATAATAGACACCCCATAAAAAGTAATAAATATAATTGTTTTTATGACTGTATTTAGAACCAGAATTTAATGAAAACATACTAATGAAACAAAATGGTTATTTTCAAATAAATTTAACAATAAGGATACCAGTAATTAATAAAATATTTGTAATGATCATTTACTGTTTGCATCAATTATTGTAATTATCAGACGATCAATGTTTTAATTCTTTTTGATGGATAGTTTAAAATACTAAATATCAGGCAATTATAGCTATTAAATTATTGAAACAGTGGGGGATTTAAAAGGTAATAATATTAAAAAAAGTTTTGGAATGTTAGTGATGTTTAGTTTTGTCTCGCTATTTTTAACAATTAATCTTCCAGAGACTACTTGATACATCATTTATAATAATTAATATTGCAAATATGAAAGAAATGATATTGTGAGTTGAATATTTTAAATGCTAAGTAAAATAATTTCAAAATAAAACTGTAGAACTGATGTTTGAGGCCACTGATCTGCAGATTTACCAGTTTCATGAATATTGCCTATAAATTAAGGAATATTACATTTTTTCCTTCTTTTTCTTTTTTTTTTTCAGATAAGAATAACCAAACATTTAACACAGAAAATAGATTTTTAATAGCTTCTGTAACTTAATTGCTTTTATTTAAAAGGAGAGGTATTAAGTCCTATGAGCCCGTCTTTGGCTGTGCTCTTAAACAATATTTTCTACTACCTAGCTGGTTTGATTGCCAAATTTTAAACTAGCAAAGTATATATACATAAAAAAAGAATAAAATATTGAAATTTTATTAATCACATAAACTAACTTAAAAGCAGCTATTTAAAAAGTTTTGGTGGAAAATGACTAATTAACAATTCTAGTAATAGACACCCTCTCTTAAAACCTTAAAAATAAATGAAATTTCGTAAATGACCGTTAGTATATGAAAGTCTAAGTTTTCTATTGCTACTCAAACAAAAGCATTCAAATTTTGCAAGAAAATAAATAATATATAAATTAATTAAACGAAGCCAGCTCTTAGCCTCTTCATTAAGATTTTCACAGAAAAACAGCAAAACTTTGAAACATTATTTTCTACTTCCTAATTGGTTTGATTAAAAGTGTCAACAATAACCCAGTTTTATAAAATATGCAAGGGAAAATTATAGAAAAATTAATTAAAGTTAAATATTTATTACTTATTTTTTATGAACCAAAAACATCAAAGGGTGACCATTACTGGTACATCTGCCCTATTTAAAATTTCAGACCATTCGGAAGGCTGTAACAACATTAAAATGCACTTGCAATAATTTTTCCCATTGGCCGTTATGTAACAGAAAAATTTGACTGTCCCTGTAATTAAACTATACATCCGATTTTCATAAAATTTGAAATGACGCGACAGAATTATACAACAATTATATATTTTAAATTTCAAACGATTCGGTTGGGTAGTTTTTGCGCTGTTATATGCGGGCAGACGGACTGAACGACGACTATAGGTGCTACGTATTTATATAACTACGAACGCACCTAAAAAGCGATTTTTATTTTTTTATATCATTAAATATTTTAAACTTTTGTCTTTCCAACGATGTGTCACACATGTTTATATATATAAAAAATAAGTGTTGAAATTATTCATTCTTTCTAAGAGTACTTCACAGCTTAATGGCAATAAATCTTTAATCGACTTTTTCTCAAAACTTGGATTTTTCATGTTTATGTTCCGTTTTTAGGTGCGTTCGTAATTATATAAATACGTTGCCCCTATATTCGTCGTTTAGTCTGTCTGTCAGTGTTGATTTCAGGCGGTGGCCCGGGGGGGGGGGGCATTTCCCCTCCGGAAGATTTGAGATTTTGTGTTTTCAATGGTCAAAAAGTGCAATTCCCCCCCGGAACTCTATAATGTGCCCCCCCTCCGGAACCACAGAAATCCCTCCCGGAGATAAGGGTCTGAATTCAACACCCGCATATAACAGAGCAAAAACTACCCAACCGAATGGTCTGAAATTTTAAATATATAATTGTTGCAAACTTTTGTCGAGTCATTTCAAATTTCATAAAAATCAGATGTATAGTTTAATTACAGGGACAGTCAAAAGTTTTCCGTTACATGACGGCCAATGGGAAAAAAAAAAATATTTTAAGTGCATTTTAATGATGTTACAGCCTTTCAGAACAGAATGAAATGGATATGCACTTATGTATTGCACTAAAATATACATTCAGTACAATATGCGGTGCAAAAAATATTTCTAAAACTAGTTATAGTACGAACGCACCTCATTTGCCACGTTTGGTGAGCAATTTCCAACTTGTTTCAATATCTATTAAACATAAGAACTCAGATTTTTTTTAATAGTTATACTATGTTATATTGTATACACAGGGATTTAATGATTTGTTGAGAATTATTTATTTTAGGTAGTGAAATCTTACCAAAAAGTGCTAATTTAAAAATGACTTTCAATAATTAATTAATAATTAATTTTGAATTTTACTTAGAACGAAAATGGTCTGTTAAAATACGTAAAACATGTTATTCAAACTACTCTAAAAAATCTAGACCTCTATCATTCACCATTTCTGAGAAAAATGTACATAAAGTTGGCTAATTTAACATGGCGGAGATACGGCTTTCCCGGTCCCCTCAAAACAATTACATTTCAGTCCGCTACATGAAGAAATCTCACAATCACTTTAGAACGAAAATGGTCAGTTAAAAAACGTAAAGCATGTTATTCAAACTACTCTAAAAAAATCTAGACCTCTATCTTTCACCATTTCTGAGAAAAAGGTACATAAAGTTGGTGAATTTAACATGGCGGAGATACGGCTTTCCCGGTCCCCTTAAAACAATTACATTTCAGATCGCTACATGAAGAAATCTCACAATCACTTATGAATACTCCACGATCAATCTTTTGCTATACAAACATACAACTATTTAGCTCATAATCTGGACATTCCACATATCTACACGGATAAATGGTTAAAATTAAACAAGACTTACCTTCATTTTATGTATTCCAAAGAATAATTTTAATGATATCCTAATCTGTTCTTAAAATGCATCTGTAATCTTAAAATGGCGGACGAAAAAGTGATCATTTTTCTTATCTTTAAAGGGTGTCGTCGCCTTGCTGCTCTGATTGGTTATAAGCAATGCACACGTAAGTCACTCTTCTTTCAGGAGTGAGACATCTCACTCCTTTCTAGAGAGTGGAAAACTTCACTCTTTCAGGAGTGTATTTTTATAAAACTCACTCCAAAAAGAGTAAAAATGCCTGTCACTCTTTCAAAAAGTGAACTTTTCACTCCTCCCAATTTTAGAGTGTAATTTTGAACAAAAATATTAATGTGAGTATTCATTTTATTCAAAATTTTAAGCTCTACTACGTCTGTATTGGCAATTTTTAACACTTTCCAACAAAGTTGAAAGGTGTTTATGCATTCGGTTTGTCTGACCGTCTGTCCGTATGGCCGACTGTCCACGCTCTAACTCCCGTAAATATGCTCGGGTCGTTCTGAAATTTTTGGATGTTAGTGACCTCTACCATAGCACGTTCCCTATTTCAAATGAAGTTTGTAGCATGTTTAGTTCATTTACAGTGACAGTCAAAAGTTCTCCGTTACATTACGGCCAATGGGAAAAAATCGTTTCAAATGATTGTTATTGGTGTTACACTCTTTCAAACATAGTAAAATTGATATTCATTTATGAAGTCCACTAAAACATGCATTCTGTTGAATATGCGGTGCAAAGAATAGTTATTGTTCATTTACAGGGCCACACAAAAGAATTCCGTTCATAATGGTTTAGGGGAAATTGTTTACGGTGTATTTGAAAAGATTTTAGATAATATATTGTATCCGAATTACTGTATATTAGTAATGATTGCTCGCATTGCATTTTTAATTATGATATGCGCTTTTTTATCGTTTCGTTCATCTGACGAAACCCTATTCGTCTCGCTTCTCTGTCTGTCTGTCTGTCCGTCTGTCACAGAGCCCGTTCTCAGAAACTATACATGTTGGAGACTTGAAATTTTGCATACTTATAGATGAACACCACACATCATACGACAAATCATAAAATTTTGAAAAAGTCGCACATTTAACCCTTTGGGCACCCACATGTGTATTTTAAACAATTCTTTCTAAGTGAGTCCCTAATTAGGTTGGAGGCGTGAAATTTGGCATACTTATAGCTGAACACCTCACATCAAGCGACAAATCATAAAATTTTGAAAAAGTCGTACATTTAACCCTTTGGGCTTCCACATGTGTATTTTAAACAATTATTTCTAAGTGAGCCCCTATTTAGGTTGGAGGCGTGAAATTTTGCATACTTATAGCTGAACACCTCGCATCAAATGACAAACCATAAAATTTTGAAGAGGCCGTACATTTAACCCTTTGAGCTCCCACATGTGTATTTTAAACAATTCTTTCTAAGTGAGCCCCTATTTAGGTTGGAGGCGTGAAATTTTGCATACTTATAGCTGAACACCACATATCACACGACAAATCATAAAATTTTGAAAAAAATCGCACATTTAACCCTTTGGGCTCCCACATGCGTATTTTAAGCAATTCTTTCTAACTGAGCCCCTTATTAAATTGGAGATTTGAAATTTTGCATACTTATAGCAGAACACCTGAGGCCAGGCGACAAATCATAAAATCTTGAAAAAGTCTTACGTTTAAATCCTTTGAGCTACCACATATGTATTTTAAGCAATTCTTTCTAAGAGAGCCCCTATGTTGGAGACATAAATTTTTGCATACGTATAGCTGAATACCTCAGACCACACGGAAATGAATAAAATTTTCAAAAATTCTTTTATTATTTACTCCTCCGGGCTCTAACTTGTGCATTTTAAGCAATTTTTCTAACCTCCGCCCTTTTCACCGGGGGAGCACTTTTCCAACTTTTGTCGACACCCCTTTGACCATTCTTTCATATTATGCACCATAGCATTACATATTTTAGTTCCACTTTTTACCACCAGGGGCGCCTACTTATTTCGGGTGCTATCGGCCCAATCCCCACGACTAATATCTACGGATTGTATATAAAACGGAGTTTCGTTCGGATAGAGGTTTGTTTAGAATAGAGTGCACCCCTGGTTGCGAAATGTGGAACTAACAGATTTTTCAAAAGGATAAAGTGTCTTGAAAGAAATATTAAACGAAACCTTCTGTGCGATCTGTGATCACACTTACCTACTTGTTCACTATTCTTATCTATTTATATAAAATCCAAGTCTCTGTGTGTCCCTCACTATTCCGGTAGGACCGCCTCATTCAAATGTGTAATTGTTGAAAAATATTAATGCAAGGTTACCACAGTAGCGCCAAATGTTAGCCAACTTGGCGACAGCTGGCTAATTTGGCGAAATTCCCATTTAAAACCATTAATTTTTCATAATGGAGGTCACCGAAATTTAATTTAAACTCCACTCTTTTAAGATATTTTTTCGAAATCTATGGGTGATAATTTAAAGTGCATATTTACAACTTCCTCCCGATGCTACTTATAAAATAACCGCCAATAGACAACGGTGTACTGTGTGAGCTCCTAATTGCGCAATTTTAATGTGCTTTAGGTACTTTTCCAGTATAGGTGCCTTGGCGAAAAAGGAAATTTGGTAACATATTTTCCGGGAACCTATTCACTGTTTCATTTTATATACACACGCATTTTTTTTTCGATATTTATACTATTTATTTAACATAAAAAAGCCGTTTCTCTAATTTTATACAGAAATAGATGTAATTTGTACATAAAAACATCAATAATGTACATATTAAACAAACAAAAATGCTCATCAAATGTGTTTTCATAGCTGTTTATATGATTTGACAACAAATCTCGATATTTTTCCGTTATACGGGCACCATGCCAAAATGTATGCTAATGCGCCAATTATTTCAAAATGCTAAAAGATATTTGTAATTTTATGCCAGCAGTTTAATATGAGTTTTATTTTATTGCTTTATTTTATAGCAGTTATTTGTTCGCTTATTTTAAGTATATATTTGTGATTTGATGAAATAGTTCGTAAAAGTCTGGAATTTTCAAATGTTATATTTTTTAAATGCTCACTTTAGTATCGACAATGGTTTTTCTTTTATTTTTCAAATGCTTCAATTCACGATTTTGCGCCAACTATTACGCTCGGCGACAATGGTGTCCGCATAACGGAAAAGTACCCAAATCTCCCTTTCTGATGCCCAAATTACACCAAGCTTTTAAAAAAAAATGCCAAAGCCCCTACAGTGGAAAAGTACCAAACTGTCTATTATTTTGCGCTATCCGTGTTATAGTTTGTACTATATGCAAGGGGAGTGGAGCGAAGAGTTTAAACGTTAAATATTAATGTTTCGGCACAGATGTCATATTGGCGCGATTTTTTTCTGACGCCAATGTCATATACACAACGGGTACTTAACTGGCGCCAAAGTGTCGTAATTTTGCTTGATATGGTAATCCGGATGTTGTTGTTTATGCTGTTGATGTTTTCGCCAAATTGGCGTCGGAAAAAAATCGCGCCAATATATGATAACGTATATGACAACTGTGCCAAAGTTTCTATAAAGCAGTATAAGACTAAAAAATTAAGAATAAAATAAATGAAAAGTAAGACTAAAGAAGAAAGAAAAATCATGCGTTGAGCATAGAATATGAAACACTTTCCAACACATCCTGAATGCTTTAACAAAACTTCGTTATTTAGGGAAATAAGGTAAATAAGATAACGTTACTTCTTAGATATCCCGCGACCAATTTCGCCAAATCAATAGTAAAACATTAATAAAAATACAAATAAAACGTCGAATTAATCCTTTTATTGGCCATTATTGGCATTTAATTAATTAATGGCAACCATTATTGGCAATTAATCTTACAATTTGGCGACAGTAATTTGGTCGACGGGATAACTAAGAAGTACCAAGATAACTAAGTAAACATTTTAGAAAACGCATAAAAAAATTTAAAAATTTATCCAGCTAAAATTTAATTTAAATTACTCTTAAAACTACTGAAATCACATTTCCAGATATTATCATCCATAGACGGTTATGTATCCAATTCTTTGCGTGACCATGTATATCATTTTATCTATATTCTACAAACATTTCTTAGGAAACTAAATGCAGTTCAGCGTAAAAATGCATAACTCCTTTAAAAACCACCTTTAAGCAATTTACTCTCATACTCAGTAACCCTTACGAATTCTTTTGTGTAGCCCTGCATATGAACTGTAGCATTTATACACACAGTATAGTATGCATAAATGTAGTGAAACATAAAAGCGCATATCATAATTAAAAATGCATTTCTAGCAATCATTGCTTATGCACAATACTTCGGAGAAAAGTTTCTTGGCGAGAAAGAAGTTTGCCAACGTATTTTCTGGCAACCTATTTACTGCTTCATACTCACAAGCAATTTTTTCCATATGTATACAATTTGGCTCAGATGTCATATACGCGCCCCATATTGGCGCGATTTTTTTCCGACGACAATTTGGCGAAAACATCAACAGCATAAACAACATTCGGGTTACCATTACAAGCAAAATAACGACACTTTGGCGCCAGTTAAGTACCCGGTGCGTATATGACATCGGCGTCATAAAAAAAAATCGCGCCAATATAGGCGTATATGACATCTGTGCCGACAATTTAATATAAAAAAAGGTACAGATGTCATATTCGCCCCATATTGGCGCGATATTTTTTGGTTGCCAATTTGGCGAAAACATCAACAGCATAAACAACATGATCCGGGTTGCATGTAAACTCTGTTTACTCGATTAGAGACCACAGAGAAGTTTCCGGCCTCCTGATTGGTTGGTTTCTTTTATGCGATTTGTTTTAGCGCCATTATGAAAACGCAAAGCACTAACTTAGAAACAACTGCTCATTAACAGTTTTTTATTTCCTCATTTTTATAAAATGTCTGCTTTTGGGGAAGTTAATCTTCCGACTTCATATTTTAATGAAATCGAATCAATTTCCCAAAATTTAATTTCAGTTTGCAGCAGTGTTAAAAATTTAGCAGATTGCAATAAATGGGTGAAAGAATTCAGAAATTTGAATAATAGAAAATGGAATTCAAGATCATCAAAGCCTTGTGGACAAGATTAACTTGATCAAGCAAAAAAGGGAAATATTCCTTGGAAAAAAACGCTAAATTAAACCAGCCAAATGCAAAACGTATTAGATTTTTCTATTATAGGCATATATTTACTAGAAAATGTGCCACAATTTTATTTTATTCTGAATACATTTTGTTTAAAATTAATTTTACCTTCTAATATTTTAAATTTTTATTAAATTGCTTCATGCGAAAACTATTTTGTTATTTAATAAAACATTTATTTATTTCCCTAATTAGTTGCAGATTTAAATAATAATGATAAAGAGAGCAGTTCAAAGCACACATAAAAAAATATACGTTTTATTCCCGTTTTCGTTTGTTAAAATAAACGATTTGAAATACCCTTCTCATTTAAGCTTACGGGAAGATTTAAACAAAAATAATCGATTTTATCTATTAAACACTAATTTTAAGAACCCTTTATTCAGATAAGAGAGAAAATTAACAACATTATTATTATTATTTTTTTTTTTTTTACAAACGTAATATTTTTACAAGCTATAAGGATTTTTTTGGTGATATTTACGTCTTATAGCATATCTTACGTTCCTTCCTCCACTCTTCATTAAATTAAATTAAAAAAAATGTACATCTTCGTACTCCCAGCTTTTCTTAATTGTTAAAATGTTTTTGAACATCTCCAAGGTAAAAATCATCAAAACATTAATGAAAAAGTACAATTATAGTATGATGCATACATGTACAAACATAATTTTTTTAGTTTTTACATAGGACTTTTTTTAGTCCCTTTCCCACCTAAAAATTCTGAATATCTCATTAAAATTGTCAAAATGGAAATGAGAACAAAAGTATTATTATTTTTTTTTTTTTTTTTAATAAAAAATACAAAGGAAAATTTTATCGTGAAAATAAAATAAATCACAAAGTTACTAAATGGTGTATACAGAATGTTGTAAAGTTGAAAACTAAACTAACGTCAACACCGTAAATGTTGACCGAAACGTCGATTTTTAACCTTTAGATTTAATGTTTGTTTAGTTTATAACGTTACAACATTCCGAATTCATCATTTAGCAAACTTGTGATTTATTTTATTTTCGCGATAAAACTTTTAGTAATATTTTTCATGATGGAATTGTTCAGACTATTTATTAAAAAAAAAAAAAAAAAAAAAAAAAAAAAATTTCGTTCCCTGTATAAAATACTAGAATTTTAAAAACTTTTTATAAGTATAAATGTGTATATTACATAATATAAATAGATACAACGCAAAACGTTTTCGAAACTGATAATCAAAAATCAGATTTAATTCCTTAAAGAAAACAATAGTCACAAAAGACAAACGTTGACTAAAAAAACAAGCTAAAGTTTAGTATAAGAAAAGAAGATGGCGCCATTACATATATTTTTTTAATGTGTTTCCTTTAATTCATGTTTTCTAACCTAAGAACATTTTGCGGAAATCTGGATTAATTAGTCATTTGACAAGAACTGAGTTAGATTAAAATGTTGAATGTTAAATGCTTCACTTATATACAAAAAAAAAAAAAAAAAAAAAAAAAAAACGAATTAAAAGAATTGTGCAATGGTATATTACTGTTGTCATTAGAAATTTCAATTTCCAAAGACCTTAAGCATTAGAAAAGACGAAAGGGAAATTAACCAATCAGGATGACGGAAACTTCTATGTGGTCTCTAATCGAGTAAACAGAGTTTACATGCATCCGGGTTACCACATCAAGCAAAATAACGACACTTTGGGGCAAGTTAAGTACCTGTTGCCTATATGATATTGGCGACAGAAAAAAATCGCGCCAATATGAGGCGAATATGACATCTGTTCCTAAAAAAAAGCTATTTACCCATTTTTATAAAGAAACAGAAGTAATTTTTGAACAGATGTCATATACGCATAGGGGTTGGCGTGATTTTTCTATGACGCCCATTTGGCAGAAATCTCGCTTTCGAATACCAGTTACTTACATATTTTTCAATTATTTGCTGTCGTTTTGAAAAGGAAATAACTATAAATAAATAAAAGTTTGAATAATAACTATAGAACAAAGCAGTTTATATAATTAAAAAACAGAAAATAAAAGTAAATAAACAATTTATAAATAAATAAAAAACAATAGCCGGGTTACCATAGCAGGAAAAATAACACCATTTTGGCGCCAATTAGGTATCCCGGTTCATATCTCAAATCTGTGCCGTAATTTGTATATTAAAAAAATATATATATATTTAGAAATGATTTTTTTATGCATATAAGTGCATATATAAACAAAGATAAAAGTTCATTAGTTTGGTTTTAATAGCTGTTTATATATTTTCGCAACATATCTCACTTTCTGATGCCCGAATCGCACCAAGCTTTTTTTAAAAATGCGCTATAATGGAAAAGTACTTAAATAAATAATTAACAGAAATAACAAATTATACAAACTAAAACTTTTTATTTCGAGATCAAAGCATTGTTTTTAATTTCGATTAAAAATACATATATCCTTGGATAACTTCAATTGAAATTAGTTTCACAGTTTAATATCTCATTCCATAAACCTAAACAAACACAAGTGATTCGTTCATCGTGAAACGTCAAAAATATTAAATCATTGAGGTAATCATTCACAAAGTAAGTTCTCCAACAATCAATTGGCAATATTCTAATGACGTCATAGTAGGTAAAATGGTGGCGGTATCATTTGTTTATGGTTTGTAATCACAAAGATTTAATTTTGCAATGTCTCTTATTTTCATTATTTTATTGTCATATTTATAAGTTCAGAACAAAAGCCTATTTTTTCATTATTTAGTTATTAAAGACGGAAAAAAATCATGAATGCATGATTTGAAAATTTTAAACAATTTTCTTTCTTAATAATAAAAAATAACATCGGGAAGTAACAGCGGGTTTAATCTTAAATAAGTTTAACTGTTTAATTCTGTTGTAATATTCAAAATAACTGTATTTATTAGATTTCACTACTCAACATCAGGGCCCGATTAAACTTTGAAGTTAGAGGAATTACAATGTCATTTCAGGACCTTTCTTTTGGAGAAGCTTTTCTAAATTCCATATACATGGAAAATCTTCAGTGTTAGAAATATTATTCCTAGGACTGACATAACACGAGAACAGCCCGCAATTTTACACAAGTTTTTGAAAGCTACTTTATATCAGAAATTTTACTAAAAACTGGTTACTTTTTTGTTATAGCGGCCCACACTATTAGGATTATGACAAGTTGCAGCCAATTTCCCCAACGTCGTAACCAAGATCGTGAAGCACACACATATAATACCATATAATACCATTTCATGAAATCGTATATGATAATTTAATAGTTTTTAACCTTACTTCAAGAGTGTTATTTATTTATTTTTAAGGCTCAACAATCTAAATTGTCCAATATATGAATTTAACAAAGATTGAATAGACATGACCGCAAAAAGCCTCAAATCTGCATAACACTTGGAACCAAAGTGTGCAGATTAGTGGTCTTCTACTGTACACAGTTTTTCATAAATGTGTCTCGTTCTTAAAATGTGTTATTTTCATCTATCACTGCGGAACAAGCGAGAAAACTCATATTCTTGCACATGTATTTGGAGTATATTTGCACGTATATTTAGATATATATCTTTATATCTAAATTTCCGTCATTTTTGACGGGCTACCTTTCTAGTGCATACTATAAAGAGCGTATGAATGCTATAGTTCATATACAGAGCTATAGAAATGAATTCGTAAAGGTTACTGAGTATGAGCATAAATTGCTTAAAGGTGGGTTTTAAAGGAGTTACGCATTTTTACGCTGAACTGAATTTAGTGTACTAAGAAATATCTGTAGAATATAGATAAAATGATATACAGGGCCACGCAAAGTGTTGGATACTGGCCGGCCATGGGTGATAATTTCTGGAAATGTAATTTCAGTAGTTTTAAGCGTGTTTTAGTTTGAATTAAATTATAGCCAAATAGTGGCATATAATAAAGGTACTAGGTAAACTACAGGGCTGTACAAAAGTATTCAAGTATGTTTCCATCTAATAGTATAAATTGCTGAAAGATGAATTTCAACCTGTTATGCATTTTCTCGCTAAACTAAATTTCCCATTATATAGTATGTATATCAACATACAGATCGAATACAGGGCTGTTCAAAAGAATTGGAATACATATTTGGCTATGGGCGGTAACTACTGAAATGAGATTTTTAAATGTTTACTTAGTTATCTTATTTACCTTATTTCCCTAAGTAACGAAGTTTCGTTAAAGCTTTCAGGGAGTGTTGGAAAGTGTTTCATAATCAATGCTGTATGCATGATTTTTCTTACTTATTTGATATAGTTAGCTGTTTTGAGATATTGTTAAGGTAATCTGGTCTCTCCTATCTTGAAGCTCTTGATTAGTGATTAAGGCAAAATTTTGAACTGGAATTGCGACCTTAATTTTGAACAAAAATATTAATGTGGGTACTCATTTTATTCAGAATTTTATGCTCTACAACATTTGTATTAACAATGTTTTTGATAGAATTAACTATTTTGATATACTGTTAAAAATATTAAAGAAAAATATGTTTTTCGAATGTAAATACGTACATATTTCCTAACGCTCACTTGGTACGAGGGGGAAAACATAGAATATTCATTTTAGACCTAATCTGAAGGGGTCAAAATGATTTCCAGTTTTCCCCTAATTAATTCTGAGTTCAACTCTCAGACCACGCGGCTAAAGTTTTAAAGTAGAATTGTGACCTTAATATTCAACAAAAGTATTAAGTGTAGGTATTCCTTTTATTCAGAATTTTAAGCTCTATAACATTTGTATTGACAATGTTTTTGAAAAAGTTAGAGATTTCGAGATAGTGTTATGGAATTTTTTTAAAAAAAACGTGTTTTTTGACTATAAATCAATGTATAATTCCTAACGCTCACCTAGTACGAGGGAGGAAACGTAGCATATTCATTCTAGACCTAAACTGAAGGGGTTAAAACAATTTCCAGCTTTCCCCTAATTATTTACGAATTCAACTCCCTAACCACTGGGCACATATAGTGATCGCACATATTAAGTATACTGGTTGCATAAACTTAATTAAAATGATCTTTTTAATAAAATTCTTCTCAGTAAATAAATTAGCTTTTCTACGTTTTCATTATAACTAAAAAAATTCATTTAAATATTGAATATTTAAATGTAAAATGTTGAATTTCTTTAAATTTAAAAGTTGTAAAAAATCTAAAGCTCTAAATTTTGCTTTCTTATTCAGTAATCCATCATAACTAATAGCAATATAAGCTTTTTTCACGGTTATATTTAATTGAAGAATAAATACACAAAGTGGGTATTTACTCGGGTATATACCCTTAAAAATAAGTACCCGGGTATTTTACATCACTGAATATGAGTGAGGCGTGCGATGTTTAGCACAGATAGTTGAGCGGGATCAGCTAGTATTAATTAAATTATGATTATAAATTGAGAAAACAATTGATAAATCCTGAATAGATAGCTTAAATGGTGGTGTTTTTCTTTCCTGTTGCTATATCTTTAAAAAAAAAAAAAAAAAAAAAAAAAAAAAAACTATATATTTTTAATAGATTCACAAAGCCTACGCTTTCTAACAAGCGTACAAAAAAAAAAAAAAAAAAAAAAAAAAAAAAAAGCTAATTTTTCATAATTGGGTCCGGTGCGCACACCAACGGAATTTCTTTGGTGTAACGGAATTTCTTTGGAAAAATGAACAATCGCAGTGATGAAATTAGGCGTGATTTTCAAGATAAATACTGAATGCTTATGAAATAATGTACATATTCTTTTAACTATTTTTAGTTGCTTTCGTAATTATATAAATTTGTAGCACCTATAGTCGTCGTCTTTGATCCGGCCGTCTGTCCGGCCGCATATAACAGTGAAAAAACTACTCAGCCGAATGGTTTGAAATTCAATATACATATTCGTTACAGATTTTTGTCGCGTTGTTTCATATTTTATGAAAAACGAATCAAAACTTAAAAAAATATTAAAAATTTTTTTTTAAAAAACATGTATAATAATCACTTATAAACAAATTAAGTTAAATAATGCTATACAAAGTGATAAAATATCTTTATTATGATTAACATCGCACAAACGGCGACTTTTTCAAACTCAGCCATGATAGAAAATATTATGTGAAAACATTTTCTATCATGAATGATTTTGAAAACATCGCCATTTGTGCGATGAAACGTTCGTCAATCTTAATAAATATTTTTTACAACTTTTTCTAGCATTATTTAACTTAAAAAGTTTTCTTCATTCTATTAAATCCTATCATACTTAATTAATTCAACGATTTCTCATGATAGGTAGCCATGGTAATTACGTCCTATTTAAAAGGGATTCCTATTATTTCCGTATTACTGAATTTAATATACATAATCGTAATAAATTTCGCATTCATGCATTTTTGCATAAGAGTGCAACATCTGTTGCACCAAGATCTGAATATTTATAAAACTTAGATATAGTACGAACACGTTCATTTGCCACGTTCCACGTACAATTTCCAACTTGTTTATCTTTATACTTATTAATAAGAGAATACCTAATTTTTTAAAACAAAATTATTTGATTTTTCTGACAACCAGCCCCTATTTCTCCGATATGTATACTATTATATGTTTATGTATAATATCCACTTATTCATAAAATAACGCAACTAGGGACATTAAATATTAAAAAGAGTGAATCATGAAGCTAACTTTCAACCTGTTGCGAAAAACTCATATACAGTAAACTCTCTGTAAGGCGGACTCTGTGTAAGACGGAAAACTGTCTAACTCGGAAAGATTTTCAAGTCCCTGTGGATCCATAGACATAGAGTAAATTTTGTCTAAGGCGGAATATTGTCTACTGCGGAAAATTTTCTTGGTGCCGATCGCTTCCGCCTTAGACAGAGTTTACTTACTTATTTTTTTAAATGAGCGATTTGGAGCTATAGTAATTATCGCTACTATCTAGTACTTTGCTAATTGTTATTCTTGCATACGTCAAACAAACTGCTGCATAACTTGGATTATGTAAATGTAAATAACCTTTTGACCTTCGATTGGAAAATTAATGTTTGATTTTCAATCAACTTTCCTCAGAAAAGAATTTATTTTCAGACCTTGAAAATGTTTTCTTTTTTTCCTTTTCTTTCCTTTATTTTTTTTTTTTCTAACTTTTGAATAACAAACATCCTATTTCCAGAAAGAACATTTTAAAAACAAATGTACGATTTATTTGATTTATCTTGCTTTGATCTTGTTGTGTTAGTCACTTCACAGAGTCACTTTACACATAAACGTACAATATAGTTTAGATTTCTGTTCTTAACAAAAAGTAATTATTTAATGAATTATATTACAAGAATTAACCTTGGTCGTTTTATGAAGACTATTAACTCTACTAATAAAAGAAAGATGATTAATCGTGTCGCAGGGCTTAATTTGCGCCGGAGCACAGCTCCGGTACTTCTCTCTTTTTAGTAAATATTTAAATAATGGTCGGAATTCACCGGAGCTCATAAATACAGGGCTCCGAAGCCCAGTGCAATAGCGCTTCCGAAAAACCGAAGCCTAAATTACTCTTTCCTTTCCTTCCCATCTCCAAGCTTTTGCATTTTTTTTTTATCAGAACACTTATATGTGACGTAATGTGTCGCACACATAAAGGAGATAAAAAGGACTCAATTTTTATATTAGTGTTTAGGCTTGGACTGACTAAAGCTCAATCTGTCTTACATTCAAAATTTTATCTATTCATGAATAGAAAAAAAAAAATTCCTCCTTCAAAATTACGTGCTATATTCTATTTCTCAAATCATTTTAATGCTATTTTGATCAAAATTAAGGAAAAAAAGAAATCATGTTTTTCTATTCTAGTGATATTTACAAATTTATATCTGGCATTGATGGCGGCAACGTGTTCATACGGTGCCTCTCAATAGACTGAACAATGAATTTCCTTTCAGTTCGATTTTCTTTTTTGACAGTAGGATAATTTTTAATTGGCTGTTTTTTTTAATTATTATTATTTGGTTATCTAATCTGAAAAGAATATTTTCTGTTTTTAGCATCAGCTTCATGTTTTGTTTGTTTGAAGTTTTTTGCAATTTATTGCGTACGAGTATAAAAATCACGTTATTGATTTTTCTATTTATTTTGTATCATGAACGCTGCCCATGCTAAGGCTGTGCTCTGCACATTTGCGAAGTCATCTTCATTTGTAACTTGATATAATTGCAATGTACTGTTATTATGATAGAAAGCGATCGAGCAGTGTTTTCCCTTTTTCTATAAAAGCATTAAATCTTTCGATGTCACGATGTCAATTTTTTTATTTAATCTGATTTTCTGGGGCTTACCACAAAAGATTGTTATACGGAAAGATTCGATTAAAGTTTAAGATATGCACCTTTTATAGGAAATTGAAAAACATTGTTCCATTCTTCAGCATTTAAATATTAATGCCTCTAAATTTCCTGCATTTTTTCATAAAAATGCATTAGCTGCGAATTATCTCTTTTTTGTGTTAACACTATTTCCGAATCATAATCCTTACCTTATTTCATTGCAGAATTCTGCAATTAATTAACACTAAAATTAGGCAAAAATTACTATTCGGAAGGCGTGATAACTAAAAAGGGGAATATTTGACAGCTAAGGGGTGACAGGGGGGTGGAGTAGGAGGAAAACGGTGCAGTTGTTAGTACCGGTACCACAGAATATTAGGGCTCCGGTCCTTTTTTGTTAGAAATTAAACCCTGATCATATGTCTGTCTGCCCGTCAGTGATGTCTAGGAAAACCTACCGAACACAGAGGTCTGAAAATTACGATGAGGAAATATCGACATAATTTCATACAGTTACTAATAACTATATATTTTAATAATAATAATAAAAGAGTTTTAGTCATTAATGTTCGTTATGATTCATCTATGTAAGTATGTATTTTTAGCACTTTCCAACATTGTTGAAAATCGTGCCACATTCATCTGATCACCTACATTTGCATTTATAAATCGCGAACTTTAAAGCTTCAGTATCAACGTCGTCATATCTAAAATTAAACTTTCATAAAACTTAAATATTTTCAGACACTTAAATATATTATTACGATCACACAAACTTGTCTGTTGATAATTGCTTGTAACAGTTTTTTTTTCTATCTTCTGTTTTAGTCTTTGGGGAGAGGTAGTGTGTGATATCACATTAAAATAAAAGCACATTTAATGCTTTTTAATTTATTTTCAAACGGTTTTTGAGTTTCTACATTTGCAATCATTTTTTTCTTTTTATTATAGAACAAATTAGCATGTATTTAGAGACTGCGTGGTCTTGTCAGGGGTTAAAGAGGGCGTAAGGTTCTCTAAATTAACTTGGCTATTATCTCCGCACGTGATCGGTCAAAGATTGATACTATAACTAGCTAAATCAGCAGACACAAAGCAACCGAGGTCAAAAATGCTCAAAAAGAGTTAATGCCTCTTTCCAAGGACAAAACTGCAATTGCACGTATTCATTAGGGTTATATTTAAAGTATCCATTAGTAGCGTAATATTTTTTAGAAATAATATCTACATCACTTTATGTTGCCTAATGCCGTATGTATAGTAAAGGTGAGATCAAGCTCTTTTTCTACATTCGAGCCTGAAAAATTTGTGTCATCAGAGCCGGTGCTTATACAGATCCGAATTTCTACAAAAAACTCCCATTTTTTTTAAAACATACAATTAAGATTCGTTTAAAGAATGCTGCACGCATATTTATGAGAAAATTTTACAGTATATTTCAGATTACTATGTGTTCACAAGACAGAATATACACAATAGCAACATTAATTATTACTTTGAACTATTACATTCAAATAAAGATTCATTAAAAAAGTTAATGCAGTTTAGAATAAGAGAAAAAAAATAAAGGGGGAAAAAAAGCTGTATAATAAAAACTACATTTTTGAAAATATTTCTCTGTAATTTATTAAGGTATATTTCCAACGATTCCGTTAACAGAAAATCAATATCGCTATTAATATTTTTACAAAATATATTGCCAGCTGACACATACTCTGAACAATTAAGTCTAGTTCCGGCCCGACTAAGTAAGTAGGAAAAATGTAAGGCTGATCCCGGTCAGTCCCGCGTCTGCTGAAAAGATTAAACCCGAGCTGAGACACGATGTAACTGTCCGATGCCGATTTCTAAACTAAACATGTTATATTTCTGTATTGATGTTCTCAAATTAGCATCGGCTCGTGCAACATATTATACTTATTCTCGCGAAAGTCATATCTGTTGAAAATGGTTCATATTTAACGGCTTCGTTTAAATTTTTATATAGGAGCGGTCGGCCCGCTTAATTTTTTTATCGGCTGGCCTGACCATTTAGTTCTTCCCGTTTAATTTTTTGTCGGCCCGTCTTGTTAAAAAAATTGTCTTTATTCTGCAACCCGGCCCGTTTGAAAGAGAGCCTTCATTTTGCTGGGCTGGCCCGTGCTGACCCGAGCCCCATACCGAAAGTACGCAGTAGAAAATTGTTAATGGCATGTTAAAATACTTTTAAGAATAATTTTCTTATTTAATTTTTTTTTCTTACATGGAAATATGTATTAAACCTAAAATTTCCGCATAACAATATTTCGTGTCCGACACATTTTCTTGTCCCTGAAAATCAGTTTAAAATAATTTTTAATAATCGTTTAAATAAATTAACGTATTATAACAGACACTTTTTGGAACAACATGAATTGCAGCCTTGAAATCAAGCATGAATTTTAAGATAAACATGGAATGCTTATAAAAGAGTGCTTTTTAAATATATATATATATATATATATATGGTCGTATGGTCGTTTGGGTACAGGGGAAAAAATTTTTCACCTTTTAGCTTTTTTTCTCTACAGAAAACGACTTACTTTGCTTATATATTTGAATTCTGTACCCCTGATAACCTAATTCAATATATAAGCTTTTCAATTATTTTTATCGGTATCCATATTTTTCTTTTTTCTTCAATATTAATACTCGTAAGATAGTACAAGGGACTATACACTGTAAAAAAAAAAAAAAAAAAAAAAAAAAAAAAAACGGAAATACTACTGGCAATCTAGACGCCAGTACTATTTCCGTTTTTTTACGGGAATTTTTACCCATAAATTACAGAAAAATTTCCATTTTTAATCAGAAAAACGGAAAATTTTCTGTAATTTATGGGTAAAAATTCCCGTAAAAAACGGAAATAGTACTGGCGTCTAGATTGCCAGTAGTATTTCCGTTTTTTAGTCCTTTTTATTTTACAGTGTACTTTATACATTAACAGCTGGTATATACTACGTTTTTGGTATCCATGTTAAGTGTGTTGGGGGGGGGGGGGGGAACTGTATTTGTTATTGTCATTTCAATCATAATATCACAGTTTTTGTTGGTGGTCGGTGTTGTTTATTTAATGGTTATATAGTATATATATATATAATACGTTTTCACTTTTAAGATTTAAACATGTCGGTGTTAAGCAATAGCATACCCTCGTTATGTAACTCAATGAAGAAATCATAGTTTTTGCAGTCGTAAAATCGGAATTAAGAGTGGAAGTTCAAGCTGCCGCTCATTGGAAGGTTTTCCGAAGAATAAAAAATTGAAGCCTTTAGATTCATCATACATTTATTATTTGACCATATAATGCACCAAACTCCACTAGCCATATGTTGTCCATATTCGGGCAGTTGCTACGTCGTAAAATATAAACCACTAGATGTTACGTATTAGAACAACATGACGAAGATTCAGGAAAAAAGCTGTCCAGGTGACGTGGATTAATTAAGCAACTCAACAATCGTAAATTTCTCTCTCTCCTAGCCCATGCAACTGGTTATATACTTGCAAAAACTGCATGCGTATGAATACAATACACGTTAAATGACAAATCCCGTTAAAGTAGCCGTAAGGGCGCGAGAGATGCAGAATACAATAGGACCTAGCTCCAGGGGTAGGAGGAAGCACGCGTGACGACGATGCGAACTATTTAGCCTCGGCGTCAGAATTATTGTGCAAACAATGACTGGCGGGATTTGCAAGGAATTATGGGAATAGAACGCCAAAGAACAAATACTATTAAAACATTCGAAATAAAAAAAATTCAATTTCAGAATAAAAGGAAAAAGCAATTTAATGGGTTTTATAAGATTAGACGAATGGATTAAGGTTTTTAGAATAATAAAAGAATACGCATTTAAAACATAGAAAAAAGATAAAAGGTATTTAAGATATTATTAAAGCTAAGCAAAAAAGGTAGATATTATAATAATTTGGAATAGTTTAATAAAGATTAATGGGCGAAAATTTTTATTATTACACATATATATATTTACATTTTTTAAAATAGAATTTATTCCCTTGTATGGAAAGTTTCCCTTCTTTTTTTTAATACTTTTAAAACTTATAAAATTATTATTGGATAGCAGAAATAATGCGATATATATATGTGTGCGTATGTGAAAATATATGCAAAATACGCCTTGTAAAATACACAACTGCTTAAAGTACCAAAAAATACTGAAAAATATTGTATCTCGAAGAAAAAAGAAATTTATCCTTTTTATCAGTTGCACGAAGTGTAAACTGAAGGAGAAGGATTAACTCCTTTGAGGATACTTTGTTGTGACTTTGTGATACTTTAAAAGTGTGTCATATGTCTATTATATGCCATTCTATGTTCTTATTCTATAATATTAATCTACAGTTTCTCCACTACTCCGCTTCCTAATGCTGTGAAGAGTTGATACCTTAGCTATAAAAGATGAATGAAATATTGAAATTTCTAGATGTCAAATTGAACGAAGCTTGGCTTTCAGCGTACCATCTCTGCAATGGCGATGAATTTATACTTAACGTTACAGGTAGGTTACATTAATACAAACTAGAGAACTGCAAGAAGTGTAGGCAGGTCGCACACGACATGGGGAAATGAAGTGCGACATAGGAGAAAAGATCGGTCGTAACGACCCATTTTCGAGATATTCGATAATTTGTCGCACAATTTGTTTGTTTATATATTTATTATAATGTATTTAGGCTGTAACATTTGTTATATCGTTAAATTTATAATTTTTGAAGTTAAATGGCTTTCTGCACACTTCTGTATAGAAGACCACAACCATCAGTGAACACTACAAATGTCGAGCATCAACAAACACGCACATAGCACATAAAACTTTACGTTTACAAGACTGCCACTGGCGACTACTTTTTAATTCTATCTCGCACCACTTTTCAAATAAAAATCTTTCACACATACTTTAACTACATGTCTAAGAGAAACGTGCTACATAATTTATTTTTCCAAAAATAGTGGTGCGAATAGAATATAAAAATAGTGGCAGATATTGATTTATAGCCATTAACTTCTTTTCTTTTTTTTTCCACTATTTTTTTTTTGTTTGTTTGTTTGCATCCTCAATTTCCAAACATAAGTAATATAATTAACTTAACATGAAGCCATTTAACAGCAAAAAATATAAACTTAACGATATGGTAAGTGTAACAGCCGAAATACATTGTAATAAATAAATAAACAAACTAATTGTGTGACATAAATTGTCATATATCTCAAAACCGGCTCATTTGCGACAGGTTTGCGACAATTGAGTTTTTTAGTGCCAGCAACGAGATTTTTCCGATATCACTCTCGTCAAAATTGGCGATTTACACTTCTTGTAGTTCCCTAGTGAGTGCTTTCTTTACGCTAATGTCAGACAAACCTCTTTTTGCACGCTTTTTTCCTTACGTATTATCCCTACACAATGCCGCTAACATTGTGTAGGGATAATACGTAAGGAAAAAAAGCGTGCAAAAAAAAGGTTCGTCTGACATTAGCCTAAACTTTCATCTTAGTTCTTTAAATACGATATTTATTTTTTTTAATAACAACCGTCTTTGCTTATTATATCCTTATGTGTAAAATTAATCTCAGTAATATTTTTTGTGGATCCAATTTATTTATCTATTTACTGATTTTATTCCTTTCATAATGCCTTATGTTGTTTGGAAAGGACTAGGGTCTATAAGCTTTACAAGTTGCCCTGCAATATTCATGTTAATCTTAAAGTGTATCATAGAGCAATCATTAACTACGCAATAAAAAGATACTATAATAATTGCAACAATATGGTCAGAATAGCGTTAAATTACGGTTATGTAAACCCTTTTCTCTAAAAATGGTCAAATGACCGGATAGTTTACTGCAAATTTTTAACAGTGTCGAACCTTTTTCATTATGTTATCGATCTTAGTCTTTGACTGATAAATTTCTAACTAGATAAACATGTTTCAGTAAAGCAAATCTATGAAAACTGGTTTTTTAATATGTTATAATAATATTTGCAATCTTACTGGCATATTAAAACACTTCGTCGCAAACGCATCCCAGAAATTGCAACTTTTACTAATATTTTCTTGAATAAATTTTCTAAGATAGATTTACAAGCTGCAGAATGACAAGTCTATTTAACTAATATGAAATAATAGTTTTGCAACGTTAATCCCAGGATCCAAATGAAATTTGACAGTTTTGTTTCTTCTGCAGTTCATTCTTTTTATAGGAATATTCAACTGTTTTATGTAAGAATTTTTCCAGTGAAAAGATATCTATTTTCAAGATATAGTATATGTTTATTTAAAAAAATTCATGCCATATTTAAGAGATAAATTGTTTAAAACTTTTGTATTTTTCGCGATATTTATTAAAATCCATCGATAAGTCTTAATTCGTCAATGGGATTTAATTTCGGCGAAACAGATTTTGGCCTTTCGGCATAATAAAAATATTGCTAGGGCATGATTCATATTATCTCTGAACGTGCGAGTGAGAACTTCATAAAACATTGATTATGCGTAATATACAACTCAAGGCATTGTTTGAACAATATAATTTCTTCTTTATATTATTTCAGTATTTAAAAATAAATTAATTTATATAGCTAACAAAATATTTAAATTTCATTTTCTTTTTTCAGTTCCCCTCATTATCATGCTCGTCACATATTGGGTATCTGGTATATTTTTCACACTCGTCGACATGTACGGCATGCCAGAATGGGTTATTAAATATAAAATCCCAGATCCAAGCCCAACAACGTATCCGGTAAGTTAAGTAAATTTGCTGACAAACTTAAGGGGTCTCAGGACTCTTAAAATTGGAAAAAACGAAAAATAAGACCATTTTCAACATTTAATATCTTAAAATGTATTTGATTTTAAGACACAATTTTAATTGGAATAAAATATATAAGTATGTTCCTTCATTTCATGTATTTAAAAAATTATAAGATGCAGAATTAGCATTTACAGGGGGCTCCAAACTGTTAGACATTTGACGAGCAAAAAATCGGCATAACAGCTTACGCGCACGATTACAAAATAAGTATTGCAATTAGAATGAAAATTTTGGTGCCTACTTATACTTCAAATTGTAATAATTACCCTGAAACTAAATAAATTTGTATCTAAAGCTTTTCTATATTTTCAATACAAAGTTGTATTTAGCTAATGTAAAATGAAGAAAATTTCAACAGTATAATCACCTAAAAACATATTGTTTTGAACAATGAAAAGGAAATTTTAGGTTCAGTATATACAAACTAAAATGAAACATATGTTTTGAACATTTCATGAAAAAATATTCATAAGTTTTAGAGATATCGTTCGCGTTATGCCCAAAAACGTCATTTGGAGAAAAATGGCTTCAAAGTTTCCAAAACGACGCTTCAGCTATTGAACGTGTATAAATATGAAAGCCATAACTCAGTCTGTTCTAATAGGAATTTCAAGGAAACAATTATATCAAAATGTTCAGAAAAAGTAGGAGTTTAACATCTAACAAAATTAAAATTTCGAAAATTTTAAAGCTTTAAGAGTCCTGAGACCCCTTAATCCGTTTGATTTCACATCTCCTTTTTTAGAAAATTTTTTACTTCATTTAAATAATCTTTTTAACTTTTGTAGTGAAAAACTCGCACGTGTTCGGAACGAACACGTGCCGAAAATAAACTGAAACGTAAGACCAAACATTATTATTATTAGTATTTTTATATGTATCTGAAGGAGGCCAAAAAAAGGTAAAGGTCCTTCAAATATAGGGTGAAGTTGATCAGCTCCACGTCAGTTTTATTAGTGTATATAAAAAGGAATACATATATTTTTTCAATAAATGCATTTTGCATCCTTATGCATCTATTCATATTTCACCATTTAACCCTTTCAAGGGTGGTAGCTAGAGGGTCTAGCCACCTAATTTTAATTCCAAAACTGATTACTGGCACCAAGAATATTTTAATAAAATGTTGCTTTTGTAATTAGAGTGCAAAATAGCGTTTTGTTATTTAGTAAGAAATTCGTTTGAATATTCTGGTGGCAGTCAATTATTTCATCATTTTACGAACAGAATTCTTCTGCCCCTGAAAGGGTTAACACAGAGAAAATGGTCACAAACTGCAATGCAAGACTGATGTGATCTATTTTTAGAGTATCTGCATCAATGATAAGCTTTGTACGTTTAATAAAATAATATAATGCGTTTAAAGGTTTGATTTCATATTTTTTAAAAGCTTGTGATTAAATGACTTATATTAATATGGTTTTTTTTTTAATCTCAAATAGCGCAAAACGTTTATGGTAAAGCAACTTCTGTTTTGCTTACACTGTTAAATGTTTAAAGTAAATTGTCTAGTCATTCAACCATTTTTATATATAACGATTTTACGTGACTATATTATAAAAAATTCTCTTTGGTCAGGATAGAGATAAAATTACAGTTCAGTTGCCGTTATCTATAAAAATGTGTGAATATAACTGGTCAGTTTTCTGCAAATTTTTACAATGCAGTATCAATATCATATACGGAGTATCAGTTTATACTAAAAGTCTATGAACATAAAAAAAAAAAAAAAGATAAGCCTGATAACTCAGATCCTAAATAAAAAAATTCTGAAGCACATGCATTCAAAGTGTCTATGATATATGGGGTGTTTCTAAATGAATATCATGGTTTTAACGCTTGGTAATATTTATTACATAAAACTTAAAATTAATACATAAAATGAAAGAGCAACTCAAACAGTTTTACCTACAAGCTTACACGTGTTCAATGTGAGCACCTTTCGTCACACAGCACACATCAAATCGATAGCTCAGTTCTTCCCAAACGTTGATTAGCAAATAAGTTCTGTTCAGATACTCACCCGATCTGACGCCATGTGATTTCTATCTGTGGGGGGTTCATAAAGGATCGTGTGTATGTGCCTCCACTACCAGCTGACTGCAGCTGTTGCAACAATGACCCCACAAACACTAATCGACGTTTGGGAAGAGCTGAGCTATCGACTTTATGCGACGAAAGGTGCTCACATTGAACACTTGTAGGTAAAACTGTTTGAGTTGCTCTTTTATTTTATGTATTAATTGTAATTTTAAGTTTTATGTAATAAATATTACCAAGCGTTAAAACACTTATATTCATTTAGAAACACCCCGTATAACTATGCTATGAATTGTTTCACAGTAGCAGGAAAACAGGAGAAATATCTATTTGCAAACTACAAGTTGTATTTGCAAACTACAAGTTGTCCATACTTAACCCTTACTTGTAATTTTAAGTTTTATGTAATAAATACTACCAAGCGTTAAAACCTCGATATTCATTTAGAAACACCCCGTATAACTATGCTATGAATTGTGTCACAGTATCAGGAAAACAGGAGAAATATCTATTTGCAAACTACAAGTTGTCCATACTTAACCCTTAATTGTAATTTTAATTTTTATGCAATAAATATTACCAAGCGTTAAAACCCCGATATTCATTTAGAAACACCCCGTATAACTATGCTATGAATTGTTTCACAGTATCAGGAAAACAGAAGAAATATCTATTTGCAAACTACAGGTTGTCCATACTTAACCCTTAACCGGAAACGTACGTCTGTGAGATGGTTGCGTCTACATATCTGCCCTTAATATTTTCTCTCTCCGACATTCAAAACTTATTTTTATGCAGTTATATTAAAAAATTGGTCCTGTTAATGCATTACTTTTAAAGATTAAATGATTAAGTTCACTATTTGGTAAATTATTAAGTGTTCTGTTTGTGCACGGGTTTTTCACGTTTCTGGTTAAGGGTTAAACGAACCTTCTTTAAATTCGTCTACAGACGAAACTATTGGTCATAAAGTTATGAAAGTTTGTGAAAGAAATAATAAAAGGATGGATATTTGTTTAAGTGAAAAAAATTAGTTCAAAATTTCAACACTAGAGGGCGTTTTTACGAACTACACATTTAGCATACATTCACGATAGTTATTTTATTTACTAACTTTACTTGATCTTAAAGACAGCATTTCACGACATGTTCTTAGCATTTCTCAGAACACAGCACGGTCAACTGTAAAAGATGCTATCTTACGATTCCGGATGTTATCTGAAAATGACCGTCCATTGGGAAATCTTTGGTTGTAATAAAATTTGTAAACACTCGTAAATGTATGCTAAATGTGTAATCCGTTAAAAAAGCCCTCTAGCGGCGAAATTTTGAACTATTTTTTCTCTCAAATAAATTTCCATACCTTTATTATGTCCTCCACAAAATTTCCCAACATTCTGAACAATAGTTTCGGCTGTATACAACTTAAAAATAGGGTCGTTTAATTATGTACACCCTTATATAGTTGACTATCGCTTTATGCAAGTAGTGAAATGCAGCATTGTATTGTATCTGAAACACCATAAGGCAGAATTCTGATACTACAAAATTAAGAAAGCCTTTTCCATCGTTTTTTAATTAATTGTTTTTCATGTGCGTAGTTCGTGATAGAAAAGCTTTTACTGATTAATTATTTACAGATTTCTTTCACCATTCTTTTCAGCGGCTGACACCTGTGAAGTTTCGTCATCTCGTGTTTCAGGTGCTATTCAACCAAACTTTAGTGGCTGTACCTGTGATATGGTTGTGCTACGTTGCCAGGCGTACCATAGGTTACGACAGCAGTTTGCGCTTTCCTAAACCACCGCAGTTAGTCTTCAACATAGCTATACAGATTTTAATGGAAGAAATATTTTTCTATTACTCTCATAGGTAAGTTTTTATTGGTTTGAGAGATTAAGATGTTCAAAGATGTTATCTACCCAAAGCTTTATGTCTCTGTTTTTCTCACTTTAACCCGGGAGAGCTCGCTGCATGCGATTTTCTCTCACCGTCGTACTTTTTTTAAGACTCTTATTTAAACCATTTTTTATTTTAATTAAAATTTAAAAATGTTATTTCAATTATTTTACCTATTTGTGAGTAAAAATACTAAGCCAAGCCAAAAAAAAAAAAAAAAATGATATTAAGCGAATGTAAAGTAAAAGAAAAGCAAATTGGGCACCGTGAGAGAAATTCTCACTAGCGAGTTCTCCCGGGTTAACCTTTATCTGATGTTACCGGTCTCACAGACCGGTGCTTTTTCAATTTTCATAGTCTAACTTGCAAATTTTAGTTTATCTATTACCCGCTGGTGTTGCGTTCACGCAATAGTAAAATTAAATGCCCATGCTTAAATTTACTATCAAGCTACCACTATTTTTGAATTAACCTTTAACTGATGTTACCGGTCTCTCAGACCGCGGCTTTTTTTCAATTTTTATAGTTTAACTTGCAATTTTCAGTTTAACTACAAACACTACCGAAATTTTGTTCTGGTTGGAACTTTAGTACTATCACCAGAGACTTTTGAATAGGTGAATTTTAATTATAACACTCCTGTACAAAAAGTTTAATACAAAAACACCATCCTATGAGTTAATCGCTGTTTTTATTCATCTTTCCATGGAGCGGCCCACAGATCGCTTCACACTAGTTATGTGACAATTTCTGTGACATCAGTTAAAGGTTAAGATTGAAAATGATACTTCTACAATATAGCCATTTCATCTGATGTGGCAAGGTCCAGGTCAATCAACTCGTTTAACCTACATGCCATTATGGATTCAAATAAGTTCTATTGTAACATTTTTTCTTAAGTATCGTCTTATTTCACCCAATTTACATTACAACAATACATGATTTGATGCTGTATTTAATGCAGATAATGATTTGATGCTCTATTACTGAGATATAAGAATCAAAGAATAGATAAAAATTTAAATAGATAAGATTTGAATAAACCACAAATTCTTTGCTATATTGATATATAAAAATTTAATATAGATAAAAAAATATTAAAATATCATAGTTTTAGCACACTTCCGTTGCCATCCTCAAGAATGTAAATGAATTAAGCTGGATCAACAATTTCGAAACCTCGCTCCACAGAATTCCCACATATGTGGTAAAAACAGCCAATGAACCAGAAGACGGGGGAAAATCTCAAATTTTATGGACGCCATCTGTTGAGGCATGATGATAATAAGTCTTACAAAAGACCCTGTCACCATCTATATGTGAAAATAGCAATGAACTACAAAACTCAAAATTAAATGCTTCTTAGGGTATTGAGACCAAAGTTTTGGAAAATTGTATGACATATTAACATCACATACTTCATCTTTTCTTAATAACATTTCTATTGGTTCCCTAATTAAATTGTTATGTGTGTCATTACCTGTAAAAATAATGCTAGCACTCTCAAAATCAACATAGCAATTATAATTATTGAGATAAAATCTTGACAGGGCTGTAGATGGTTTTTGATGTTTTATATCATTACAATGCTCTTTTAACCTTTCAACAAACTTCCTCTTAGTCATACCTATATAATAAATCCTGCTATTGTCCTCACTTGTAATGGTTATTTCATAGCTTGAAATCTGAGTGGAGTAGGGTCCAAATGTTTGACGAGTAAATGTATTAAACTGTGTGTGTGTGTGTGGGGGGGGGGGGAGGGTAGCTATGAGAGTTATATTAAATTTAATTAAAAAATTTCTGAGTCTTTCAAACATAATAGGTACATACTGAAACGTCTTAAAAACTATCTTGGGAAAATCCCCATCTCTATGTTGAACCAAAGGGCTGTTAAACTTCCTAATGATTCTATCAATGTACCCAATAAGGAAACCATAATCAATAGCAATTCCTCTGATAAAATCAAGTTCGTTATGCAATTGAGTGTCAGAACAAACCAAGAAGGCTCGTTTGAGACTTGAAGGCGGCGATACGATAATCAAATGGAAGGGACACATTAAACTGGATAACTGAGTTTAACTTAACCAGTTTCCTATAAACTGAGTGGGTCAATTCCAGATCGTCCTTTGTAATGAGCACATCCAAAAATGGTAAAGCTGAATTTTCCTCCATTTCAAAAGTAAATTTTACATCAATATCGTTAATTGCTGAGAGGAAGTCAGATAATGCTCCCATAAAATAAAAATATCATCAACGTACCTTAACCAAACTGATGGCTTTGGATCCAATTCACTCAGAATCAAATTCTCTAAATGAGGCGTTCAGAGAGCAATCCGACTAACTCCATTTTACGCTTAACTGCTGTGACAGAAATTCTCGCATAACTACTGTGAGCGGTCTCTGAGGCCGCTTAATCTAAAGATGAATAAAAATCTACATTAACTCGTAAAATACTATTTTTGTACTAAACTATATGTACAGGACTATTATACTTTAAATTTATCTATTCATAAGTCTCTAGTGTTACACTGTAAAAAAAAGGGACTATAGTTACGCTTAATTTGAGTTTATGAAATGCCAAATGAGGATTAAATATACTCTAAGTTTGGTATAAACAGCGAATAAAGTGTCATGATACACTCAAAACGGTTTAATTTTAATCTTTTAAAGAAATTGTGGAAACCGAATACAAGTTCGGGTGTAAAGTTTTTAAACGACACATGATTAAGTCCGCCATTTTGAATGTCTTCTTTGGCTAATTTCTTCGGAATAGGATAAGAACTTAAAACTTATGTTTAACTTCATATTTTTGAAAAATTCCCAATCATTTTCCAACATTTTTATACCTTCTATGTATCACTAGCTGCTATATTTATAATTTTATGAGTATATGAAGTCAACCTACTTTTACAGTGCATTGGTGCCATTTTTAAATTTTGGCATTTTTGTCACTTTTGAGACGCTCAGTATATACAATGAATTCCGCTTGCTAACTTTCAAATAATGTTCGATTCAGCTAAATTAAAGATCGTAGATTATTTTTTAACCAATAATTTTAAGTTTTCAATAAGTTTTAACTATTTGCGAGCGATTTTAAAAAGTATCGTTTTTAGGATTACGACTTTCGTTTTCCCATGGGAAGTACATTACGTAAACAACGATATTCTTAAGCTTTTTTAACTACAAAAACTATCTTTATCTGAAAAACTAATGCGATATTCAGCTCATTTAAAGCTTAAGCTTCAAGATTCTATCTAGTTTTTAAAGTTTTGAATACTTTTTGTGTATTTACTGAACGTTTCAAAAGTTGACAATTTTCGATTTTCCAGTTAGAACCTGCCCATAGAAATAAATGGGATTTTTACTGTTGTTGACATATTTTAACATAGCTTGTTTTCCACTTTTTATTAATTATTTTGAAAAACTAATACTTGTTCTATGTTCTATAAAGTACGGGTTTTGCTCCTCCACCCACTGTGTATTCCTGGGTTGAGTTTAGATATGTTTAAAAAATTCATGAAATTTGGTATAAAAATTTTTGTCTCAGACCACTTTCCCATAACGTTACGCGTTTTGTTTACTTTGTTTTGCACCTTTTTTAACTATTTAAACCTTATCATTTTGCTTAACTATTAGTATCTTTTTAAAACTTAAACTTCAAGCTTTCTAGCGGTGTAGTGTTTATTAATTAATTATGCCGTTAAGTATTTTTAATTTGCATTTTAAAAGTGATAAAAATTGTTCTTTAGCGCGAGAGAGGTTGGTGGTTTTTAGCTCTCTGTATCTGATTTTTGTACAATTTGCAATGTTTAGTTGTATTTATGGTATGTTTATTTTAATTTGCTTAGACTATTTATTCGAAAACCAGTCAGGCCTACGCTGAGTTTTAAAAAAAAGAGTCAAGTACACGTGACGTAAGTCCGGGTGTAACGAACGAATGATTTGTGAGGAAATTTCGTTGTTTACCAAAACTAAACATTTTAAAATAAATGTTTAATTGAGATAGTAAATTATCGCAGTTAAAACAATGTTTAGCAGCCTCTTTGCATGAAACTATTTATTGTAAATTATGGTTGCATTAGACTTAAAATGTAATCTTTAAATTGTTTCTTATTTTACTGTTAAAGTGCAAACCAAATAAGCAGTAGTGTGGCTTTACATCAGATAATCAGTAGCGTGACGTTACACCACAAATGGTCGCAACTAAGTTTCCACTAAAAGTGGTGTTTGTTTACACCATTTGATAGCTGGTGGCTCATTACACCAGTTTACAGATGGAATTTCATTACACCACTTGGGGTGACAACTTAGTTGTCCCCAACTTAGTTGCCACCCTTTTTGGTGTAAAGTAAGGGAATTTTTTTTTTACAGTGTAACAATAGGGTCTAAAATAAACAAAATTTAATCAGTATCTATAGTTAAACTAAAAATTACAAGTTAAACTGCGAAAATTGAAAAACGCAGCTAACAGCAGTTAAGGGTTAAGCGGCGTTTTTTTAACAAAGGAACATTGAAATTTTTTTATACATTTATACAGTGATAAAAAGTTACCTTGATTAAAAGAAAATTAATGAATTTAATCAAAATATCCTAAGAAAATTTTTTATATAGATACAATATTTTTATAGTTACAATAACTTTAAATGTTTATTAGATGTAAATTTCCAACTGGGCGAAAAATGTCCGGACCAGGATACGGACCAGGGATCTCCTGGCTGAAGACGCCAGTGCTCCAACATCTGAGCTATCCCGGACGAATCTGGTGGAACTTTCTCACCCAGCTAACCTTAATAATTATAGCATCTGGTCTGAAACCTGGTTCAGCTCAACAGAATAAATCACAGGTAATGGATCCTGGTCCGGACATTTTTCGCCCAGTTGGAAATTTACATCTAATTTGATTTAATTACTAATTAGAATAATTGTATTAAAATTAATCTACTTTAACTGTTTATGTTTATATTGAACATTTTCTGACTGAACTGATAGAATTAATTGATTTGTGCACTGAACGGCTCAAATGTCTTACTATGAATTCAGCCAAGAGGCCCGATATCGGGCCTCGGGATATCACCCTCACTGGCGCACCTTTTGACTGCCTAAAATATTTATAATTAAAAACAAAGATATTACTAAAGATAATTAAGTTATAATTCACATCTCATTTATTTAAATTTTGATTATCTATGGTGTAATGATCCAAAATTGTTTATTAGCAAAGAATAGATATTGTAATTGTATTTCAGTTTATTTAATTTTGGTAATCTGTTTTCCATTTTCTTGTCTATTTAAACTCATATCTTTTTTTTTTTAAACGGCAGAATACAATTTTATTCACTATAAACAATGTTACACATGCTAAACGATTCTATATGCAATGCATTAATATACAATTCTAAAACCAATGCTGTAATATGCAACTCATTGCAATTTTATAGATTAATACACAAAACTAGATTCTAAGTATAAAAATGCACTTTGATATGTATATTTTAAAACCATGATAAAAACACACGTAAGTAATAATTTCCATAGATAGAATACAGAGTATGTGGTGTCACTAAAAGTGCAATATGCTGGTCACCAGAATATTGCCGTTTATTGTCACCAACATGGTAGCACCTGCATCACACGAAAAGTATTGTTAGGATGATTAAGGCACCTGTCCCTGCCGGCGAAGGCACTCACGAGCTAATGCTAATCCCATGGGGAGGGATTTTCCTAATATCTCGTTTGAATTTCGACATTTTTAAACAATCTTTTTTGCATTGGATAGCCGAGATCCGTCTCTACATCGCACCTTTTTTACTTTTTCGATTTTGGTAGCAGATATTTTTCAGAAAGACACTTTCATTTTCAGAACCGATTTTGAAAGTGAAAGTAACTTTATAAAAAATATTTGCGACCAAAGTCGAAAAAGCAAAAAAAGTGCGATATAGAGACGGACCTCGGCTATCCAATGCAAAAATTTTTTTTTAATGTCGAAATGCAAACGAATCAGATAAATCCCTCCTCATAGGCTCCACTGCACTGAAACTCTTCGATCGCGAAATCCCATGTTAGCCTATGGGGAAAATTTAAAGTGCGATTACTCATTACCTTGTATAATTATTATTCCTGTACTTCATTCCCGTACTGTATTCCCGTACTTAAAAAAGATAATTTTCCTTAGATGGTTTAATAGTTTTTCTTTGTTTTTTTATAAACTTTATATTTTCACCTTTCTGATCGCTGCAGGGTTTTATCGGACATGGTGTTGTGCTTGAAAAAACGTCATTTTTGTAATTAGAAACAACTTGGTGTTACTACATTCTTGTGTACTTTCTTTTTGTCTTTTACACTTTAACTTCTTATTCGAATTTAAGTTTTCTCTTCGACCCTTTAATGCAATTTTCTTCCTTCACCAGTCTCTTTTCTTCTGCGATTTGTTCTTTAGCTTGTTTCTCTCTTTTCTTCTTCTCAAATTGCATTTTAAACGGTGATGAGGTTAAAATTTCATTTTTTTTCTCAACGATTTGTCGTGCTACTAGCTTCGTACTTGAAGTGCTTGGAAGCTGCAAAATATCCTCTAAAATCTGTTTCATTAATTTTTCTTATGGAAGTCTCAGGGCTGATTAGCATAGGACTATTAATAAAGAGGAATTGACATATCTTTAAAATAGTGAAGCAACAACTGTAACCGCTTTAGCAGGTGTTGATTAGAGCCAGAGAAAATTTCTACCAGTAAATTTAAATAAACATTTTCTCCTTATTTAAACGCCTTTTTAATTCAAAATTTCAGTCATAAATAATGTCAAAAACAGATGCTCATCTTTATTGGTGAAATTTACTTCAGAGGTAGTCAGGACCTGAGTTTCCGCCATATTGTGACAATATAGACAACCTCCTGTCTGTATCAGTGAAAAAGCTGGGCAAACTGACACCAGTCAAAACAAATAGAAATTTTCAGTATATTTGTGAGAGAAATTTTCTTTTAATAGGATGCTTAAATAAGACGAAATATTCTATTCAAATTTACTGGTCGATCTTTGCTCGGCGATAATAAGAAACTGTTGATCCGGTGTGAAAAATCAGCAGCCATCTTGTGGCAACCTCTTCAGTTAACTTCACTCGCAACTGGAAGAAAATACACTATATGTCTCCTCCTTTTTATTCATAACTTCATTCTGATTAGGCTTACCCCTGAGTCATTTTCTAATTGATCTTTCTATGTTTATTCATATATTGCTATGTTGAAGACTCATTCACGGGAGTTTGAGGCAAGAGGTTTTGAGGTTCCCGGATCACAATATCTTTGAGTGTACAATATCTTTCGCTGGCTTGACAGATTGTCATTTCAGAAAATCGAACTTTTTATACAGCTTCCTCCATGTGATTTTCATCCCACTTATGACGTATTTTCTCCATCCTAAAATAAAATAGAGAAAATCGTAATAATTTAACTTTTTTGACCTATAAACTTTTGTCCGATACAACCCGAATACTGCACTCCGACATTTTGACAACTATCAAATGCGTATAACCAGGTCTAGATATTATGGCCTACAGAATAGCATAGTAATCATACATCTAACAAAACCCAAAAAAAATTGTTGTACTTGACTTCACACAAGCTACGTAGCTCCAAAGTTAACTAAGCGCACTAGAAAACTCTCAAAAAATAAATAACTTACTATCACTTGCAAACGCCCAGATCGCTCAGTCCAATATGATGTACATTTCTTCCTATTGGCATAATAAACACGATAGTCACGTGATAGGTGCTGCTACTTGTGACCGAAGCTTGAAACACTACTTGTCCGATATTATCTGACCTTCCCTAATTATAACGGTGAAAAAAAAATATTTTTTATATTATATACATGCATTAAAAATTAAGGCAAAAAAAAATAGTCCCTTTGCAGGGCTGCCACAGGCGACCATTTTTTAATTCTATTTCGCACCACTTTTATAAAACAAAACTTTTTCACACACAATATGACAACATCTGCAAGAGAAATATATTACAAAATTTACTCTTTTAAATTAGTGGGGCAAATAGAATATGAAAATAGTCTGCTGTGGCAACCCTGCTTTGTGGTCAGAAAATCATGATATACTATTAACTATTATGTACAATGAAACCTTTTTTGCCCCCTCCAAGCGTCCAAGCAAAAGGTGAAATGACGTTCATATTAGCAAGCCTCATTGGAATAAGGCCGATATAATCAACAAATACCAAATGAAGTATTATGATTCCGTAATGTGTTATCTCACAAAAATATTAATTTGCAGCCTCTTTATACCTTTATTAATTTGGTAACTGAACTTTCTAAATGTTACATTTCATCCACAGGCTCCTTCATCATCCGTTGTTTTACAAGAAATATCATAAAAAGCATCACGAGTGGATCTCTCCAGTTGGCGTCAGTGCAATATACTGTCATCCTGTGGAGCACGTTCTATCCAATGTGCTGCCAACGTTTGCCGGCTCTGTGGTTGGTGGAATTCATGTCTCATCTTTGTGGCTTTGGCTGGCTTTTGCAACACCATACGGTGTCATTGTCCATTCTGGATACCATCTACCGCTCACTCCAACGCCTGAATTTCATCATTATCATCATTTAAAGTAAGTAGTTGGTGAAATAGATAAATACAGTCAGCGTTAAAAGTGTAATATCTTCAGATTTCGAAAATTTAGCTATAAATCATAGTTATTAAAAGCAAAAACATTCAATTTCAGTGTAAAACAGTTATATATCACAAAATAAACATATTAACTTTAAATATCGTAAATAAATGTAAACGATGCATTTTTGAGCAAACATTTATCATTCTTAAAAGAAAATTTATGAGAAAAATTCGTCATGCACTAACAATTAATTTAAATTCGGCAAAATTTGCCAACGTTAAAATCGGCATTAAATATTTTTCTGTACCTCTAGTAGTCTTTATGACTTAATGTTTTGAACATGAAATAAATTAATCTATTTGCTTGTAGAATCCCAGTGTGCTCCCACAGATTTTTCTTGTGCATTTCGAATCATTTATTACATATGGCTGTTTAACTTCTCAACTTTAATTATTCCACAGATGTGTTCGATAAAATTCCAATTCGATGCCCGGCGTTTTAAGTGCAGTTGTTTTCGCATGTGGTACATGAGCGAGAGCTTCATTATATCACATGTTTACTTTGCATCTTATCTTGAAAGATCCAAGCGATTTGTAAACCCAGTTTCGTTATATTCGTACTAATGTTCTCTTTTAACACATCCGAGTCGACAGACTAATACATTTTAGGAGCCACAATATATCTCCAAATCAGTCGGAATCCTGTATCATGCTTTTCTGTCTGTACTATATTCTTCATTTGCATTTCACAATGTGTCGGGCCGTTGTTTAGCTTCTCGTAGAATATAAGGTGCATTTCACAATTTGGTAGACTTTCCCGAACATGCGCGCATTTAAGGCTCTTCACAAATCCAAACTTTCTATTTTCTAACAAATTTCTGAATTTCATTTTTGTTCGCAAATGCGGAAGATTTTCAGGTACTCATATTAAAAAACTATGTAATCTAACATTTTTTACCTTTTCTCGGTAAAGTCAGAAGATTCTTCAGAAAATGCAACCAAAGTTGGCACTTTGAATCAAATTTTCGCACGACAGTTTGGGAAGGGAAAAAAACGGCCGTTGTGAAAATAAAATCGCTTAGAACTCTAAAGTATCTCCTTTTTCTTAAAATGTAAAAAGCTGTTCGATTGCAAATCATTTCAATAATCATGCCTGCAAATGTTATGTTTTTCCTTTTAAAAATTAGTCCGTACACTGGGGTCATTCAATGTCAATGGGCTTATGGGCTCCTGCTCGACACCCCTCAGATATAATCGCTACAGGACGTACATATAAATCTGAATTGGACATCTTCCAAATCTCATAGTCAGAAGCAGTTAAGGCTGTTCTCAATTCTCTGCTGAACAAGTGCAAAGCGTTTTGACACATTTACAAATTCATTTTTTAACGGAAAGATATAAAATTGGAAAGCCTGACCATGGAAGCGATTTGGAATCGAACTGCGTTTTCCGTTTTTTGATCAATAAATTACCTATTGAGTTATAAGCGATTTTGATCACGTGACAAACACGTTTCTCGTCCTTTCTTGAGTGGTTATTCTTCTTTCGCGCGTAAATTCGGTTCAAAATCCCACTTTGACACTATTTTTTGAATGATGCATTGCGTTTCCAAAAAAACGGAAAAAACAGTTCGATTACATAGTTTCTGAACAATAATACCTGCTAGTTTCATGCATTTCCGAACAAAAATAAATTAAAACTTATGTCATAAAGTTGCCCTTTTGTATTTGAGGACAGCCTTAAGGCATCTTGAGTCCTTCTGTAAACTTCACTATCTCATTATCGCAAAAACAACAATCAAATCACGAATTTTGTACTCTTACTGCTTGTCATAGAAGAAATTTTACATACTGCAAGTATGTGATCTATTACAGATTTTATTTGCTGTAAAACATAATTGCGGTATTACAGATCGGAAACCAATACGTTCATGATCACATTACTTCAAACTAGATCATACGGTTTGTTTTCCAATCTTTAACAAGCTGTAATTACTGAACAAATAATTTTAAAAGTCTGTCACATCACAAGATAATTATCTATGACCAAGTAATAGATCTATTGAAATTGTTTTCTGTTTGCTTATATGCTCATTTATTTATTCATCTTTGAAATCTCTTCAAAAGCTAAATTCTTAAATTACGCCCCATTTTGAGAAGCCTATATCTCTTAAGAGTTACTTCTGATTTGATTACAGTTAGTACGACTTTTTTTTTTTTTTTTTTTTTTTTTTGGTAAGAAGAAAAACGCTATTCATTTTACCCCTCTTCCATTCAGGGAAAAAAATAAGGTTAAAAAAACCCTATTGTACGTGATATTTTTTCTTCAAATAATTTCTTTTTGAACAAGTTTTATTGCAATATTTATCATTTACAATGATAAATTCACAGATAATTAACTTTTTGAGCGGTCTGTAGTGGCTTCGCCACTGTCAATCTGAATGGATTGCTAAGAAGTTAGTCGATATTGCTAAGACGTTAGTCCGATAGCCAGTCAAGACCAGCCGGGGTTTACGTTTCTGTACTGCAGCTTCTCAACCCTAAATGTAGGTATCTAACAGGTTCCCAGCGCATTGTAGAGAGTTCTTGTCGAAGATTCCAAGCTTTTGTTGGACTGCGTTGCTTTTCCCAACTCATAAAGAACTTCTAATTCATTGGTTCATTTTGAACAATTTATTATTTGTGGCAATTACAACAACTTTCGGTTAAATTGTATTGCTGATTCATTGTTGTTGCTGTTGGGACATGAAGAGTAGTAATTATGTGCTCTCTGTGGAAGAAGTCTTGAAGAAATTACCCATATACATTATTTTAGTGACGGGTTTGCTGTACACTAAAACAATTTTTAAAAAGTTATAAATTTTTGTTATCACCAGAGTGACTTTGAAATCACTGCAGAAGTTAATATTTTGGTACAAGCTATGGAAAATCACCTTGAATAAGAAGAAATGCAAAGCTGCTAGTTGCAGGAGCAAAGGCCAGTCGAAAGCGAAATTTTAACTCCAAAGTATCTTTATAAATTCTGTGTAAAAAATATATAAAAAGAATTCAAATTATTTTTATTTAAAACAAAAACAAAAAAAAAAAAACTGGAGCAGCGAAAGCTGACCAAAAAGAAGGTTTCAGAAGCAGATGCACAGTTTTTGGCACAAGAGAACATCATCATTGTGTACCACTCAATAAAAAACAAATTCGTGATAGCAGAATAACAAATGATGCAACATTCTTAATACCTGTTTCTAAGAATGATGACTATTTTTCAATGTGTATTCTTTTCATACATACAGTTTTGGAAACTTCGATAAAGACTCTACAATAGGTTTGGGTACCTGTAAGATGGTCACATTCAGGCTTGAGAACCTGCAAGATACCCACATTCAGGTTTGGGAACTTGCAACAAAGAGATCCAGTCCGTGGCTAGTCTTGTCTAGTTATCGGGTGTGACCCCTTGGCGACGAGATTACCAAGCATTGAGATTAGTAGTTTCGAAGCCACCATGGACCAAAGCAAGAGTTCGATATCAATGCATTTATCGTTGTAAATAAAACAGCCTGTATGAGAAGAAAAAGGTAGTTTCCTTATTCCTCGTTTTTAAGAATTCAACTCATTTTACTCAAACACACTAAGGTAATTCCGCGGAACCCGATTATAGAAGATTCCCAGTTTTCACTAATATTTAAAAAACTTTGTCTGCTATCGCCAAGTTGGCTTCATTTATGGTGACCTAATTTTCTTGCCAAATCTGGCATATTTGATCAAGTATCGCCAAGCTTGGCCAAAATTTGATGCTGGCAGATTTAACTATGCAGTTTGGAGCGTATGAGACTTGGAACAATGATCACAACAATGAAAGAAAATTTGCAAGAAACTACGTTCTATAAAAGTCATAAATTAAACCGTTTTTTCACTATTATTTTTAATATCTTGCCTTGTTTCAAAACATTAATCATAAAAGAGTATTTGAACAGTCAGAAAAGTAGCTCGATGACTGGCCATAAATAATTAACTTGTGAAGTTACAGAATTTTAAAACCATTTGTTCAGAAATTACAGCTTCTTAAGGATAAAACAAAAATAATCTAGACAAACAATATGGATTAGTTTGAAGCCAAGTGGTAATGAATGTATCGATTTCCGATCTTTAATACGGTAATTCTGTTTTTCAGTACAAAAAGTAATATTAGATCATATATTCGCAATATTTAAACTTTCTTTTATCACGAGAAGTAAGAGTACAACGTCTGGGATTTTATCGTTGTTTCTGCGACAATGAAATAGTGAAGTTTACAGAAGGACCCCGTGGTGCCCCAACTATACTACTTCTGACTCTGAGAATTGGCAAATGTCTATCTCAAATTTATACATACAATGTATATCCTATAAGGCTGCACACAGACGCTTGTTTTGCCATCCTTCTCCAGTTTTCATGAAAATCTTTTGTTCAGGGCCATTCTGCGGTTTATTCACAAAAGAATGAGAAGAATCAACAACGGATCAGGAGATAAGGAGCTCAATCCTACTTGAAGGAAAGGTTCCTCTTTTGCAGGACACCAGTCTTTTTCCTTTCAAAGTAATTAAAAATAAAAAACACCGCGTGGTCACAAGAAACGACGCCGACACTGATAACAGTTAGAAGGATGGTGCGTTCGCAGCCTAACGATTACATCAAAATTGAAGGGGGTCGAGCAGGAACCATTCTTTCGAACAGAAAGCTTTCCTTCTCGTTAAATCCTGTTTTTATGGTAATTCCCACTGCAAACGACGGATGAGGGCAAAGTGTGCTAAGTTAATATTAAGGAATAACTATAAATAAAAATAATATTGTCTCATAATGGGTTATAAATACAGATTTACAATATTGAGTTTATAAAAATCAAAGTTATATGTCAAAATTTCCAGCGATGTTGAAACAATTGTACAATCTGCAAGCGATTTTTTTTCCAGTCTCAGAAAGAACTTTCGTATAACCTATAGAACTGCATTGGTATTTTTTTTTTTTTTTTTTTTTTTTTTTTTTTATGAAATTTGTTCCTAGGTACTAAAATTGGTATTAAATTTTCTGTAGGAAAAACATTACGGGATTTCCGAGATGAAGTACGTGAGAAATTTAAAGGGTGAAAGGATTTGTACATTAAAGAGGGAAAGACGAGTTAATTAGGTACTTGGCTGGAGGATGCAATCTGCACTATTTCGTCAAGAGTAGATCATGTAGCTACGGTCCTGTAGATTTCCCTATATTCACAATGCATTACACTTTCCGCTTTTACTTTAACGTCATTTTGATTTTCCCCTCATTTGTACTATGTATACCAGTAAATAATCTTAAAAAAAATATATATATATAGTTTTTTTTAAATCAAAAACTGTTTGAACTGCATGACTTCCGTCTCCAAATTCAAGAACGTTTGGTCATCTTAATTATAATATGAATTGAATATTATTACAACTCATTCAGAAAATGTATTTCAATGTACAAAAGATGATTTTCGTAAAAAGTACACACATTTTAATATTTTATTATGCTCATGTCTATAATGAATTTATATTACCTAAACTTAGATTATATATCCTGTTCCAGGTTCAATGAAAATTTTGGGGTTGCTGGTCTGCTAGACTGGTTACATGGAACCGACAAGAATTTTAGAAAGTCTCAAGCGTACGCCCGGAATAAAGTGTTACTTACATTATCTCCCTTGAAGTAGACAGAAAAGATGTGTCACTGTAACAAACTACGTGCAATGAAGATTGGATGAACTTTTTGAAGAAATGATTGTCATGACAGGCCCACTCTTCTGTAGTCCAGTACTGAAACATCAGATTCAGTGTTGCGAAAATCCAGTTTATGTATGATCAGTATATTTCTTATCACTACTATGTAGTGTTGTGCACAATAGACGGATAAACTTTTTATATTTTTGTAATAAAATACAACTACTTGATCAAAAATGTAGTAAACTACAACTATCTGTTTTAAAGAGTAGCGTCTACAAAATACTTTTCAAAAGTGGTCGCTGCTTCTCTACTTTCAGATTTTGCCAAATGATTCAATCTACCACAGATTAAAACGCAATCGGTCTGCTAAGTCTAAGTTTACCATTGCGTTTTCCTGTTCCCAGTTCTCCATGTTTTCATAGCTTGTGGTGCAGGAAAACACAATGGTAAACCTACGAGTCAGCCTCTAAAATCGGGTTTTCAGGTGTTTTCCACCAAGATATGACTGGGCAGACCGATTGCGTTTTAATATGCGAATCAAGATTTAACTAATCCTAGAATTTTATCCGTGAACTCGATCAGGTGATTGTCTGTGCTGCCGGCTCCCGATCTACGACCAATATTATCTGTCATAACTTCAAAAAATAATAAATCTGTAAATAAAGCAATTCCAAACGAAGAAACGCAGCATTAAAACATAAAGACTTACAAGTGTTTCCAGCGAGAAAATTAAAACTAGCAAGTGTTTCCAACAAGACAATTTCTTTGATTTGAATTTTGAGCACCTGGATTTATCATTTTACTTACCCATCATACGTAGTATAGGGTAAGTCTTGTAATCGTTTTGAAAATCGAAAATTTTTTTTTGATGGATTTACACGTTTCAGACACTGGAGATTCCGAAAAACATATTTTTAGAAAAAAAATTTGTCCCTCCGTCTGTATGTCTGTGTGTCTGTAATCACTCTATCTCCCGAACAAATTGAGATAGAGACTTGAAATTCGGTGTGTACTTAGGGAGCAATAGTGGAAAAAAGCTTATTGAATATCAGTAACCTCGATTAACCGGAACTATTTTTTTCGGACTCTTTAAATATTCGTTCTGATAGAAGGTATACAAAAATTTTCAGAATTGTTTATTTGAAGGAATTAATATAAAAGACAATAGAAAACCATAAATTTTGCATCATGAATGATCTCAATCGGATAATTAGTTGCCGAGATATTTGTAATTCTATTTTTCACACTCTTCGATTTTTCATGACCCTGTATTTCATTCAAATTTCAATTCAAATATATATTTTAATTGGAAATGAGACGCTTAATCCGACGCAGTAAACTGTTAGTTAATAGGATTGTAATTTTTCGAATTATAATTAGAAAAAAAATTGTCCGTCCTTCTGTATGTCTGTGTGTCTGTAATCACTCTATCTCCCGAACAAATTGAGATAGAGACTTGAAATTTGGTGTGTACTTAGGAAGTAATAATGGGAAGAAACCTATTGAATATCAGTAACCTCGATTAACCGGAACTATTTTTTCGGACTCTTGAAATATTCGTTCTGATAGAAGGTATACAAAAATTTTCGAAACTGGTTATTTGAAGGAGTGAATATAAAAGACAATAAAAAAACATAAATTTTGCATCATGAATGAACTCGATCGGATAATTAGTTGCCGAGATATTTGTAATTCTATTTTTCACACTCTTCGATTTTTCATGACCCTGTATTTCATTCAAATTTCAATTCAAAGCTATATTTTAATTGGAAATAAGACGCTTAATCCGACGCAGTAAACTGTTAGTTAATAGGATTATAATTTTTCGAGTTATAAGGATGTTTCTTTTACGCAATTCGGTACTACTCGATTATCCCGCCGACCAAAAAACTATCGCCAAACTATAAGATTAAATGCCAATAATGGCTTATCGTAAATGTCAAGTATTTAATGCATCTTCATACCTATAAGAGGTGTTACCATAGGAGGGACCCTGTGCTGTCACCAAACACCCTCTAAGTTTGTCGCCAACTTGGCGGTATATCGCCAAATTTGGCGGCCAAAATGAGTCGCCAAAAATGACGCCAAATTGGCGGTATCTCTAATATTTCGCCAAATTCCCATAGACTTCCATTGTAAACCAATAGCGTTTACTTGCTTACAGAAAATCAACAAATTGAAATATTTTAATGCAACAAAAAGAGTAACATTAGCTTAAGGGGTTATATTAATTATATTTAAGGAAGTCCAAATAAATTAAATTATGAATAAAAGTAACATGGTACAATGCTCAGCAAATATCACATGTTTTATTTTCATATTTTATATTATCTATATCCATGATGGGTAAGTATTACGGTGGGCCTCCAACGACTAGTTTCAAAATGTAGTGCGCTTCGCCACAAACTACTGGAAAAAGTATTAATTTCCCTAGTTTTTCTACTTGTAGGGCGCTATTTTTGACCACTACCTGTATATATGACGATCATTTCTACTCAAAATTATGCTGCATAACCTTAAAATCCATGCTTTAAAACCGCGCTTGGTTCAGCCATCGGTTGTAGAAAAACCACAGCTGCCAAAATACTTTTAAAATTTCTGGTAATAAAATCTGATGTGAGGTACGTCTGCATTTTGTTCTTTTTTAACTTTCTTCTTAATTTACATTGCTCTATGCATATAAATATAAAATTTGAAAATCAATTTTTCATTTATTTCCTGATGTGCTTGAGTTTTAGAAATTATGTACAGTTAGTTGTCTGTTCAGATAACTATAGAATATTTTCAGAGTTTAATTATCAATTAATACATTAATTTGAATTAAATTTTGATTATACGCTCGGAAAAAAAAAACTTTAGAAATCCTAAAGATAGAATAATTTTCAGGCATGGATTTTTTTAAATCTATACATATATCAGCACATCACTCAACAATAAATATTTGTTTGTTACAATAAAATAAAGTAACATTTGCAGTAATATAAAACTGCTTGTTTTCTTTCCTATTGCAAAATCTTAAAAAGAAACTGGGAAAAAAATTAATTTTTACTTGCTGCGTGGCAACATTATGCGTTAGGCAGGTCGCACACTGGGACGACAGGAGGAAAATTAAATGCGACATAGAAGAAAAAAGAGGTCGAAACAAAGGGGAAGGCCGTTTGAAACCTGTTTTAAACTTTTTATTTTTTTTTTCGAGTAACATGTTGCATGCGTCGCTTGAGTGTGCTACCTGCCTTACATTTACACTGCAGAAAATCTCCTGATTTTTTGTGTGAAAAAATAAGCCCAATATTATTGTACATTTATGAAAACTTATAACATTAATTTTATTAGACTTCAAGTATGAAATCATATTTACAATGTAAGGTTAAAAAGAAATTGCTAAGATTATATTTTGCAGATTCCGTTATTTTTTATGCAAGAGTTTATTTGCCAAAAGTATAGTGTTTGTTTAAGATTGTGTTTCTAATTTCGGAGCTATATGACGCGACTTTGACAAACTTATAAAAAAATATTTCTCTCTCTTTTTTTTTTTTTTTTTTTTTTTTTTTTTTGAAATAAAATAAGTCTTGTGCAATAAAAAAACTATGTAATTTTCACCCGATAAATTATTTTATTTTTAATCTTTACGAAATATTTTAACCGTCATTTTTCAAAATTAATTAATTGAAAATAGTTATATGTTTCTTTCTTTAAGCTGCATTCTTGTGAATAGGGTCAATAATTGTCCACCTAAATGTAAGAAATTCATATCTTCCTCCTAGTTTAATGTAAAGCTGGAAAAAAATCTACGGTGTAATGATTTCTAAGTGTCAATTTGTCCCGACCGATGATTTTTGTTTCTTAGAATAAATTGTATAGATATGTGCAAAATTAATTTTTATTTCTTCAAAAATGTAATTTAATCACACATCACCTATTCAAATAAAAGATCATTTCAATTTTCAGTTTCAATTTGAAAATGACGGCAAAAAAGAATTAATCTCTATCGTTTTCCTTTTTCCCCAATTTTATCCAGAAAGTGGATTATTTAGTTGCCATCATTACAGGAATGCCATTAAAAAATACAAAATACTGATAATAATAATATGTCAAAAACTAATTCAAATTTTAAAATTCTGGGACGGTTTATGATGTCCTCGGAGCCACGCAAATAACTAGTGTTAATTTATTCACCCAACATTGTATAATTTAGGAGGGGTAGCTGTTAAATACAAATAGATAGGTAGATATTAGGATAATAGATTATAACAATCAATTCATTTTTTACCTAATTTATAGTTTTTACATATAATGTGTCGTCTGAAGTCATGTAAAGAACAAGAATTTTCATTTATGAAGCATAAATTTTAAATTCAGAATGTTTTTACTTTTAAATACAATAATAAAAGCAGTTAAAAAAAATGCAATTTAACAAATTACAACGACCATTTGGAAAATCGTTTTTTCAAAGACTAAAATTTAAGACATAAAAAATCGCACGGAGTTGATCATACATTACGTACGCCATGAATTAAACATTAATAGTGTTATGACACGTAAAAATTGCAAGCGACAGAAATCGACTTTATCTACCTGAAACTTACGTATTATCCAAGCATTTCATTGGCTGTTCGGGAAAAGGCTTTTCCATCGTCAGATTTCCATGAAATCTGACGGCCAATTTTAAATGAAATTTCATTCATAAACTTTTAAACATCCCACAATATTACTTTTTATATCGTCGTATAGAGAAAACAAGTAAGAAAAATCCTGCGTACAGCATAGATTATGAAACACTTTCCAACACTCCCTGAAAGCTTTAACGAAACTTCGTTACTTAGGGAAATAAGATAACTAAGTAAACATTTAAAAATCTGATTTCTGTAGTTACCGCCCATAGCCAAATATGTATTCCAATTCTTTTGAACAGCCATGTATTCGATCTGTATGTTGATATATATACTATATAATGGAAAAATTAAGTTTAACAAGAAATTGCATAACAGGTTGAAATTCATCTTTCAGCAATTTATACTAATAGATGGAAACATACTTGAATACTTTTGTACAACCCTGTAGCTTACCTAGTACCTTTATTACATGCCACTATTTAGCTAAAATTTAATTCCAAGTAAAACACGCTTAAAACTACTGAAATTACATTTCCAGAAATTATCACCCATAGACGGCCATGTATCCAACTCTTTGCGTGGCCCTGTATATCATTTTATCTATATTCTACAAATATTTCTTAGTACACTAAATTCAGTTCAGCGTAAAAATGCGTAACTCCTTTAAAACCCACCTTTAAGCAGTTTATGCTCATACTCAGTAACCTTTACGAATTTATTTCTGTAGCTCTGTATATGAACTATAGCATTTATACGCACTTTATTGTATGCATAAATATAGTGAACAAGTAGGTAAGTGTGATCACAGATCGCACAGAGGGTTTCGTTTAATATTCTTTCAAAACAGTTTATCCTTTTGAAAAATATGTTAGTTCCACATTTCGCAACCTGGGGCGCACTCCATTCTAAACAAACCTCTACTCGAATGAAATTCCATTTTATATACTATCCGTAGATATATTAGTCGAGGGAATTGGGCCGATAGCACCCGAGATAAGTAGGCGCCCCTGGCAGTAAAAAGTGGAACTAAAATATGTAAGGCTATGGAGCATAATAGGAAAGAAAGGTCAAAGGGGTGTCGGCAAAAGTTGGAAAAGTGCTCCCACTCGTGAAAAGGGCGGGGGTTAGAAAAATTGCTTAAAATACACAATTTAGAGCCCGGAGGAGTAAACAATATAAGTCTTTTTGAAAATTTTATGATTTGCCGTGTGGTCTGAGGTATTCAGCTATATGTATGCAAAAATTCATGTCTCCAACTTAATTAGGGATCTCTTTGAAAGAATTGCTTAAAGTACATATGTAGTAGCTCAAAGGGTTAAACGTAAGACTTTTTCAAGATTTTATGATTTGTCGCCTGGCCTCAGGTGTTCTGCTATAAGTATACCAAATTTCAAATCTCCAATTTAATAAGGGGCTCGGTTAGAAAGAATTGCGGGAGCCCAAAGGGTTAAATGTACGCTTTATTCAAAATTTTATGATTTGTCGTATGATATGTGGTGTTCAGCTATAAGTATGCAAAATTTCACGCATCCAACCTAAATAGGGGCTCACGTACAAAGACTTGTTTAAAATACACATGTGGGAGCTCAAACGGTTAAATGTACGGCTTTTCAAACGTTTATGGTTTGTCATTTCCTGTGAGGTGTTCAGCTATAAGTATGCAAAATTTCACGCCTCCAACCTAAATAGGGGCTCACTTAGAAATAATTGTTTAAAATACACATGGCTGAGCCCAAAGGGTTAAATGTGCGATTTTTTTCAAAATTTTATGATTTGTCGTTTGATGTGAGGTGTTCAGCTATAAGTATGCCAAATTTCACGTCTCCAACCTAATTAGGGACTCACTTAGAAAGAATTGTTTAAAATACATATGTGGAAGCCCAAAGGGTTAAATGTACGACATTTCAAAATTTTATGATTTGTCGTATGATGCGTGGTGTTCAGCTATAAGTATGCAAAATTTCACGCCTCCGACCTAATTAGGGGCTCACTAAGAAAGAATTGTTTAAAATACACATGTGGGAGCCCAAAGGGTTAAATGTACGACTTTTTCAAAATTTTATGATTTCTCGTATGATGTGAGGTGTTCAGCTATAAGTATGCAAAATTTCAAGTCTCCAACATGTATAGTTTCTGAGAACGAGCTCTGTGATAGACGGACAGACAGACAGACAGAGGAGCGAGACGAATAGGGTTTCGTCAGATGAACGAAACCCTAAAAAAGCGCATATCATAATTAAATTGCATTTCGAGCAATCATTACTAATATACAGTAATTCGGATACAATATAATACCTGAAATCTTTTCAAATACACCGCAAACAATTTCCCCTATACCATTATGAAAGGAATTCTTTTGTGTGGCCCTGTAAATGAACAATAACTATTCTTTGCACCGCATATTCAACAGAATGCATATTTTAGTGGACTTCATAAATGAATATCAATTGTACTATGTTTGAAAGAGGGTAACACCATTAAAAATCATTTAAAATGATTTTTCCCCATTGGCCGTAATGTAACGGAAAACTTTTGACTGTCCCTGTAAATGAATTAAACATGCTACAAACTTCATTTGCAATAGGAAACGTGCTATGGTAGAGGTCACTAACATCCAAAAATTTCAGAACGATCCGAGCATATTTACGAGAGTTAGAGCGTGGCCAGACGGCCAGACGGACAGACAAACCGAAGTCATAAACACTTTCCAACTTTGTTGGAAGGTATTAAAAATGTACTTTTAAATGCAATTTGTTTGAAAGCTGTATCTCAATTTGTTTCTGAGTTATGATTTTTTTTTTTTTTTGTATTTTTTATTACTTTTTTGTCATAGTGGCAACAGAAGGTATCCATCTTTGTTGAAAGTAAAGGGAAATACATATTACTGTATAGACCAATCAGAAAACGAATAAAATGCGGATTCAACCAATAAAAACCTTCAGATATGCTTTTGATTTCCTACCCTGACGAGGACAATAATCATTTTTCCAAATGGTTAAAAACAGGAAAACTAGTAAATCTGCAGATCAGGAGCCTCAACGTCATCTTTGCAAGTCATTGTTTTTTAACACTCATTGCATAATATTCAACTTCCTACAAATCGCTTTTTAAAGTTTTCAAATTACATAAATATTTATGAGCATACAAGATACTTCGTAAAGTTTCAGAAATTAAAAGTGTTAAACAAGTGGTTGTACATTGATGTTCTGAAATTCTGATGAGCTACTTATTCTGGTAACTTTTTAAATCAAAAATTGCATTTCTTCAGGGGGGCTCTGCCCCCCCTGAACCCCCCGTAGTCTATTTAAATTTACATTCGTAATTTTTTATTGATTGTGCGGATGGTTATAGTATATCTTAGATTTTTTTTACGCTGTGATTTATAAGGATAAGCATAAGTTTTTTTATAAATTAATTAAATTTAAATTTAAAATAAAATATTCATGTTAACCGTACACAGACAATAAATCTTGAAGTGACGCCAAAAATGTAACCCTAAAATCCGCTACATTTGGCACAACACAACGACGTGCTTAAATGGATGAAGTCAAAGAATTTGGTCCCTGTTCCACGTGCTTGTTTTGTTTGGGCCGAATGAGGGCATTTAAATCTGAGCGATAACGCACATCGTATTGCAAATTGTTTTTACGGCATACTGCATCTCCATCTATCTCTTTCCTCCGTGAATAATAGTTAATTCTATTTTACCCAAGATCTTTTTATTCCAGCATCTTTGTTTAAATCGATAAATGACGTCTAATTCACCTGCTATGCGTACTTACTCAAAACTTTCCATCTTGTTATATTAAGAAATACTCGAAAGTTTTCTTTTTATTTTTAATATGCCGCCATATTAATTTTTCTAAACTTAATTTTATTTTTCATTTTCCTGTTTCACGACAAAACATTTCAATTGAAAATTGTTTAAAAGAAAATATTATTCCGGGTTTTGATTTTCTTGGCAACAATTAAAGAAATATTGTAAATGTTATGGGAAAATGTTACGTTATTCTCTATGAAAATAATGAACTTTTGTATTTTTAAGCAAAATATTTCAATAAAATAAATGAAATATTGCCTATTATTATTTCTGGGCTAAAATCCTTCTATATGCAAAGATACAAATGCATTAATTCATTTGTTTTGACGTTGGCTTTACTCAAGCATTATACACGCAATTATACTAATATTATTAGGACCAAATTCGTTGCTAGGCAACAGAGAAAGAAAAGGAAAAAAATGAAATATGCATTATGTCAATTTGATAAAACAAAATCCTTTATATTATTGGAAAACATCCATAAAATCCGCCCCAATATTATAAACCTAATTAAAAAAATCTCGCAAATATATTGACATAATTTATTGGAATAATTTAATGTTATTTAAAAATTTCAGCATCAAAAATTTACCATTTAAATCCATTTTTCACATGAGCCATTTCTTTCAACAAATGAAAATCTGAAAATCGTCTGACTTGCCATTGAAAAGCATTATAGAGCAAAATAAAATGTTCCATATTTCCCGAACGAATGAACCAAATTTAACCAAAAACTATACAGCTAAGTCCGGGTACCTCATCAACATTACCAGTGAATTTCAAGCCGATCGGATGCTTTTTGCGGCAGTTATCGCGGAACAGACAGACAGACTAACGGAAACCAAAACTTTTCGTGTCTCCACAGTAAGCCTTCACTGACGTTTCGGCAACTATTTTTACTTTTATCTAATTGCAATTCACAATAAATAGGAGTAGCTTCAGTTGTATATACGAAGCATTTAAAAAAAAAAAAAAAAAACTATTTCTATTTTTGTCGTCGTAATTGCAATTCACAATAAATAGGAGTTGCTTCAGTTGTATACATGAAGCATTTAAAATACTATTTCGTAGAATTTGCACATTATCTTAATTGTAACAATATATTGTAAATATTGGTACAAAAGCTGATGACAAGACGTCCTATCTACCCAGGACGAACCGACAACCCAATCTACACTATATCAGAATATTTGGCTGCAAAACTTATGCGTATATGAATAAATAAAAAAAGATAAAAATTCTATGATAAAGCAGTCGAAGGTATTTTTGCCGGATATGACAATTATTCAAAAGGATACCTTATTTACACAAGCGCTAAAGATATAAATATCGCTAGAGAATAAATATAGACACACAAACGAGATAATACAAAACCAAATGAATTCCAATAAAAATCTCATCGACGAAAGTGAAAAATCACAGAATAAAAAAAAACAGTGGCACTCCGGGAATGCCAATAGAAGTGAAAACTTCAACAATTACGTGTGTGTTTTTTTAATCATCAGGAAATGATTTATGCGTTGAATTGTGTAGCAGCACTAATGAAAGCATCTGGGGACACGGCAGTGCCCCTGCCAAGTCTTGAAAGCACAGCCGTAAGCATCTTTTTCTGGAAGCAACTCAGGGTACTTTTGAGCCCCCAATATCTTTGTGTTGGTGATTCCCAGAAGCTTGAAACTTCGTAAATCTAAAGTAATGTGGAAATGGAACTAAATGCTGAAATTTCACGTTTCTATCTTTTTTATTTCAGAAGATATATGAACTTAAACTTTCGCCCTTTCGACACTGATTCGCCGATCATCAAAACTCAGAGGTACGTCCTGTATCCCTAGAATCTTGAAATTTGGTATGAAGGTAGTGTTTGGGATACAATGAAAGGGAAAATTTAAAAAATCCGGAAAATTTGGATAAAAAGTCGAAAAATCAAAAAAGCGAGAATTTGGCAGAGATGTGATATACGAACCAGGTTTGGCGCGATTTTTTAACGTCAATTTGGCAAAAGCCCGTTTTCCAATACCATTTACAATATATATTTTTAAATTATTTTCTATTGTTTTAAAAAGTAAACAACAATAAATAAACGGTAATTTCATTAATAACTAAAGAACAAAACAATTGTACAATTTAAAAAAATAAAATAAAAATAAATGAACAATTTATTAATAAATAAGCAACAGTAGCCGGGTTACCTTGTAAAATAAAGTAACGCCATTTTGCTGTCAATTAGGTACCCAAATGCGTATCTGACATCTGTGCCCCGTATTTTATCTTCCGTAATCGAAATTCCCGCCAATACTGTTGGTCATTGACCAGACCATCAACACGATAAAATACAGCGTTATCGGTTTTTAGTTACACGAAATAGGTAGGTCACGAATACGGTATAATTCATTTTAACTGACGAAAAACAAAATAATAATTTGTTTTAGCAATACGCCGGGAGAAAAAGTGAGTTTTAGCTTCCTTCTTCTTTTGCGGATTGAGCTGAAGAGGGAAAAGTTCCTGTCATTCACCGCTTGGCGCGCTAGTGTCTATGTGTCAAAATGCTAGCATGTCGGTTACGTTACAGTGTCTCGAAATCAGTGGTTTTTCCCCATCTCAAAAAAAGCTCAACGCGCCTAAAGAAGTTTTCACTTCAAAAACTTTCTAGAAATCGAGATCTCAAATACCGAAGACATACCAATCCAGTCCAAACTAGACGCCCCAGAACCAAGGAGATCAGATAGAATAAATAAGAGTGTTTCATCAGATACATTAATTTACATGATTAAACAAGAAACGCATTAACAACCCCAACAATTGGAATGACATAATGAACATAGAAAATCCGAAAAAAACAAAAACAAAATTGGATTAAGGCTGCCCAAGAGGAAATAGAGTCTCGAAAACCAAACAACGCTTGGACACTTGTAGAAGAAATGGAAGGAAAATAATAGATTCAAGTGGACCAAAATATGACGATAAAGGAAAAAATACCAAAATATAAGACCAGATTTGTCGCCAAAGACTACTCTAAAAAATACGGCATATGCTACGAAGAAACCTTTGCGCCAGTAGCTACATACATTTCAATTAGAACCAAAACTGTATACATATTGAGCGCGCAATGTTAATTATGGAATCTGGAGTAATTTGACACAGCTGCGACACCTTGTGGACGCAATTGATAATGCAAATACGCGGGTTTTACTATGACGTCACATATGAGAAAATATTTACTATCTGCGAATCTCTTGCGCATATTTTCTGAATCTTTACTCACTTATGGAAGATGAATCTTGTTTACCAGATTTATTGAAAAATATTTTGATAAAATAATGTACATAAAAATATAGTCCCAATATCATTTTAATTTCGAGAGAAAAAGCACTAATGCTACGAAAGCATTATTGTCTTTTGCCCTGAAATTAAAATGACATTGCGACTATTTTCTAAATGCACACATTTTTATCAAAACAAGCAAAATATTTTGCAATAAATCTGGTAAACAAGATTCATCTTCTGTAAGTGAGTAACGATTTGAATTCGTGATTGAATTTTTAACAGGGATTCCCTGAATGGCTTTGTTTAAAAAAAAATTAATCTGGCGATTTTAGGAAAATTATTGTAGCTATTGTCTAGAATCGCAAAATATTTAAACAAATAAATGAGCAATACTTGCTCGTTTAATAGTACAACATTTAATACATGAATTTTAAATTAAAGTGTTTCCGAATATAAAATGAAATGAGTTTTAAATTAAATTAATGAAATATTTGTAAGTTAAATTAAATATCAAGAGAATATTGAAAACCTATCGTCTGCACTCGATAAACGAAACAAGTTAGAAATTGCTCGTCAAACGTGGCAAATGAGGTGCGTTCGTACTATAGCTAGTTTTAAAACTATTTTTTGCACCTCATATTGTACTGAATGTATATTTTTTTGCACTTCATAAGTGCATAGTCTGTAACATCATTAAATGCACTGCAATATTTTTTTCCCTATTCCCCGTAATGAAACGGAAAAATTTTGACTGTCCCTGTAATTAAACTATGCATCCGATTTTCATAAAATTTGAAATGGCTCGACAAAATTTTGCTACAATTATATATTTAAAATTTCAGACCTTTTGGAAGGCTGTCACATCATTAAAATGCACTTGCAATAATTTTTCCCATTCCCCGTAATGAAACGGAAAAATTTTGACTGTCCCTGTAATTAAACTATACATCCGATTTTCATAAAATTTGAAATGGCTCGACAAAATTTTGCAACAATCATATATTTAAAATTTCAGGCCATTCGGTTGGGTAGTTTTTGCTCTGTTACATGCGGACGGACGGACAGACGGACAGACGGACTGAACGACGACTATAGGTGCTACGTATTTATATAATTACGAACGCACCTAAAAAGGACTTAAAATTGAATATTTTATTTATAATTAAATTCTATACATATTCCAAACATTCATAAACGTTGTATTCTCATCGGAAATACAACCGAGTATATCATTTTTAGGTGCGTTCGTAATTATATAAATACGTAGCACCTATAGTCGTCGTTCAGTCCGTCCGTCTGTCCGACCGTCTGTCCGTCCGTCTGTCCGTCCGTCTGTCCGCATGTAACAGAGCAAAAACTACCCAACCGAATGGTCTGAAATTTCAAATATATGATTGTTGCAAAATTTTGTCGAACCATTTCAAATTTTATGAAAATCGGATGTATAGTTTAATTACAGGGACAGTCAAAAGTTTTTCTTTGCATTACGGCCAATGGGAAAAATTATTGCAAGTGCATTTTAATGATATTAGAGCCTTCCGAATGATCTGAAATTTTAAAGATATAACTGTTGCAAAATTTTGTCGAGCCATTTCAAATTTTAGGAAAATCGGATGTATAGTTTAATTACAGGGACAGTCAAAAGTTTTTCTTTACATTACGGCCAATGGGAAAAATTATTGCAAGTGCATTTTTGATATTAGAGCCTTCCGAATGATCTGAAATTTTAAAGATATAACTGTTGCAAAATTTTGTCGAGCCATTTCAAATTTTAGGAAAATTGGATGTATAGTTTAATTACAGGGACAGTCAAAAGTTTTTCTTTACATTACGGCCAATGGGAAAAATTATTGCAAGTGCATTTTAATGATATTACAGCCTTCCGAATGGTCTGAAATTTTAAAGATATAATTGTTGCAAAGTTTTGTTGAGCTATTTCAAATTTTAGGAAAATGGAATGTATAGTTTAATTACAGGGACAGTCGAAAGTGTTCCGTTACATTACGGGGAATGGGAAAAATTATTGCAAGTGCATTTTAATGATATTACAGCCTTCCGAATGGTCTGAAATTTTAAAGATATAATTGTTGCAAAGTTTTGTTGAGCTATTTCAAATTTTAGGAAAATCGGATGTATAGTTTAATTACAGGGACAGTCAAAAGTGTTCCGTTACATTACGGGGAATGGGAAAAAATTATTGGAAGTGCATTTTAATGATGTATCAGACTATGCGCTTTATGAAGTGCTAAAAAGTATACATTCAGTACAATATGGGGTGCAAAAAATAATTATAAAACTAGTTATAGTACGAACGCACCTCATTTGCCACGTTTGACGAGCAATTTCCAACTTGTTTTATAACTTTAGCGCATCAAGAATTGAGTAAAAAGTGAGACTACAAAATTCTATCTTTACACATCAACTACTTACTAATTTTGATGCGACATTTTTCATTACATTAAAAAAAAACATAATTAAAATCGAACGTATTTAAATCAGCAACATTTGATAATATATATTAAATAATATTTTATCTTTTTTTAATAAAATAAAATAAAAACACGTAACTAACTTGTTTTCCTCTTTGGGAAAGGACAGAGATGAAATGGGATTTTTATTTCTATGGGTAAAGAATTTTCTTACAATTTCGAAAACTACAGCTATTCGATGGCCAACATTTTGCCATTTTAAAAAATAATATTAGTTTTAAAAAGAACTGATTTTATTTAAATAACTTACTATAATAAATAAATTAAATAATCACAAACACAAATTAATGGAATATTCTATACTGTTAGAGTATAAAAACTACAAACAAATGAAAACACAACGTTTACGCTTGCGCAGTTATTTCATATATGTACAAGTAATAGATCATCTATAAAGAAGAAAACAGTTAGGTATATTCCTGTAGTTCAACCCCGTCCACTACATGGCGTGTAATCTTGATTGATGTGACCTTGCCTTTAATCTTGCGGTTACCTCCCCCATTTAAGATAGGACGCTTACTTTGTAGCTTACTCTGTATCTTGCTTTGATTAGAACCTTCCTAAGTCACAGTCACATATCACAAATTGAATATTAATCACGTAGATGTTAAAACAGCCATTTTGTACGGTAATTTAGAAGAAATTTACATCACAGAGCCAGAAGACTATTATTCCAAATCAGGAAAACAAAGTCTGTAAATTAAACAAGGCCATTTACAGTTTAGAAAAAGCAGCCAAAGCACGGCACACTAAAATAACATAATCTTTAACTTAAACTTTATACAATCCACATCAGCCGCATGCTTATTTACTCGAAACACAGCAGAAAGCAAATCGTTTATGTAAACGACATTCTGATTGCAGGAAAAGATAATAACAAAATAAAAGAAATAATCCAGAAACTTAGAAGACAATAAAACTTAAAAGATTTAGAGAATTAAACTTTTACTTCGCGGAATTAAAATAGAAAAGACAGCCGAAGGATACAAACTACACTGTAAATAAAATCCGACCAGTTTTCCTGTAGGAATCGAAAAAATAGTTGCCCTTATCGTACCGGAAAATTTTCCGACCCAGCTTGGAATAAAATCCGTAAAAAAAGGAAATAGTCAATAAAACGCTATTTTACGGATTTTATTCCGAGCTGGGTCGGAAATTTTTCCGATACGATAAGGGCAACTATTTTTCTGATTCCTACAGGAAAACTGGTCGTTTTTTTTTTTACAGTGTAAACCAAAGAACGAAAATACAAAAATTAGTAGAAAAATTCCAATTAGAAGAAACCAAACCGTATAACACACACATGGAGGCCGGCTATTTACGTCTAGATGGCGAAGAAAATCAACTACCAAACAACACGAGTTAAAGACAGCCTTTTTCAGTAAGAGAGGCGTTTGCCTTTCATTGACCGTCACAACTCGGAAGGCTGTTTCTATATGGTAACTCATGGTAGAATTTTCAGTTGCTCACATTTTTTCACACTGTATTTGAGGATCGTTTCAGCTCCCAGTCCAGAACGATAAGAGATAAGTCACAGAGTGAAAAGGAAGTGGAGAAAACGAGGTAAGATGGTAGCATATGTGATTTCCATGACAACCAGTGAGATCGACTGTGAAGGTCAAGCGTCTCGAAGGAAAAAAAATGAGTACAGTTACTAGACCAGATATCTCAGCAGCATCTAACATAATAAGTAGGAAAAATGAGAAAACGCTACAGAGAGACTAGAAAGCAGTCAAACGAGTAATCAGTTATTTAAATTACGCAATGAACATGAATCTCATCATAGATACACCACACGTACCTTTATAGTTATACGCGGATTCGAGCTGGACTGGGAGCACTCAAAGTCAAAAAACAACAAGCGGAAACTTATTTTTGTTAATGTAAAAATCCCGTACAATGGATGACCAAGAGACAATCTTACATCGCATTATCAAGTGCATAAGCCGAATACGGCTTACAGCTGCTAACACATTGCAAGAACGTTTATGGATTCTCAAACTTCTGAAATAATTAAATTTACAGTAAGACTTAAGAAAAAATACATTAAGAAAAAAAATGGTCATGAGTCAAAATAACAGTTCTTACGTAATGGGGAAAAATAACTAGTAAATCTGCAGATCAGGAGCATCAACGTCAGATCTGCAATTCATTGTTTTTAGACACACTCTAGTAATATTCAATTTCCTGCAAACCGCAATTTAAAGTTTTCAAATTACATAATTATTTATAAGAATGAAAAATACGAAGTTTTCAGACATTAGAAGCGTTAAATTAAAAACGTTGTTATGGAAGGATATTTTGAATTTTCATGAGTTACTAATTCTGGTATTTTTTGTAAATAATACAGTAGTCAGGGGGTGGAGCCCCCTGAACCCCCCGTGGTCTCATTAATTTACATATGTAACTTTTTATTGATTGCGCTAATGATTATGGTAAATCTTTTTACACTTCCGAGCTTTATTCTTCAATACTGGTGGGCAGAAAAGGATTTACATTGACGCAATTATAATAAAAGTTTAGGTTTTACGAACGAAAATGTAATTTCCTTTTAAAGATAAAAAAATTTTCATTCATATTTTCTGAAATGAGGCGGCATTAAGAACTAACACTCGTCAAAAAATATTTTTTCAGGCAATTTAGTTAATGCTTGTTTTTAAGAATGAAAATATTTATTTCCTGATACAATGACGTCCTTTTCGACAGCGATAATTTTGCGATGCATAATTTTGACACTTACTATCAATTTGCTTTTCAAAAGTTTTTTTTTTCTCATTGAAATTTTCGATTAAAAATTAAATATTTCTGTTAGCTGCGTTACAGTGGCTAGAATAGATAGTGTGCCGTTCATTGGTTACCATAACGCTTTTTTTTTGGTCGTGAAAGGAGGACGCCGCAAGGTGGCGCGCATGTTAACACCGACCAAAGCCGCCTCAAGACTACAAGCCAGACACGCCCTTCATCCCCCCACGTGTGACGTCACAGCCTGGGGCTGGCTAACTGCCAACGCGCCAGCCCCGAACATTTGAATTTTGTATCTTTCTATTTTACGTGCACGTGTGATTTACTCAGCCTGATAACACGTTTTTTTCAAGGTAAGTTTTATTTTCAAATTATATTTATATGCTATCAGCACAATTTTTATTTCTTGTGTTCAAAATCTTTTATTTTTAATTTCTTTGAAATAAATTAACTAGCAAATCCTAGTACGATTCTATCAGTAATACCATTTCTCAAAACGAAACTATATTATTGTAGTTCTGTTTCGTTCCACATAGACCAATAATTTAAAATGGCAAACATCCCTAAATCGTGTCAAGACTTATATCATTTAATTTGTATTTTGTCACACCATCCTCTCTTTCTAATTTGTTCAGAAATTTTCATAAAAGTCGCTGTGAATACATAGCATTTTTATGTTGTTTACTTCTTTTAAAGCAAACCCCGATCGACATACATGTATCAATTTATTGTTGTTTTTTAATCTTAAACGTTTGCTATCTTAATAAAAATTCTTTTTATAATTTTTTGTTAAATTATAAATGCTTATGTACTGCGTAAATAGAGCTATGGGGATAATGTTTTTGAATCTCCCTATTTTTGCCACAAATGTAAACAATTTATTTACAAGACTAGAGGAAGGGTTGTTAGTACCCTTATGCAAAACAGTAGTTGCCCCCCCCCCCACACACACACACACACCTTCTTCGCAAAAATCCTATGTGTTTTCATATACATTTTAATGTTTAATTAAAAGTAACAATAAATAAAATTATTATTCTATAATTATAAATTTACTTTTAGATCTAGTCAGGAAATACTTTTCATCTCATAAAAATTGATTATTTTAAGCTTAAAAGATATGAACAAACATTTAAGAACCCACACAACATTATTTTGGAAATGAAATATTTATATTTGTGGAAGGTTTTTGTGTTTTTCGATGTTTTTTTTTTTTTTTATCAGCTATTACCTAAACATTCGAGGAAAATGAACATAAATTAGGAATATTTTAATTCCAATTGATGAAAGTCTTTTCTTTCTTTCTTTTATTTTTTTCTTCATATGTCAATACACTTTTTAAAAATCTATTGCTTATACCTTACATAATATATCAAACTAATACAAATCTAAATAATAATTTTCTGTTTCATGAACTTGTGTTGTTTTAGTATTATGACAGTTTTGTGGTTTTTAATTTAATGGATTTTATGTGAAAATTACCCATTTCTGATAAGTAAAGTTTACAGTACGAAAATTTATTTATAAGAATACTTAATTTCATGTATACTTTAATTTTACTATTTATTATATGCAGGTTTCAAATCACTTAATATTTAATAGGATATTTACTGTATAATTTTAAGCCCGATTAAAATAAAAATATAACACAACTTGAATTTGTTTTCATTTAACATTCACTTTTCTTCCACTTTAATTTAATTTTTAAATGTGGGTTTTGATTGGCACACTTATTGTTATTTATTTATTTTGAAATAACTGAAAGCAAAATAATTCGATTTATGTGTTTAAACTACAAATTTATATTTACATATATATATATGTATGTAATAATGTATAATGTCTTGTTTTTGAATATATACCAAATAGATAATTGATATTGCTTCTAAATTTCAAAGTAGAATAAATAATAGAAACTGTCTACTAAAATAAATTTAATACTTGGGATTTTCTTTTCATTAACGAACGAATTTTCTTTTATGTAACTTTAATTCTGATGCACATTTTCATTGACACAGTGGTATTATTTCATAAATATTGTTTTTGTGTTATCGTTATTATTATTGTTTCGAGTGATCGAAATTGATTAAAAAGCACTTAATTAGCGTCTTTAAACTATAAGTTTTTATTTTTTTTTCCTATATGCTGTGATAATAAGTTGAAATATAGAGGAAAGAATTAATACGTTTTAATAACGCATGTGCTCTCCACGGCTGATCTAAGCCCCGCGTCGTGACGTCACGAAACCTTGTGTTTGGCTTGTAGTCTTGAGGCGGCTTTGCACCGACTGGGCATTTTGAAAGCTTTTAGCGCCGTGACAGTGAAGCATATTGTAAACAAACGCGAGTTTTTCCCATAAAGTTTTAATTATATCTGTTTAAGAAAGAAAATATGAGTGAAAAACTAACAAAAAATATCAGAAAAGGTATTGTTTTGCGCCTGGTTGTCGTAATTTGTTTTTTAAACAAGTGTATAAAGCAAAATATATCTGTTTTCAATTAGTTGATCTCCAATTTTGTTCTAAAGAAAAAAAAATGCATTTTTAGAATATTGTTTGATTAAGTTTTCACGATAAGTGCAATATGTTTTAGTTTCTAATTTATATTATGCTTAAAAATATTTATTGTCAGCAGTAAGTTGACTATTTTGAAAATATCGGATATTTTTTATATTTTCGAAAATATGATATTTACGAACCCTGGGCCCGGGGAAGGAGATTAATCCACAGAGCAATGAGATGTCCCTCCGGAAGATTTGATATTTTGTTTTCAATGGTCAAAAAGTGTAATTAACCCCCCCCCCCCTCCCCCGGAGCTACAAAAATCCCTCCCGGAGAAAAGTGTCTCAATTCAACACTGGTTTAAACAGTTTTGGAAGTAGTGAACAGTTGTTGGTATTTGTAAATAAAACTAATGCCAATATACCCTTTGAAATTATTTACTTTTCATACATAATTCATAAAGAATTTTGTTTTTTTATAATTTTCTTAAGAATTTTAATATGTGATTTACAGTGTGAGAAACATTTATTTAACAAATGTTCCTTTGCATTGAAAATAACACTAAATTTTGCTATTGGGAATTTATTTTTATGTATTCATTGCATGTTTGTACCAGTGTTGAATTCAGGGGAGACATTCCTCTCCTGAACAATGAGATGCCACACCCCCCGGAAGATTTGAGATTTTGTGTTTTCAATGGTCAAAAGGTGCAACCCCCCCCCCCCCCCCCGAGAGCCACTGTAATCCCTCCCGGTGTTTGAATTCAACACTGGTTTGCACAATTTTGGAAGTAGCGAACAGTTGGTGGTTTTTATAAATAAAGCTAAAGCGAATTTAACCTTCGGATATTTTTTTTGAAATTATTTACTTTTCATACATAATTCATAAAGAAATTTCTTTTTAATAATTTTTCTTAAGAATTTTAATATGTGATTTCAAGTGCAAGAAAGATTTATTTAACAAATGAAGCTTTGTTTTGAAAGTAACACAAAATAAATATTGCCATTGGGAGTTTATTTTTAAATATTCATTGTATGTTTGCACAGTTTTAGAAGTAGTGAACAGTTGTTGGTATTTGTAAATAAAGCTAAAGCGAATTTAACATTTGAATTTATTTGCTTTTCACACATATAATTTTTATTTAAAAAATATGTCTCTGTTGTAAAAGTTTGTAAATAATATATTTATTATTGAAATATTTCAGACTTGTTTTCATCTAAATATCAATTTCTAAATTTAAACGTCTTCTTCTATAATATTAAAGTAAGTATCTAAAAAGCATTAATTTATCCGATCTGCTTTCGGAAATTTCCAGTCTATACTGCAGTCAGCGCCATCTATTGGAGGATTACTTTCCCGGTCATTTTTTTTACCGTCGAACGGCACACTATATATTCTAGGCACTGTAGCTGCGTCCAGACGATAAACCGTGAGATATTAGTAACGTTTTTTTAATAATAAGAATTAATATCATACCACAAGCCCCTTTTATTTCAACCTCAAAGCGTATTTGTTTTATTTTTGATATATGAGATCAAATTCACCTTTCCGTGGCTAGGAAACAGTTAAAATAAAATTAAGACAATGAAATATGTGACTGAAAAAAAGTAAATTAAAAAAAAGAAAGTATTTTATATTATTGGAACACATATATAAAATCCCTCCATAAGATATACACCGAATTTAAAAACTCTGACAAATGTATACACAAAATTTCAAACTAATATGAATAATGTATGGTTCTAATTAGAAAATTCCATCATCCATAATTTATCATTTAAATCTTTCAATCATATGAGCCATTTCTTTTCAACAAATAAAAATGGAAAAATCGTCTGAATTGCTGTAGGAAAGCATTAAGGCGGAAAATAAAATGTTCTATATATTCCGAACGAATGAATCGAATTTAACCAAAAACTATACAGCTAAATCCGGTGACCTCACCAACATGCCTCCTTAATTTCAAGCTAATCGGATGCTTTTTACGACAGTTATCGCGGGACAGACAGACTAACAGACAGAAACCAAAAACTTTTCGGGTCTCCACAGTAAGCCTTCACTAACGTTTCGGCAATTACACATTAACTCTCGGACTACAAAACAACAACAAAAAAAAAAGCATACAAAAATTACAATAATGCATCCAATTGCAGATAAAATTCATTAGTTTTTATTCGATGTTCTTTTAAAATGTTTCCAGATTTTTACGAATTTAAATCTAAAAATACGCGTTTTCAAACCAATTTCTTAATTTTATCACATGCAGCTGGATTTTATCGTATTTGAACTAATTCCGTTTTTCCGGTTTATTGGGTCTATTTCGGGTCTATTTGAGACGTCTGGTAGGCGGAGTGTTAAAACTATTTAAACTTGAGACTGAGACTTATATTTATAATCCGATATTTCCACTCATTTTGAGCTAATCAAAAGTTCAAAAGTCTAATCTTTCATTACGCGTGTTGAAATGATCATAGAATTTATATCATAGAAACTCGACAGAGTTTCTCGCCAAGCAAAAGAAACAGCGATGCAATGAACCGTAAATGAAACGAATTTCCGCCAATGGATGACAAACGATTTTACAAAATTTTTTTACTACTCTGTCAAGTTTATATTTTCCGGACTGACCAAAACGGGATTTTGACACATCTGTATCTCGCGTTCTGTTTATGATAGAAACGAAATTCTTATTTCTATGGAATGGGGCGTGCCAAGTGACTCAGAAAACAAAAGTAAAGCAGAATCCGACGAATCAGATTTCAGTAAATGCGATTTTAAAAGTGCTGTTTTTTGCACTTTTTAAATTCTTGTTCCAACCAAATCTGTTGACAGGGCTACAGCCATGTGTAATTATCGGATTTTTATGCAGTTTATATCATTAGAATTGTCTTTTTTTTTTTTTTTTTTTTTTTTTTTTTTGAGTAGTTCAAACCTTTGTAAGTTTCATGTAAAAATATTAATTAGTTTTTGAATTATAGCAGTTGAAAGTAATTTTTCCTATACTTAACATAGAGAAAAAAATATTAAATGGCCTAACTCTTGTCAAAATGGTCGTATACACATTATATTATGTTACTACAGTCGACACCAAGTAAGCTTCCTATTGTAAAGCAGAATTGAAGCATTTGCGGTTCGTTTACAGGGTCTCTGAAAAGCTTTCTATACAATACATATTTGGCTATGGACGGTAATTGCGGAAAACGTTTTAAGCGTTTTCTAAAATGTTTACTTAGTTATTTTATTTACCTTATTTACCTAAATAACGAAGTTTTGTTAAAGCATTCAGGAAGTGTTGGAACGTGTGTCATAATCTATGCTTAACGCATGATTTTTCTTACTTGTTATACTTTTGCAAACGTTACGAAATTTATACTTTTTCGATTCCCGAAACGTTGCGTTGAAAAACTGTAACAATTTTAAAAAAAGTATTAATTTGCTCAGTAATTTTCAAAAATAATATTTAATGTATTAGTATAAAAATCCCTGTGAATTAAAATGGTTCGTAGAAAAAAAATATATTCATTATTCTCAGTAAAATATGCTCCATAAACTTATTGTTATAATTGACCAAAAAAAAGCGCTTCTTTTTTTTTTTTTTTGCACATTTTTTCTGATTTTATCTGAAACTTCAGTATTTTAATTAGTTTGTAAACTATTGTAAAATTTTCTAATTTTTTGTTTTTGAATGTATATAAACTGAAAAGTGATATTAAAAAAAAAAGGGAAAATAAACATTTTGTTTATTTCTACCCTCTAATAATTTATAAGAATAATTAATTGAGTTGTCATAAATAATCTGATGTATACAATAGGAGGAAATGGATATAAAAGTTTCCTGGTTGCTATGGTAGCGACATGTACATTGAAATAAGTCGCTGAATAAATTCTATAATTCTGTTGCATTGGCAGACGATTTTAAATAAATATGAAAATCATGATGTTATGATACATTTAGAGTAATAATATTGAATTTTATCAATAGAATAATACATATTCCAGTAAATTGCGGATTTTATTCTATCCCATTTAAATTAGAACTATTAGTTTTTTGGATAAATATGTTGGTGCTTTTGACAATGAACTTTATTTAACTGAAATGCAAATTTCTTAATTGAATAGAAAATTCACAATCGATACGTTCTTTTTTTGGAATTATAAAATAATATGACGTAATTTTTTTAGACATTGCATTCCTTTAGAATACAAATCCTTAATAATAAATATATATTTAGTAATAAACACAGGTATAGTGATTTGGAATAATTAATATGGTATAATTAATTTTTGCTGCGTGAAGTAGATACATTTTATTAGCAGCAGAATAAAAATTCTCGGAAATTGATATCACTTCTCCAAAATTTCGATATAATATTTTACTTAAGTTAAAATGAGTGCTTTGATTTAAACATGACGTCACCTTCATCTACACATGTATCACTTTTCCGGGGTTCTGAATAAAGCTCTATAACTCATAAATTATACTTAATAAATAAAAAAATATAGTAAAAGAATTATGCATTTATTCTTCAATTTATATTTCTTGTATACACGCATATTATTTTGCTTGTTTTGCTATACGAAATAGATTTGTGGCATCAATAAATTATAACGATATATTCATGTATTTGTTGACAAAATTCTCGGATGATAGAAGTGTGTTTTCAATACGAGTGCATTTTAAGGTAAAGCATTATTAGAACTTTTGTTTTAATTTTACCGCATATTTATTGACTTTTAATAATGTTTACTTTAATATTTTTCAACTATAGAAAATAGATATTGCTGAAATTTTAATTCTTTTAATGGAACGTCTGTTTTACGATGTAATACAACAAGTAAATTTTGTGACATGTTTATGATTAAATAGGGTTTCATTATATTACAATTAACAGCAAGTCTTATGTTGTAGATGTAGAAATTAAATTTAAAAACAGATGATTTCAGATTGCGTATATTTCTACGGTAGAAAAATCTAGAATGGTGTCTAAAGAGCAAAAAAACCGAAACAGAAGAAAAAAATGGTATTCTAAAAACAAAAATGCTGCTTTAAGCAAACAAACTAAAAATGTATTAGTACTTAAAAATCGTAAGAAACACCAAAAGTTTTATTCATTAAATAAAGATTATATTCGACATCGACGCATAATTAGATATAAAAACAATTCAGATTTCGTGAAAAAACAAGTGAAACTGAATTATATGAAAAATTTGAAATGTAGAAAACGTAATGTGGACAGGAAGTTCACTTTAAATTTGGATGTCAAGAAAAAGAGAGAAAAAATAACATTTATGAAACATCGGTATAAAGAAAATCAGAAATACATATGGTAATAATACAAGTAATGCAGGAAAACAAAGTTGCATAGATGTTTATTCTAATTTAGAGAAGAAAAAATATCATTAAAATATTTATGCCGAAGGCAACAACCAAAGACGATCAGGGAAAAAAAATTATCAAGATGTATTCTATTCCTTCGACAAGCTCATAATAGAAAATCCAACTTAAATAAACAGAAAAAAATGCCAAAAATAGGGAAAAAATGCTTAAGAAGACAAAAGAAAATAAATTTATTTTCTGACAAATGGATAAATATCGAAATGATAACTCGGAAAATTGCGAAGCAATTAAAGAGAGTTATCAGAGAAGCAATTAGAGAGAGCAATTAAGAGAAAAGTTTTGTAATATTATCAATAAATTATAATTTGATAAAAATTTACATAATGAAATTGAAATTTTATGCGGGGAATCGCTTCATACCAAAGCAACAAAACCTTCCTACTACGAATTTTCTTATAAAAAGTTTACAAATCAACAGAAAAAAATAGCTGTAATGAAAAACATCAAGCTGCAAATATATTTCATATTATAAATGAAAACGTCCCAGAAAGTAAAACACGGTGGAAATGCAGCTATATCTGCAAATTAGAAAATGAAACTATTTCATGCAATATGAAGAACATTTTGAAAACGGTTAGTGCATGCCCTATTAAAAAATCATGTAATTATTTCGTTAAACTAAATCACTGTTCGAATGAAAACTTCAATATAACAAAACGATATAGTTTAAGCTGTTACGAAAATAACAACTGTAAATCTTTTTTACCATACTTAAGAACATTGATCCGCATTTTCCGTGAATAAGGAATTATCTTCGCACAATATACGCCATGATTAATATAGCCACGAAAATAAGTGCTATAAGAGAAGCATTGAAATGTAATACTGCAGATCACATTTCTTTCTTGAAGAAAACTGCAGAAAAGACATTCGAGCAAGCAAAAGAGTTTCAATATAACACATTATCTGAAACATTCTCTGAATGCGAAATCTTATCTGTATTTCAAAATGCATTTATTTCTGCTGAGAAAAGATGTCCTGATATGCCGCGACATCCTTGTATTTCATGCGAGAGACTTTGTTTTAGGCGTCAAATAAAAGCTATACACAGTTTAAGGATTCCGCTTCAAGGAACATTTTGGGACGAATTAGTACATATTAAGAAAAATGAAACTGCTAATTGTTATATATGTCGAACATGTCTTGATAATTTCCGGCAAAATATACTTCCTGCGATATGTATTCTTAACGGACTTGACGTATACCAGCAGCCAGAAGAAATTGCAAGCCTGAACACCTTTGAAAAGGTTTTAATACAAAGAGCAAAAACTTTTCAAATAGTTACGAGAATGGATACTGTTGGAAAAAATCGTTCACGAGTAGAAGAGAAAATTCAAAAAGTTAAGGGGAGAACTTTTCATCTAACTTTGCCATTAGAAGAAACGCTAGGAAAACTACCAGAGCCTGAAGATATAATCAATTCAAATTCAGAACTTTTTGTTCTTCTGCGAAGTGTACCAACAAAAAGGAAAGTAATCTGGGAGACCCTGATAGATGTTAAAAAAGTTTACAATGCTCTTAAAATTTTGAAAGAGGTTAATCATCTGTATAGGGATATAAATTTACCAAATTCCTCAAATGATATAATAGATAGAGTTAAAAATAGTGTTTTTATTACAAATGATGAAAATATCGACAGAGAAAAAAGAAAGAGCAATTTTTACAGAAGTTTCGCTTGATGAATGGCACGCAGAACATTTGGAATATAATCCATGCATTAAATGAGACTAAATTTTATGAAACTGACAGTCGACTTTATAAAATGTTAAAGGTAGAGGAAAATCCCATAGATTTCAGAGAGAAGTACTGGGTGGTCATAAAAAAACTTTGCCGATATATGGAACCCTAGCGGCCGTTCCATTTAACCGATCGAGATGAGATTTCAGATATAGTTATTCAGAGGTATGAGCTCGGGATTCTGTGATCGGCAACAAATTAGCGCTCACGGTTACGGTTATAGGTACAGAAACTCGAAATTTTCGAATGGCAACGCCCATTTGTTTTCGTCGCAAAATGCTCAGCGCATGCGAAAACCCTAAATAGCACTGGAACGGTACGTGTATCGCAATAAACGGACGCGTTATGCAGGCACAAAAAACAGCTCAGCAAACGGCCAAAAACAACACGATCGATGCGCACGGAGGAAATTTGCATATGACAGAGGCAAGACAACAATAATAGAATGCAGTCCGACAGATAATCAGCGTAGAAAACGGATTCTTGCTTCTGTCATATGCAAATTTCCTCCGTGATCCCCGATCGTGTTGTTTTTGGCCATTCGCTGAGCTGTTTTTTTTGTGCGTGCATAACGCTTCCGTTTATTGCGATAAACGTACCGTTCCAGAGCTATTTAGGGTTTTCGCATGCGCTGAGCATTTTGCGATGAAAAAAAATGGACGTTGCCATTCGAAAATTTTGAGTTTCTGTACCTATAACCGTAACCGTGAGCGCCAATTTGTTGCCGTTCTCAGAATCCCGAGCTCATACCTCTGAATAACTATATCTGAAATCTCATCTCGATCGGTTTAACGGAACGGCCGCTAGAGTTCCATATATCGGCAAAGTTTTTTTATGACCACCCTGTATATTGATTTGCTTTGCTTCCCTGATCTCTACGTGAACGATATGTTTGGCCAATTCCATGAAAGGAAAGTTAAGTTAACATCTGCAGAATTTATAAAATGCCGTTTAATATCAAAACAATCTCAATTTCGTTTAAATCAACAGTATTTGTTTTATTTGTTACATGATTCGAATTTACGACAACTGAAGCAAGGCATTTTTCATAAATTAAACACAAGCAATTGCACAGACCGATTAACAGTTGAAGAATACCTAAAAAAACTGTCAGAAGGTAAATTAGAGGGTGATTTAACTTCCATCTTTCCCAAATTAAGCAACACTGCTCAATATTGGACAAAGCCAAGAAATGATGTAAGATGTATGACTTACCATTACGGACCAGCTACTTGGTTTTTAACAATAAGTCCGAGTGGATGGAACTGGAATGATCTTGCTACTTCTATTATAGAAATGAATCCTTTAGGGAAAAATATACATTAAAAAAGTACAAGTGAGTTAGTTGCATTTGATCCGGTTTCCGCATCGCGATTCATTGTCAACAAATTTCAATCAATCATAGATTTTATACTATCACCAGATGCTCCATTAGGTAAAGTTAATCATTATTTTTTTCGTCGAGAGTACCAAAATAGAGGTTTACAGCATTTTCATCTTATACTACACTGCTCAAAACAATTAAAGGATATTGCAGTTTTAGGTGGATTTTGTATCTGGTAAATTGTTTAGCTGATTGATACATGGTCGACAGACATAGTAGGTTATATGAGAATAAATTACACATGTTTGGCAGAAAAAAATGCATTTTATTGCGCATTTGTGTACTAAAGGAAAAAAACACAATTTGTGCATATGAGAAAAAAAAGAATAAGAAAAGGTGTTTTCTTCAAAGAAAATCATTTTCAGTAGGGGGTATGGTTTCCACGGGCGGCCAGCAACGTTGAACACCTTTGAGGGATGGACTCAATGAGGCTATTAATGACGAGTTGGGGTATTCTGCCCCACTCTTCCAGAAGAGCTCTTTCCAGTTCTTGGAGAGTTTGTGGGGGTTGTTGGCGGCCAGAAACTCGTCTTCCTAGAGCGTCCCAAACGTGCTCGATTGGATTCATGTCTGGAGAACACGCTGGCCATTCCATTCGAACGATTCCTTCCTTGAAAAGGAAATCCTCCACCAGGTTTGCACGATGTGGCCTGCAGTTATCGTCCATTAAAATGAAGTTATCTCCGATTGCTGCAGCGTAAGGGACTACAATAGGTCTGAGGATCTCATCCCTATATCGGCGATCAGTCAAAGCTCCATCTCGAATGATGTAGAGGTCAGTGCGCCCGTCAATGGAGATGCCACCATACACCAACACTCCTCCACTGCCAAATCTGACACTTTCGTGCACGAACGCAGGATTATTCCTACTGTCACGGTCCCTCCAGATGAAAATACGCCTATTATCCGGATGCACAGAAAAATGGGACTCGTCAGAAAACAGAATATTGCTCCATTCATTTCTCCTCCAGTTGACATGCTCGATTGCCCACTCCCTGCGGTCGCGACGATGCCTTGATGTTAATCTAACACATACCATCGGTCGGCGAGCATACAGACCTACAGCATGGAGCCGGTTTCGGACAGTCTGAGTTGAAATCGTGGTGCCTGTAGCCGAGCGAAGGTGTTGTTGGAGAAGAGTAGCGTTCATGGTTCGGTGTCTCCGAGCTGTTAACGCTAAATACCGATCTTCATTAGGCGTTGTTGCCCGTCTACGACCTTGCCCTGGTCTTCGGCCTGCACACCCACTCTCCAAAAAACGGTTCCAGATCCTGGAAATTACACTTTGTGACACTCCAATGGCTTGCGCTACTTCGGCTTGAGTTTGGCCCCCTTCTAACCTACCAACAATTCTCAAAGCTTCTGAATCTGTCAAATGACTTCGCTGAGACATCGTACTCATCGAAACAAAGCAATCACTGAATGCCGATCATCCTTGTCTTCATTCTCTTTTATCCAGTTGAAAGTCAAATTTCATTCGCTGCCGCTGGAGCGACGTTTTTGACGTCGAACTCAAAATTTGCATACTCCACAGTTTGAAAAGCAGAAAATTTTGCATTTGTGATTCTCTTCTTCTATTTTCGGCAAAAAAATTTCGTTTATATCTTTATTTTACATAAAACTTCAAATATCCTTTAATTGTTTTGAGCAGTGTATAATGGCAGCAAAAATTGTGTGTGTATGTATGTGTGTGTGTATGTATGTAAATTTTATCTTAAAAACGGCTCTAACGATTTTGACGAAATTTTGTATTTTACCATTTTCGGGCACGATAAGACCATTGGGCTAGGTCACGTGTTCGAGAAAATTCGATTAGTGGGTCATAAAGGGTCACAGTCAAGCTAATTATATCTAAAAAACGGCTCTATGGATTTTGACTAAATTTTATATCCAACCGTTTTTCGGCACGAGGAAACTATTGGGCTGGGTCACATGTTCGAGAAATTACGATTAGTGGGTCACTATGGGTCAAGCCAATTATCTAAAAAACGGCTCTAACGATTTTGACTAAATTTTGTATTCTGTCGTTTTGGATTACGAGAAAACCAATGGCATAAGTCACATATTAGAGAAAATTCGATTAGTGGGTCATTTTTGGGTCATTGTGGGTCAAGCAAAGTTTATTTAGAAAACGGCTCTAACGATTTTGACGAAATTTTGTATTTTACCATTTTCGGGCACGCGAATACCATTCGGCTAGGTTATATGTTCGAGAAAATTCGATTAGTGGGTCATTTGGGTCATAATGGGTCAAGGTCAAGCTAATTATATTTAAAAAACGGCTGAATGGATTTTGACTAAATTTTGTATTTTATCGTTTTCGATTACGAGAAGACCAATGGGATAAGTCACATATTAGAAAAAATTCGATTAGTGGATCATTTTTGGGTCAAGCAAAGTTTATCTAGAAAACGGCTCTAACGATTTTGAGGAAAACTTGTATTCTATCGTTTTCGGGCACGAGAATACCATTGGGCTTGATCGCATGTTCAAGAAAATTCGATTAGTGGGTCATTTTGGGTCAGAATGGGTCAGGGTCAAGCTAATTGAATATAAATAAAGGCCTAAGATATTTTGAAAAAATTTTCTAATGTACCGTTTCCGGGCATGAGATGACCATTGGACTAAGTCACATGTACGAGAAAAATCGATTAGTGGGTCATTTTGGGTCAAATGGGTCAAGGTGCAGCTAATTATATCTAAAAAATGGCTCAATCGATTCTGACTAAATTTTATATCCACGTGTGTTTCGGCACGAGAAAACTATTGTGCTAGGTCACATGTTCGAGAAATTTCGATTAATGGGTCATTTTTGGGTCACTATTTCAAGCCAATTTTATCTAAAAAACGGCTTTAACGATTTTGACTAAATTTTATATCCACATGTGTTTCGGCACGAGAAAACTATTGGGCTAGGTCACATGTTCGAGAAATTTCCATTAGTGGGTCATTTTTGGATCACTATTTCAAGCCAATTTTATCTAAAAAACGGCTCTAACGATTTTGACTAAATTTTGTATCTTGTCGTTTTCGATTACGAGAAGACCAATGGGATAAGTCACATATTAGAGAAAATTCGATTAGTGGGTCACTTTTGGATCATTGTGGGTCAAGCAAAGTTTATTTAGAAAACAGCTCTAATGATTTTGACGAAATTTTGTATTTTACCATTTTCGGACACGAGAATACCATTGGACTAGGTCACGTGTTCGAGAAAATTCGATTAGTGGGTCATAATGGGTCAAGGTCAAGCTAATTATATCTAAAAAACGGCTGAATGGATTTTGACTAAAATTTGTATTTTATCGTTTTCGATTACGAGAAGACCAATGGGATAAGTCACATATTAGAAAAAATTCGATTAGTGGGTCATTTTTGGGTCAAGCAAAGTTTATCTAGAAAACGGCTCTAACGATTTTGAGGAAAACTTGTATTCTATCGTTTTCGGGCACGAGAATACCATTGGGCTTGATCGCATGTTCAAGAAAATTCGATTAGTGGGTCATTTTGGGTCAGAATGGGTCAAAGTCAAGCTAATTGAATACAAATAAAGGCCTAAGACATTTCGACAAAATTTTCTAATGTACCGTTTCCGGGCATGAGATGACCATTGACCAAGTCACATGTACGAGAAAAATCGATTAGTGGGTCATTTTGGGTCAAATGGGTCAAGGTCAAGCTAATTATATCTAAAAAAACGGCTCAATCGATTTTGATTAAATTTTATATCCAACCGTTTTTCGGCACGAGAAAACTATTGGGCTAGGTCACATGTTCGAGAAATTTCGATTAGGGGGTCATTTTTGGATCCCTATGGGTCAAGCCAATTTTATCTAAAAAACGGCTCCAAAGATTTTGACTAAATTTTATTTTAAAGTTTTCCGGCGCGAGAATACCATTGGACTTGGTCGCATGTTCAAGAAAATTTGATTAGTGGGTCATTTTGGATCACAATGGGTCAGGGTCAAGCTAATTGAATCTAAAAGAAGGCCCAAAACATTTTGACAAAATTCTTTAATGTACCGTTTCCGGGCATGAGATGACCATTTGGCTAAGTCACATGTTCGAGAAAAATCGATTAGTGGGTCATTTTTTGGTCACTGTGGGCCAAGCTATTTCTATCTAAAAAACGACTCAAAAGATTTTGTCAAAATTTTGTATTATACGGTTTCTGGGCATGAGAAGACCTTTGAGCTAAGTCAGATGTTCGAGAAAATTCAATTAGTAGGTCATTTTTGAGTCACTGTGGGTCAAGCTAATTGTATCTTTAAAGAAGACTCAAACGATTTTGACAAAAGTTTGTATCATACTGTTTCCGGGCACGAGAAGATCACTGGGTTACGTCACATGTTCGAGAAAATTCGATTAATGGTTCATTTTTGGGTCACTGTGGGTCAAGTTAATTTTATCTAGAAAACAGCTTTAATGATTTTAATTAAATTTTGTTTTCTATCGTTTTCGGGTTCGAGAAGACCATTGGTCTAGGTCGCATGCTCAAGAAAATTCGATTAACCAGTCATTTTGGGTCACTATGGGTGAAGGTTTAGCTAATTTTATCTAAAAAATGGCTCAAACGACAAAATTTCTTATTACACCGTTTCCTAGCACAAGAAGACCATTGGGGTAGGTCAGATGTTCGATAAATTTAGATTAGTAGGTCCTTTTCAAGTTACCGTGGGCCAAGCTAATTTTATCTATAAAATGACTTTAGTGATTTTGGCTAAATTTTGTATTCTATCGTTTTCGCGTTCGAGAAGAGCATTGGTTAGGTCGTGTGCTCGATAAAATTCGGTTAGTGGGTCCCTATGGCTTAGGATCATGCCAATTTTATCTAAACAGCAAGAATTATACAGTGAGAACGAAATATCGAATTAAACTCAAGGCTAATTTTGACCGAGCTTAGCTCGGTCATACCCGCTAGTATATTATTATGGGTAGAAGAAGCTCCAATATTAGGTATTTCTTCTAATGATGATGTGGTGAAAGTCATCGAAAAATATTTAACGTGTAAGATTCCAGATGAAAATGTTTCTCCAACTATTTATCAAAGAGTAAAAGAATATCAAACACATAAACACAATTCCTATTACCTCCGTAATAAAAAAAAAACTAAAAAAGGATTAAAGAAAGTGTGCAGATTTGGATTTCTTTGCCCTGTTCGTACATCGCTGATATTACGAGATACTGTAGAGGCAGTTGCTGAGCGAAAATCTCTAAAATCCAATGGTAGGCTTTACGATTTAATGAGAACAGTAAAACAACAATACATTAATGATTACAATGCTTCTATTCTTTTAGCTTGGAATGGTAACATAGATTTGCAGTATACTGGTGAGAAAACTACTATGCTAAACTGGTATATCACAAAATACACAACAAAATCTGAAAACAGCCATGAAAATATTTTTACATTTTATAAATTCGACAAAATCTTTAAGCAGTCGATTGTTTAATATTGGCCTAAGAACACTCACTAATAGGGAATGTGGCTCTTTGGAAGCTGCGGACATACTTCTCGGAATACCGTTATATGGAACTGACTCGAAAACATCTATAAAATGGCCGGATGTCAATATAAATCGAAAGAAGCGTTTACAGCCAATAAATAAAATAAAGCAGTTAGACAGAAATTCTACTAATATATTCTTCAAATCTATGGCAGACGATCACTATCCAAATCGCCCCAAAGAGTTCGAAATGATGACACTGTACGATTTTGTTCTGTGGTTCGATGTAAAATCAAAGCCGTCAAAACATTGACGTAGAAAAATATCCTACTCTAGAAAATAAATTTCTTGTTAAACAAAGTCGCCCATACATTATAAATCATTACAAATATAGCTACAAGCAGGAATCAGAAAATTTTTACTTTGCTCTACTGTTCATGTTTATGCCATGGAGAAACATTACTGACGTAAAAAGAAATTTTAACAGCTATGACGAATCCTTTTTTGAACATAATGAAACTATAATAGAGGCAATGCAATACGACAAAAAATTACGCGAATTAGAAGAAGTCATCGAACGAACAAAAGAACTCGTTCAAAATAAACAAGCGGAATTTAAAATCAAAGAATCGAATGAAAGAAAAGAACTTGTATTCCCTGTTCCTTTTAAGGATTTTGAGAACACTAATGTTGCACAACACATGAAACAAACAATGGAGAATATATTATTATTTAATGAAAATAATTCTGATTCACTCGAACACACGTACTCAAGATTAAATAGAGATCAGAAGAGAGTTTTTAATTATGTTACAAATGTCTTGAAACACGGAAACGAAACGAACAAAATTTTGAGACATTTTGTAAGTGGTGTTGGCGGCACTGGCAAAAGTTTCTTAATAAATGCTATAAGAATCTGGACAAAAATAAATATGAACGGCAGTTTGACAGCAGTTTCTGCACCAACAGGTTTAAGTGCGTATAACATATCATGTACAACGTATCATGTCAATATATAAATTATTTCAACTTCCAGTAGAACATATGCACACGCCAAATTTTAGACCAGTTTCTGATGATGCCCTTAAAATAATGAGGCGCGAAATGAAAAACGTAATTTCTGTTCATTATTGATGAAATCTCTATGGTGTCAATATAACATTTTTATATATACATCTAAGATTATCAGAAGTATTTGCCACAACTGACGAAAAAGATGGATGGTTCGGAAAGAAATATATTCTATTGTTTGGGGATCTTTTACAATTACCTCCTGTACACGAAGAGTCTCCATTCATTCCTATACCACAAATAAACATATCGAAATACCTTGGATCACTTACTTGTGTGAATTTATGGAATGAGCTTTTAACTTATGATGAACTTACCATAAACATGAGACAAGAAAAAGATAAAAGCTATGCCGAAATTCTTGAACGCGTTCGTTTAGGAAAACTGCTACTAGAAGATCAAAAGTTTTTAGAAAATCATAAAATCCCACTTCTATCTAAAAATGCAACAGAATTATTAAAAGAAATCGGAAATTATTTATCGAAATTGCCTTTTGAAACAATAGCATTATGTGCCACTAGCAATCAATGTGAAGAATTAAATATAGAAATGTTGTCCCGAATAGAAGGTGAAGAAATTCATTTAAAAGCAAAAGATTTGTTCAATTGTGCACCTTATTTAAAAGTAAAAATGAGCAAATTATTATCTAAATATGACACTGATTCTACTCGTACTGCAGGAATGGAAAAAATAATTATCATTAAAGTTGGTGCTAAAGTTATACTTAGAAGAAATATTGACGTAAAACGTGGTTTGGTTAATTCTGCAATTGGTATTGTTTCAGGAATAAAAAGAAATATAGAAAATAATGATATTGATGTAATAAAAATATGCTTTTCAAATGGTATCACTTACGATCTGGAACGGGTAACAAGTAAATTTGAACTTACTGAAAACGCTTTTGTCTACAGGGAACAATTCCCAATTACTTTGTCATACGCCATAATCATCCATAAAAGCCAAGGATTAAGTTTAAAGAATGTTCTACTGGATGTTGGAGAATCTATCTTCACTCGAGGACAAATATACGTAGCATTATCCAGGGTTGTCTCATCAGAAGGAATTCACCTAACCAATTTTAATCCTTATAACATAAAGGCTCAAAAGTCCGCAATAGAAGAGTACAATAGGCTTCGATCACAATTTAGACCCGATCTGCTCTTATTTTCAACATCGGATGCAGGCAATAATAAATACGTAAAAGACAGGCGCTGGATAACAAATGCAGAACTCAAACAAATACAAGATAGCGAAAGCCCTTTTGAAAACAAAAGAAAATCCAAAACTCAAGTCTACAGTATAGCACTGATGAACGTTTCTGGTTTTACCAATATTGATTCTGTTTCATGTTATGCAAATTCTGTGATGCAATGTCTCTATAGCAGCAAGCATGTAAGATTAATTACAAAATCAGATGAATTTGCACCGGAGTATTTAAAAGAAAATTTAATACATTATGAACAAAAACCTTTAGTAGATGCAAAAAATATAAGAAAGGGAATAAGTAGCACTTATGTGGAAAATGTACAACAAGATTGTGCCCAGTTTCTTGAAGACGTAATATCAAACTTTACATCATTAAAGGATTTATTTTCATATACACAAAAACACACATTATTCTGTCGAAATTGTAATTATACTAAAGTAAATGAAACTGAAGAAACAGTTATTCGTTTTCCAATCACATCTAGCACAGTTTCGATCCAAAATATGTTTAAAACAACATTTGATCATTGGGAAAAAACTAATGGCAATTACAAATGTATTTATTGTGGAACAATGGGAAAAGCTCAGCAAAAATATGAGATAGTGGCATCAAAGCAACATATAGCCTTGCAGTTTCTAATTTTTAATAATGACTTAATGAAAATAAACGACATAAAAATTACAGGAATCCCTAATTCTAAAATAAAAATTTCAGTAAATTTTTATCATCCTTTATCGGCTATTTTCCATCATGGATTAACCATTATTGAAGGACACTACACAGCTATCTTTAGAAAGAATAACAAGTGGATTCTAGCCGATGACGTAGAAATAAAAGAAACACGATGGCCAACAGGTGCAAAAAATATATATATGCTTCTACTGAAGAAAGCGGAATAATACATTTATCAGGAAAAACCGGAAAAAAAGGTTTTTCAATTTAATATGGAAGTTTACATGAAAAATACTTCTTGTACTGAAACATACTTGATAGAAACTTTCACAAATTCTTGTTTGACTGAATGCATTTATAAAATTCAAAACCTTAGGTTGAATTACTAGCTTAAAAAAAACTTGATTAATTAAAGTCATTAAGGTGGAAAATATCAAACTTTTCTGAATATTTCTCAATATTTTTTGTACATATTTCACTATGATAAACTTTTAATTTACATGTATGTGATACTCTTTGTGAATGTTCATCGTTACTGAAGATATTCCATATAAGTGATATTATACTTCTATATTAATGTTTGAACGTTATTGTACAACATTCAATTTTCTATTTATTATAAACTTTTTTGGTAAAGAAATGCATAAACAAATATATGTACTTTGATTAGAGTTTGTCATACGGCAACAACTGGAATAATGGAGTCTTCATTTTTGTTTTGATTACTCATGTTGAATAAAATATAATTTATTTATTTATTTTACATTTAAATTGATTAATTTTTTTTAATTTTTCATACAGGCTTTACATGTATTTTTTTCTGTCTGTTTTTCTATATATATACTGCACATATCCTCAAATAGTTTTTTCATCAGTCCAGACTTTGAAATTTAATCAATTTAAGCCATTCTACAAATGTAATATAGTCAGCAAGCTTTCTTATTAAATAAATTTTGATACAATATTTACAATCTTTTTATATAAAATAAATTTGTTTACAGCTTTATTGGAAATTTTTATAAAGTTTTCATTTAAAAAGGTTAATAACGAAAGTCATAATATTAACCGACTCTATTATTTTGGGCTTAATTAACGAGTGTTATCGATATTTCATAAACAGCTTTCAGACATTTTTAATTAGGTTGTTAACTTGTTAGACAAATTTTTCAAATATGACCGAAATTAAGAAAAAGCATTTCATAACGATAAACTATCGAATAGCAAAGCTTTATTGAAAAGAATTGTAATTTTCACAATGAATTATCATCCGAAATTTGTGAGAAAATATTTGTAAAGCGTACAAATAAGTATGTCCTGTCAGCCAAGTTAAAAATAATTAGGAATTTATAAAGTACATACATTGAAAATTCAGAAAATCAAAAATGCGTTACAGCTTATGAAAATATTTATAAAGAAAAAAAGACTGAAATGAAATAATCAGTGCCTCAGCTGCGCTTATCTCAGGGATGTTGGATTTACTGAAAAAAAAACCTCATCTTATTTTTAAAAAATTCAAACACGCCCTGTAATAAGGCAAAAGCTCATTATTTAATCTGTTTTTAAGTCTGTACGTATTTTGTATAAATTAATATAAATTTTGAAAATGTAAAGTCATTGGTTCAAAAATTATCAGAATAAAATCGTTGCTGAGTTTATTAATGAATCACTCTATAGCTTATAAAATTTAAGCAATGTTTTTGAATGATTTTAAAATAGTCCAGTATTATGTATTATTAGGTATATTACACTTTTGAAAAGTTTTTAGCATCACTATTAAATTATATTTTTAACCCTGTCATCTTTCTTTAATCATTTCTGAATAAAAATGGAGTGTACACTCTAAATAAAAAGGAGTGACTATTCACTCCAGAGAAGTGAATAGTCACTCTATCGCAGAGTCAAAATATGCCCAACCTCTTTAGAGTGACTATTCACTCTGAGCAAAAGTGAAATTTTTGACTCTCTGAAAGTGTGAATAGTCACTCCTGGGAAGTGAATATTCACTCTAAACAGGGGTGGATAATCACTCTTTCGGAGGAGTGACTATTCACTCTTGCTAAAGGAGTGCGGTTTTTCACCCTGGTAGGAGTGAATAGTTACTCTTTCATAGAAGTGAATGTTCATTTTTTATGGAGTCAAGCCTTTTTTTATTTTGCTTTTATGGGCATTTTAAAAGAATCACATCTTTTACAGCATGCAATGAAAATAGATACAATCGTGGTAAAGATTCGAATAAAATACTTTATTAGCAATATTTATATAATTCATAGTTTGTAACACTAATTGAACTTTTAAGGAAAAAAATCAGTTAAAGTTACATATGAATTTAATTTAGATTACTGACAGAAATAAACTGATATATTTTATTCCAATCTTATCCTTCGTGTTTGCTTTTATTGCATGCCCTATAAAAATATTACTTTTAAAGTTTTATAAATAACTTTTTAATAGGTGGATGTTATATGTTTAACAATGTTTGATGTCATTTTAATTTTTGGTTTTAAATATAAATTCCTATCTTTTTACCGTACTTTTTCCGTAAATTATTGCTATTTTTGTAAAGTCCTATTGTTCTAAAATATTTTTCATTTTTTTTACTGAAAAACAATGCTTATTATAAACTTACATATATTTTTTAAATGAGTTCTAAGTATGATTTAAATATTGAGAATGTGTATTTTTTATCCGCGTTGATTTGCTTTTGTTTTATTTAATATGATCATGTAGTCTAAATTTTAAGTTCTCTAGAATATGTATATATATTTCTTTTAAACATATTCCTTAACTTAATCATGATTTCTAATTTTCGCCCATTATTGTTGAAAACAATACTTATTAATGAAACGACACGGTAAGTCATATTTAATTTAATTTTTTTATTCCCGTAGATATTGTAGGGTAGATGTGCCAGTAATGGACACCCTTAAGGAATTTGTTTTTAACCCTAGATCTACCGGGAATTTTATTCAAGTTTTAATAAAACGTTCTACACCAGAATTTTTATTTAAAACTATTTAACTTATTTATTTACCTTATTTTTGTCTGGTTTATATACTTAGTTTATTTTAAAGAAATTTCTGGTTTGAATGAATATTTTGTATGTACCTGTCGGGTCCAATGGACCCGTCTGGTAGACGAAGGGTTAAATTATTTTTTTACTAATAGTTATAATTATTATTTTCCAGTTTTTTTTTCAATATTATATTAACTTATGAACAATATTTAACCATTCCTATAGTCTCATTTCCCAATATGAATCGAAATTTAATTTTAAATAACAGAAATATATAAAAGTCCTTCCGGCCAGTGCCGGGAGGAAGAGGTAGCTTTCATATTCTTTATTTTAAAAAAGCCAACTTATATTATTCAAACACACGAAGCTCAATTAAGTGGAAACTGAATGTAGGAGATTCAATACTAATTTTTATCAATACTAAATCATTATGAATGAGAATTTCGCGAAATTAGTCAGCTTTATCCAAGCTGCTTTTAATTAAAGTAACTTATATTTGGCTGCCAAATTCGGCGATTTCTTAAAGTGCCTGCCATTTTAAGACAACATGGTGGATGAGGCTAACCAATGAGCTTGGTCGAGACCTTAGTAATTGCTGTGCACATGCTCACTCACATCGGAATCGGTTGATAAATACGAGTGCTGTCGCAGGCAAAAAATCAGATTTTTCAAAATGTCACCCACGTTAGGAATTGAAACTACTATATCTGAGCCATTTTTTAAGATAAAGGCAAACAAAAAATGCTCCTGAATCCTTATATCAAGGTCAAATACTTAAGAAAGAAGCCTTTTTCAATTTCAAATTTTTTTGCACCTCACTTTAAATATAATATTTTTTTTATTTAATGGCCGCCATTTTGAAACAAGATGGCTGATGAAGCTGGCCAGCGAACTTGGTCGAGATATTGATGTATACTATCCACATGCCTTCTTCCATCGAAATAGGCGAATACGTGTGGTATCGCGTGACAAATACAAGATCGTTTCAAAGTGTTAGCCATGATAGAAATTCAAAGTGCTATAATTCAACCACTTTTTAAGATATAAACAAAAGAACACATTTTCAGAAACAAAAACTGCTCCGAATCTTTGTATCAAGGCCAAACACATAAAAAAAATCTTTTTCATTTTCCAATTTTTTAATACCTCATTTTAAATTTTAAAATACATTTAAAAAAAATCGCAACCCTTTTGAAACAAGACGGCGAATGAAGCTGGCCAACGAACTCGGTCGAGACATTGGTATGCACTATGTACAGACCAAGTAATATCCAAATCGGTTCATAAATACGCCTGTTATCGAAAGACAAAAATCGGGTCGTTTTAAAATGTCAGCCACAATAGAAATTCAAAATGTTATAACTCAGCCATTTTTCTAGATATAGACGAAACAAAACCTGTTCCGGAATCTTTGTATTAAGGTCAAACACATACGAAAAAATCTTTTTCATTTTCCAATTTTTTGGCATCTCATTTTATATTTAAATTTTTTAAATTTTTTTTAAATGGCCGCCATTTTGAAACAAGATGGCAGATGAAGCTGGCCAACGAACTCGGTTGAGTTATTTGTATGTACTATGTACACACCAAGGTACATCCAAATCGGTTCATAAATAGGTCTGTTATCACGTGGCAAAAATCAGGGCGTTTCAAAATGTCAGCCACGCTAGAAATTCAAAATGCTATAACTCAGCCATTTTTTAAGATATAAACGAAACAAAAACTGATCCCGAATCTTTTTATCAAGGTCAAACACATAAGAAAAAAATATTTTTTCAATTTTCAATTTTTTGGTACCACATTTCCAATTTAAAATTTTCTTAAAATTTTAAATGGCCGCCATTTTTAAACAAAATGGCGGATGAAGCTGGCCAACAAACTCCGTCGAGACATTGGTCTTTACTATGTATAAACGAAGTTACATCCAAATCGGTTCATAAATACGCCTTTTATCGCGTGACAAAATTCAGGACGTTTCAAAATATCAGCTTCGCTAGAAATTCAAAATGCTATAACTCAGCCATTTTTTAAGATATAGACGAAACAAAAACTGCTACGGAGTCTTTGTATAAAGGTCAAATACATAAGAAAAAAATATTTTTCCATTTTCAATTTTTTGGTACCACATTTCAAATTTTAATTTTTTTTAAAAATTTTAAATGGCCGCCATTTTCAAACAAAATGGCGGATGAAGCTGGCCAACGAACTCGGTCGAGACATTGGTATGTACTATGTACACACCGAATTACATCCAAATCGGTTCATAAATACGAGAGTTACAGTATGACATAGGTCAGATATATATATATATATATATATATATATATATCAATTTTGAACGGAGGGTGGTTTCGGGGTCTGGGGGTCATGATCGATGAAAATATACCAAAATGTTTTGAAATCGCTTTCCTCCGAACGGCTGCAATAGGTAGCTTTTTGTAAAGAAAGCTACCTAAAAACACCCAAAAGCCCAGTAATGGATACCCTCTGGCTTAGTAATGGACACCCTCTGTTCCAGTAATGGACACCCCATAAAAAGTCATAAATATAATTGTTTTTATGACTGTATTTACAACCAGAATTTATTGAATGCATACTAATGAAACAAAATAGTTATTTTCAAATAAATTTAACAATTAGGATACCAGTAATTAATAAAATATTTGTGATAATCAATTGTTTTCAATCAATTTGTGAAATCGATCTGTTTGCGTGAATTATTGTAATTGTCAGAAGATCGATGTTTCAATTATTTTTGATGCATTAGTTTAAAATACTAAATATCAGGCAATTACAGCTATCAAATTATTGAAATAGTGGGGAGTTTAAAGGGTAATTAAAAAAAGTTTTGGAGTATTAGTGTTTAGTTTTGTCTCACTATTTTTAACAATTAATCTTCCAGAAACTACTTGATATGTCATTTATAGTAATTAATATTACAAGTGTGAAAGAAATGATATTTTGAGTTGAATATTTTAAACTAATGAGTATATGTAGAACTGATGTTTGAAGCCACTGATCTGCAGATTTACTAGTTTCATGAATATTACCTGTAACTTTCATTAATGTTACTTTTTTTTTTTTTTGTCAATGGTGATTAAGGAAACATTTAAGACAGAAAATAGCTTTTTAATAGCTTCTGTAACTCAGTTGTTTTTATTTTAACGGAGAGGGGATTGAGCCCTATGAGCCCCTCTTTGACTGTGCTCCTAAACAAAAAGTATTGGTGTTATTACATCTTGGTAAGTGTAATTTAAAAATTAAATTTGATTATTTAGGTTTGCAGTTAAGTCAAAATATGTTATGCACTATAAACATTACTAAAATTGCATTTTTAGCAATGTCTACTTGGGGTGTCCATTACTGGAAAATGACTAATTGACCATCCCAGTAATGGACACCCCCTCTTAAAACCTTTAAAATAAATTAAATTTTGTAAATGGCCGTTAGTATATAAAATTCTAAGTTTTTTATTGCTACTCAAACAAAAATATTCAAAATTTGCAAGAAAATAAATGATATATAAATTAATTAAACGGAGCCAGCTCTTAGCCTCTTCATTATGATTTTCACAGAAAAACAGCGAAACTTTGAAACATTATTTTCTGCTTCCTGATTAGTTTGATTAAAAGTGTCAACAATAACCAAGTTTTATAAAACATGCAAGGGGGAATTATAAAAAAAATAAAGCTAAATATTTATTAGTTATTTTTTTATGAACGAAAAACATCAAGCGGTGTCCATTACTGGAAGGGTGTCCATTACTGGCACATCTACCCTATTTTGGGAATATGAGCAAAATAGATTTGATATGTTTTATAGAAAAAGATTGACCTAGGAAATAGAAAAAATATATATAAAAATAAACACATTACATTTATTTGTATCTGTATGAATTTTAATAAAAATAAAGTAAAAAAAAAGGGACTGCATATGAAAAGTTCTTATTGTTTGAAAAACATTTTAATGTAAAAATGTAGTTATTAATCTCTTTAAAAAAATATTCAGTCCTAAATTATGTAAGAAAATATGAACTTTTTAAAAAATATACTAAAGCTGTCTTATCGATAAACTTCAAAACAGGCATAAAAAACATTTTATTTCAATGCTTAAATATCATGTTTTATTTTTTAGTGCCAAAAATTATGTGCATCCAAAACGTAGAAAATGCGTTTAAATTGAAGGAAATTTAATAACTGATGCAGAATGTCTATAATTAATTTTTTTTATATTACTTAGTCTCGAAATTTTAAAATCATAAACCGCAGAAAAAACTTACATACAGTTTTAAAAAATTAATGTACCAACTAGATCTGCACGGGCCGGCCCGAGGCCCGAGCCCGAAGACGATTTTCATTCACGGCACTCGGGCCGGGCCTGGTCTCCACTCTTTTCGGGCCGGGCGGGGCTATACTTTTTTCTAAAATCTCGGACCGGGCCTAACCTATTTTTTCTGTAAAGAGACGGGACTGGTTTCATTCCTAGTCTTCACGGGCCAAAATTTTCAGTCGTAGTTTTGACACATCCCGCATGAAAATTATTGTCTCAGCGTGGCCTGTTCCATTCAAAGGTCAGTTAATTTAGGCCTGGCCAAAAAATTTTTGCAAAAAATACATACATTTTTAAATCGCCATTATTCTACTCTTAAGCATTATTATTATTATTATTATTATTATTTTTAAGAATAGTAGTTTTCGACGCTTATTAAAATATAACTAAATTAAAATTTAGTAAAACGTGTGAAAAGGAACCTGCCTATGACGGAACCCTGTTTTAAACTCAAAAACGTATTGATCCATGCAAAATTATTATACTAATACGTAAGAAAAGACTATATAATACATTTACACTTGTTAAGAAGGGAACTTGTCTATATCGCATTTCTTTTTTCTTTTTTTTCTATGCAACCCCGTCTTAGAAGATTTTACTGTATAGCATTTTTAAGATTTTTAACACTTCAATACATGGAATATGGATTAACAATATTAATGATAACTGAAGCATTTACATACAAGCAACAGAGATTCATTAAAAAAATTAATATCCCAGCCTGCGGCACTTCTATAAAAATGAAGATTATAAACATGAAGAATAAAAAAGTTAAGAAAAATATTTTGGATCAGAACTACTCGTACGAGACAAATTTTTAACAAAATCGACACAAAAATCAATGTTTTGTAAAAATTCATTCGGGCAGGGCCGAGCTCGGGCCGAACTTTTAAGTTTTTTACCGGGCCGGGCCGTGCCCGGGCCTGGAAATTTCGGTCCGTGCAGACCTCTAGTTCCAACCTTTTCGTAATATCGTAATCATCAAACATCATATTTAACTCCGAAACAATAATAATGATGATAAATACTCTAATTGTGTAAAATCTGAAATCACTAATAAACAACAACAAAAAAAAAAATCTCACAGCACAGCAAATTAATACACCGCATCTGCTAGGCATTGAAAGAAAATCCAGATGTCTTCTACTGAGTCACTCAGCTTTGCAAACGAAACAGATAAACCTTTTTTTTTTTTTTTTTTTCGATCGTTGGCTAAAAAGTTCGAAAGGAATTGGGAAAATTGAATGGGAAAAATAAAATATTTCTATTAATTTATTTTTACTCACATTGGCCGAATTAATGAAGTTTTGGTTATCTTTTGCTAAGCATTTGTGTGTTTTTCAATTGTTAAAACAATTATATTATTACTCGTATATTTCAAACCGCTACATGAAGAAACATAATAGACAATCTCTTCTAGAATCTAGAAATCTCAAATCTAGAAATCTCAAATCTAGAAATCTCAAATCTAGAAATCAGGAGAACACTCTAATGATCAATCTTTTTCTATACAACATACAACTATTCAGCACATAATCTTAACATATCTACACGAATAAGTGGTTAAAATTAAATAAGACTTACCTTTATTTTATGTATTCCATTAAGAATAATTTTAATGATATCCTAATCTGTTAATCCTAAAATGGCGGACGAAAATGTGATCATTTTTCTTATCTTACGAGGGCGCTGTCGCCTTGCTGTTCTGATTGGCAAATATACAATGCACACGCAAGCCACTCTTTCGGGAGTGACAACTTCACTCTCGATAACGAAGTGAGATATTGCACTCCTTTCTAGAGAGTGGAAAATTCCACTCTTTAAGGAGTGTATTTTTACAAAATTCACCCCAAAAAGAGTGAAAATGCCTGTCACTCTTTCAAAGAGTGACCTTTTCACTCCTCCCAGTTTTAGAGTGTATATAATTTAAATGAAATACCTTAAAAAAAGAAGTGATATTTAATCAAAAACAACTCGTTGTCAATGATCCCGCCAAGCCACAAACCTAAAACGTCAGTCATAAAAAGAAGTGATATTACTAAAAAGAAGCGATATAGAAGTGCATACTCCGAGCGCCGTGTAAAAATCTATCACCACTCATAATGTTTCCAAAGGACTCGGAGTGAGGTACAGTATGTGAAAACTGCTTGGCGACCTGCAGGCTTTTATAATGTTTGTGTTTACTGCATATACACATGACTATATTTTTTCTTGTATTATTGCTTTCATGAAATTGTAAAAAGTTGAAGCTTCTGTGTTTGAATGTCTTTTCTTACTTATCAGCTTGAAAAATAGATTTGTTGATTTTATTTACCATTATTTGAACTAAAAACACCACTTTTACGAAGAGGATTTTTTAAAGTAAACATGTAACGATTTTGAGTTTATAATATATATATCATAGTATATATATATATATATATAATTAAGCATATGCACATTAATAACAATGCACCTTATAATAAACGTTAACTAAACTGCGATATATTGCAGTAAAGCCTGCGTAAGCGGAATCGCATAGGACTGGGGAAAAATCCGTTCTGGTTAAGCCGTTTTAGTCTGTTTTAGTACTATTATATAATATTCCTTATGTTGGAAACGTGACATTTTTTGCTTAAGAAATAATTCCGCCCATTTTACCAGTTTTCTCTTAGAAATCGTGTATTAAGTGTATTATTCGTATTTGTAATTAATTTTTATGTTAAGAAATATTAGAAAGGTAATTGTAATAATAGATGATTCTCACATCATATAACATTTGCTGCTTGTTTTTCAACTCTTCTTCGTTTTTTACAGATCTTTCTCATACGAAAATATTTATCAAAGTGATATAACAAGAATTAAAAATTTATTTTTCAATTTTCAAAATTGATATACTACATATATTATAAAAGCCTGCAGGTCGCCAAGCAGTTTTCACATACTGTACCTCACTCCGAGTCCTTTGGAAACATTATGAGTGGTGATAGATTTTTACATGGCGTTCGTAGTATGCACTTCTATTTCTCTTCTTTTTAGCAATATCACTTCTTTTTATGACTGACGTTTTAGGTTTGTGGCTTGGCGGGATCATTGACAACGAGTTGTTTTTGATTAGATATAACTAATACATAATGATCACACAAATGATACATAATTCCAGGAGATTGTGTATTTTTTCTAACACAATAAGCATCTTATTTGCCAAAAGATAACATGCTATGATATAACTTTTGTTGTTTCGTCGTTTATGTTAGTCGTATTAAAATGATAATAAATATGGATCGCCATACTCTCTAAAAATGCAGGCTGTTTGGTTATTTTTGTGTATATAGCTAAGGTAACCAAATTAAAAGAATGTTTGAACTTCAAATCTTTTAAAATTTTGAAATTTATGTCATTTTTATATTTTTACTAGTTGAAGTAGTAATACTTCATAAACTTATCAACATTTTAAAACTGAATAAGTTGTTTGAATCCTATAGCCGACTCTTTAACACGTTAAGCGCCACGTCGGCCACTGGTGACTGACACTGAACTTTCCGTTTAGAACGCATCATTCACCGATGACTAACGTTCTAAAATATGATATAAAACTAAATATATATATATTTTTTAAGTAATTACTGACAATTTATTAAAAAAAAAATTACCTTTATTTATTACAGGATTATACTTTCTTAAAAATTACTTAAAACATTGTAATTTTTTTCAGCTTCAGTGTTAGTCATCGTGGCACTCAACGTGTTAAAAGTTAACTGCGTCCGCAAAATCCAGGACATTCGTTTAACTTATTTATAATTATCAATAATCTACATTATAGAAGCAACTTATTGTAAAAAAAAAGACAAATGCTTCTTAACCAACGAAAATATAACAGTGAACGAAAATGTATAATAACCTCTTATGGGTTGCCCATGATTCCGAAAAGAGCTCTTTATCTTTAGAAATCGCTGAAACCAATATATCTTCAAGATTTAAAGAAGAATTTATAAAAACAAGGTTTTTTTTTTTTTTTTTGCTGCCTTTTATTTTCAGAAACGTTCCAAGTAGTATTTATGGCAGAGGCATCGTGATGGGGGAGGGGTGGGGGGCACGCCCCTCCCAATATATGTGAACTTGGGGAATTTGAGCTTAGAATTGGGAAATTATAGATTTTTGAAACAATTTTTCTTTTTTTTTTTTTAAATAAGTAAAAAAAAAAAAGAATTTTGTATTGTTTTGCTGAGTACCTTTCTGAGTTCTGTAATAGTAAAACAGTTAAACTTTCAAAAGAAAGACAAAAAGCAGCCAGACTCAATTTCTCATTTAGTCCGGGTGCTACGGTTGAGAAAACTGCAAATCGTGATAAGAATATCCCGATTGGTGAGTATCTACTTCATATTAGTACAATGCATTTCAGGGGGGAGGCATCGCGTAAAGTCGTGGGAATTCAAGATGGCGGCTGTTATTCAAAATGGCGTCATTTTCTAAATTTTCTTACTATCCTTCATATAAATGTGTGTTTCAGGTTGATTTCGATGTTTTTAACGTCAAAAATTTCGTTTTTAATACTTTCCGTCATAGTTGAATGAGTTTATGAATTCAGTTTGCCTGTTTGTTTGTCTGTCTGCCTGCTTGCCATTCCATGCTCTAACTCATTTAAATATCGCTACTCGCTTAAATTCACTCAGATTGTCATGTGATTCATGTATGTTATTGAAGTTTACAATAACACGTTCCGAATAAAAATGAAGTGTATAGGTTTTATTGTCCATTTACAGGGCCCTCAAAAGAATTATATTACGTTATTGTCTAATAGTGCGGGTGCTACGGTTGAGAAAACTACAAATTGTGTGAAGAATATACCGATTGGTGAGTATCTACTTTACAATCCATATAAGAAGGGGAGGCATCGCGTCAAGTTCTAGGAAATCAAGATGGCGGCTGTTATTCAAAATGGCGTCATGTTCTGAATTTTCTTACTATCCATCATATAAATGCGTGTTTGAAGTCGATTTCGACGTTTTTAATACTTTCCGCCATAGATGAATGAATTTATGAATTCAGTTTGTTTGTTTGTTTGTCTGTCTGCTTGCCATTCCATGCTCTAACTCGATTAAATATCGCTACTCGTTTACATGCACTCAGATTGTCATGTAATTTATGTATGTTATTGAAGTTTAAAATAACATGTTCCAAATAAAAATTCCAGTGATAGGTTTTTATAGCCCGTTTACAGGGCCCTCAAAAGTATTCCATTACGTCATTGTCTATGGGGGGAAAATCGTTTGCAATGTGTTTTAATCATGGTATACTCTCTGAAACACATTCAAATTGACATACGTCAGTGAGGTGCAGTACAAGATACTTAGTGTAGAATAAGGTGTGCAATAGTATCTATCGTTTATTAACAGTGACACTTCAAAAAAAAGAATATGTGCGTTTTTAACGACTGTATAAATTCTATAGAGATCATCAGTTAAATCAACTGTTATTAGTGAAGCTGCTAGGTATGAGAAAACTGCATTTTGTGATAAAGATATCCCGAATGGTGAGTATCTACTTCATATTAATACAATGCATATAAGAAGTTTAGGCATCATGCAAATTCATAGGAATTCAAGATGGCGGCTGTTATTCAAAACTATTTGTATTTTTATTCCTATACTTCATATAAAAGTGTCTATGATGTCAATTTCGATATTTTTAAACTGAAAAATCGCCCTTTTTAATATCAGAAATACGCTTAAAATGAAAATAGGACTATTATTAAAGTATTTTTGTATTTTATAGTGAAGAAAATGAAAGGAATAAATAAATAACAAAAATGCATTTTTATTAATACTTTAATTATACAAGAGATTAAAAGAATTGCATGTTAAATTTAAAGTTAGAGAATAGAAAAACTTCACTTTGTATCATCATATTTCTCACATTCGTTTTTGCAGTTGCACAATAATGCGCAAGAAAGTCCAACCTTTCTACAGCCACACATATTTTTACAGATTTTGCACATACATGTCACATCAAACACACTTTTATACGATGAATAGTATGAAAATTGCAAGAATTCCAGAAAATGACAATTCCTACGACTTGACGCGATACCTCCCCATCTTATATGGATTGTATTAATATAAAGTAGATACTAACCAATCGGTATATTCTTATCACAATTTGCAGTTTTCTCAACCGTAGCACCCGCACTAATAGACAATAACGTAATGGATTTCTTTTGAGGGCCCTGTATAAACGGATTATAAAATCTATACACTTCAATTTTTATTCGGAACATGTTATTGTTCCGAATAAAAATAACATATATAAATTACATGACAATCTGAAGTGAATTTAAACGAGTAGCGATATTTAAGCGAGTTAGAGCATGGTATAGCAAGCAGACAGACGAACAAATAGACAAACTGAATTTATAAACTCATTCAACTATGGCGGAAAGTATTAAAAACGTAATATTTGACGTTGAAAACATTGAAATCAACCTGAAACACACATTTATATGATGGATAGTAAGAAAATTCAGAAAATGACGCTATTAGGTAGCTTTCATTACAAAAAGCTACCTATTGCAGCCGTTCGGAGGAAAGCGATTTCAAAAAATTTTGGTACATTTTCATCGATCATGACCCCCAGACCCCGAAACCACCCTCCGTTCAAAATTGATATATATATATATATATATATATATATATATATATATATATATCTGACCTATGTCACACTGTAACTCTCGTAATTATGAACCGATTTCGATGTAATTCGGTGTGTACATAGTACATACCAATGTCTCGACCGAGTTCGTTGGCCAGCTTCATCCGCCGTTTTGTTTCAAAATGGCGGCCATTTAAAATTAAAAAAAAATTTAAAATTTAAAATGTGGTACCAAAAAATTAAAAATGGAAAAATATTTTTCTCTTATGTATTTGACTTTTATACAAAGATTCCGGAGCAGTTTTAGTTTCGTCTATATCTTAAAAAATGGCTGAGTTATAGCATTTTGAATTTCTAGCGTGGCTGACATTTTGAAGCGTCCTGAATTTTGTCACGCGATAAAAGGCGTATTTATGAACCGATTTCGATGTAATTCGGTGTGTAGATAGTACATACCAATGTCTCAGCCGAGTTCGTTGGCCAGCTTCATCCGTCATTTTGTTTCAAAATGGCAGCCATTTAATTTTTTTTTTAATTTAAAATTTGAAATGGGGTACCAAAAAATTGAAAATGGAAAAATATTTTTTTCTTATGTATTTGACCTATATACAAAGATTTCAGAGCATTTTTTGTTTCGTCTATATCTTAAAAAATGGCTGAGTTGCAGTATTTTGAATTTCTAGCGTGGCTGACATTTTGAAACGTCCTGAATTTTGTCACGCGGTAAAAGGCGTATTTATGAACCGATTTGGATGTACCTTGGTGTGTACATAGTACATACAACTATCTCGACCGAGTTCGTTGGCCAGTTTAATCCGCCATCTTGTTTCAAAATGGCGGTCATTTAAAAAAATTTTAAAAATAAAAAAATTAAAATGAGATACCAAAAAATTGGAAAATGAATAAGATTTTTTTTGTATGTGTTTGGCCGTAATACAAAGATTCCGGAACAGTTTTTGTTTCGTCTATATCTAAAAAAATGGCTGAGTAATAGCATTTTGAATTTCTATTGTGGCTGACATTTTAAAACGACCTGATTTTTGTCACGCGATAACAGGCGTATTTATGAACCGATTTGGATGTAACTTGGTCTGTCTCTGTACATAGTATATACCAATGTCTCGACCGAGTTCGTTGGCCAGCTTCATTTGCCATCTTGTTTCAAAAGGGTTGCCATTTAAAAATATATTAAATTAAAAATTTAAAATGAGGTATTAAAAAATTGGAAAATGAAAAAGATTTTTTTTATGTGTTTGGCCTTGATACAAAGATTCCGGAGCAGTTTTTTTCTGAAAATTTGTTCTTTTGTTTATATCTTAAAAAATGTTTGAATTATAGCACTTTGAATTTCTAGCATGGCTAACATTTTGAAACGATCTTGTATTTGTCATGCGATAACACACGTATTCGCCTATTTCGATGTAAGAAGGCATGTGGATAGTATACATCAATACCTCGACCAAGTTCGCTGGCCAGATTCATCAGCCATCTTGTTTCAAAATGGCGTCCATTAAATTAAAAATATATATATATATTTAAAGTGAGGTGCAAAAAATTAGAAATTGAAAAAGGTTTCTTTCTTAAGTATTTGACCTTGATATAAGGATTAAGGAGCATTTTTTGTTTGTCTTTACCTTAAAAAATGGCTTAGATATAGCAGTTTCAATTTCTCTTGTGGGTGACATTTTGAAAAATCTGATTTTTTTCATGCGACAGCACTCGTATATATCAACCGATTCCGTTGTGAGTGAGCATGTGCACAGTAATTACTAAGGTCTCGACCAAGTTCACTGGTTAGCCTCATCCACCATGTTGTCTTAAATTGGCAGGCAATTTAAGAAATCGCCGAATTTGGCAGCCAAATATAAGTTACTTTAAACAAAAGCAGCTTGGATAAAGCTGACTAATTTCGCGAAATTCTCATTCATTATATTGATAAAAATTAGTATTGAATCTCCTATATTCGGTTTCTACTAAATTGAGCTTCGTGTGTTTGAATGATATAAGTTGGCTTTTTTAAAATAAGGAATCCCAACAAAAAGTTTTCGGTAAAAAAAAAAAAAAAAAAAAAGCGCCAAGCTCTCCTTAATGTTTCGGCCAGAAAAAGTAGTGATATCTCTCTGAAGTTCGCAAAAGTTAAAATCCAAACATCCCAAATCTTTCATTGAAAATGGCTTCCTGCGACTTGGCCGTTAATGCCTTCTATAGCATTTTCAATTTAATGTAAATTACGCATTTATGATTTATTTAAATATTAAAAGTAATATTAGAATGCAAAGAGGCGAATTCACATGAAGACATTACAAGTAAAAGATTTCTCAAAAATACTACTGAGTTTCAACAAACATTAGTTTTGATTACAAATCATTTAGTTCATTTCTGGTTTAATTGAAATTTATTTTGTACGGTCTAAACCTAAAGTCATTAACATGAAACCTAAGATATAAAACAAAATTTACTTTTTTCAAGTCTCATAATGTGTTACATTATATTTTAATGTATAATATTGAAATCTTGTGCATTGACGAAAGACATTTTTCATTTGAACATATATTATAGTTTGTTTGCATATATTAAGAGGTATTGCAATAACCTTAGAATGCATTTATTGGCTTTAACCCTTTCAGGGGCAAAACACTTCTATTAATAAAATACTGAAATGAATGAATGACACCGGAATTTACAAACAAATGTATTTGAAAATAAGTTGACTCTTCTGCACGTACAAACTAAAACGACAATTTCCAAATCAAAATTCTGGTGTCAATGTCCCATTTAGGGATTAAATTTAAATGATCCAAAAATAAACCACTGCCCTTGAGGGGGTTAAACTGTTAAAAGCGGATACTAATTGTGTTTTAGCAATTAGTCCTGTTGGAATATTATCTTCTGAATACAGTTATTTTCTTATTTTTAACTTCTAAGCATTTAAATAGACTGAAGTGGTTTATATGCTTTCTTTAAATGTGTATTTTATTTCTCTACTTTGTGTCACAAAATGCCTAAAATTCTCAAAATATGGATTTCGCATAAAGTTCATTTGTACATACTTTAGAATTTGAAAAACCCTCTTGAAGGCATTAATGGCCAATTCGCAGGAAGCCATTTTCAATGAAAGATTTGGGATGTTTGGCTTTTAACTTTTGCGAACTTCCGACAGATATCACTACTTTTTCTGGCCGAAACATTAAGGAGAGCTTGGCGCTTTTTTTTTTTTTTACCGAAAACTTTTTGTTGGGATATCAGTACTTTTTGTATGTTTTTTCAAGTTTGTTTGTCTAAACTATATTAATATTTAAAAAGAAAAATTAAATTTCGGTACTTTTATGTTAGCAGGGAGCAAATCTCCTCATTAGCATTTTGTTTTTTTGCCAATAGCAGTTTTCATTTTTCACATGTGTAAATTAGAAATTATACATGAATAATTAAAGAACAATAAGAAATAATAACTTAATATTATGTTATTATTTATTATTTATTTATTTCTATGTTAAATAGCCTTTTAAATAAAATGAGGGAAATGCATCTATTTTAAATGAGATGACTGAAAAGTTTATATTTTTTAATAAAATGAATGCAGTATGAACAATGGAGTTGGGAACAGTATTTGGCGATTTGCCACTTGCACCCAGCTAACATGAAAATTTCTAAATTTATTTTATTGAGCTTTGCAAATTTATACTTTATTTCTTTTATATTAAAATACTAGCCGCCTCTAGCAAGCAGTATTTACTCTATTAATTGCATGTTAAACGTTGCATCATGTTACTGTTATCATAATTTAATTTACTTGCCCATTCTTTTGCCAAGTCGGAAGCTTTTGATAGAGAAATCAAGAACTCTTTACGATCATGGAAGCACATCATATATTTTGTGTTGTTATGCATTTCATCTTTCGCGACAAATATCTCTTAACTCACTTATTCATGTTTCCTTATCAGTTATGATTCGTTCTCTAATGCGAAAAGTTTTAATCCTATTAAGTAATCTTTTCTAATTGGACTCACTGCCAATTGTTGTATTTTAACTGATACGATTGGGTACAAGTGAAATGGTTGTTATGAAATCCTTTGAAAAATATTTGCATTTGCATTAAACCATATTGATGCTAATATCTTTTTGTTTCATGTTAATCTTTTCAATAGACACGATTACGGAAGAATAGAAGGTCTACAGGCTCACAGCCACGATCCATTTGAAAATCTACCATTCTTCTCATCTGATCGTGTTGAAGAGTTAGCTAATGTGCCATGGTTTTAAGATTTGAGCTAATTTTATTGAAACCTGAAAACTAACATATGAGGAACCGGATTATAGAAGATTCATTCTAACGTACACATCAATTAACAGGTTACATATTATAGAATTGTAATAATAATAAGGAGAACTGGCAGTTTCGGTGCTTTAATAGTTTCCGTAAATTCTCTTTATATAATACAGAAGTTTTAGCAGAGTAAAAATTAACAACATAATCACAGTAAGTATAATAACAGTACAATATAACAACAATAGCAGAGGTTTGTGCAGTGACAAAACTATTGGCACTTTGGAAATATTTGTACGTTATACCATTTAAATATTCAGATGATATGCGGAAAAATATAAGTAGATGACTCGCATTAATATAACTCATTGAAAAATAGCCACTAGCGTCAAATACTCGCCAAGCTTGTCGACATTTAGAGAAGTGTCGCCAAATTTGGTAATATATCATGTCAATTCTCAAATTTAGCGACAAAATATGTTTTGTTTATTCTGACGTCATAATGATGCATATGTATTATACACATACCTATAATACGTATGATGCAAATGTAATACGTATTATATGCATATGTATAATATGTATGATGCATAATGCATATGCAGGGGTCGCAGCATATAGGACAAATTGTACTGTTCCTATCAGTATATTTTATCAATAATCGTCAAGAGACATTTTTATAAGATATGCAATAGGACTATACCAGGAAGATTATTCATAAAAGTTACTGGTAAGAACAATAAAATTTGTCCTATATGATGCGACCCCTGCATATGCATAAAGTTCATTAACATCACTAAACCGCACTTTAAGAAATAGTGTTCCATAAATAGTAAGGATATTTCCCAGATTGAACAGAGTGCTATTGAGATTAGAATTTCGACATTTATAATAGACCGGGAGGCGTCTGCACATCGCCTCATCGAGTTTACAGCTGAAATTTTAGGATTAGTTAAAACGAGATTTGCATATTAAAGTGCAACTGGTCTGTTAAGTCATATCTTGGTAGAAACCACCTCAAGACGTAGTGGTTGACTGATAGGTTTACTATTGTATTTTCCTGCATCCAAAAGTATGGAAACATAGAGGAATGGGTGCAGGAAAACACAATGGAAAATCCACCAATTAACCGGTAAAATCGGGTCTGTAGGTGATTTCCACAAAGATATGACTCGGGAGACCAGTTACATTTTAATACGCTAATCGATTTTTAACTAAACCTAAAATTTCAGCCGTCAACTCAATGAGGTGATGATCTGTGCAGGCGCCTCCCGGTCTTTAATAAAATTTGTTTTAAGGAAGTAAAAGATAGAAAGATGGACAGATAAACTGAAAGATTTGCCTTATTAAGATTTTTATAAAAGCATATAAAAATTCATTCAGCTTCAAATCATGTAACACCTTTATAACTCAGGCTAATTTTCTGTAATCGGGTTTTGGCGACCAACATATATTATCTATAACTATAATCTTTCTTTTACAGATTTAAAATTAACAGTAAGTTGGCTAATAATGCAATATAATAACATTAGCAGCTGTCTTCGGACGCTGTCGCGCATCGTTAAAGACAGCTTTATTAGTTACACATTACATTTAATTAAAAGGAGGTTTTTAAACTTTCATGTGAGAATTAGGATATTTTTCCACTATAGGGACCTTGGCTTTTTTTTAAAAATCTTGGCGCAATTCGGACTTCAGAAACTGAAAAATGATGCCAAATGATATAAACAATTATGAAAACGAACCTGATGAACTTTTATGTTTTTTATATACATATAAACATTTTATTTATACATGTATAAAATATTGTTTTTTATATACAAATTATGGCACAGATGTCATATTCGCCCCATATTGGCGCGATTTTTTTCCGACGCCGATTTGGCGAAAACATCAACAGCATAAACACCAACATCCGAGTTACCATATCAAGCAAAATAACGACACTTTGGCGCTGCTTAAGTATACATTGCGTATATGACATTGGCGTCAGAAAAAAATCGTGCCAATATGGGGCAAATATGACATCTGTGCCCAAATTATTTATGTTGGTATATAAATATAAATAAACGGGTTCCTTACATTAAATAAATTGTATACATATGGAAAAAATTGCTTGTGTATATGACACAGTAAATAGGTTGCCAGAAATTACGTTATTTATCAAATTTCTTTTCTCGTCAAGGCTATTTTTTCTATTTCGCCAAGGCTACTATATCGGAAACGTACCGAATTGCGATTATATTTGTTAAATGTTTTATTATCGTAAATATATCATAACCTATACTGATTAAAATTTTTAGGTTATATTCATTTTTCCTATTTAACAAACATCTTTGGAAAAGCATATATATAAAATGTTATTCTGCTTGAAATGACGTGACCCCTTCAAAACTCTGTAATCGAGTTTTGGCGACCAACATTGGCAGAATTGAATGTGTTAGGACCTGTTTACGGCCAAATCAACACCCCCTGTTTGAAGGGTTTAGAGTCGGAAATTCTGTGTTTTCAGATTTTTCTGGTTAATTGTGCTGCAAAACCGACTTACTTGTGAGATTTCATTATTCTACGACTTCTAGAAGTACCTTAGTTATTTGATGATGCGAAGTGAGTCAGTGACAAAAAAGCGCTTTTTCGGAATTTAATATTTCGAAAACTACTAGATACAGAAACATGAAACCGTGGAATCTTAGTTCAGTTTGATCATACGAACATGTGTATAAAAGAAAAAATTCTATATCTCTCCCTAAAACGACGTTATGAAGGGGTGAAAAGTATGCCGAAATGGTTCAGGAAAAGGTAGCTTACGGCTTGTGCGAACTTGGCGGACGCACTGCCGTGCTCCCAGATATGAAAGCTACCTCTTCCTCCCGGCACTGGCCGGAAGGACTTTTTTGAATAACGGCCGCCATCTTGAATTCCTACGACTTGACGCGACGCCTCCTCTTCTTATATGGATTGTAAAGTAGATACTCATCAATCGGCATATTCTTCCCACGATTTGTAGTTTTCTCAACCGTAGCACCCGCACTAATAGAAAACTAGTATGTTGTGGCCATTACAAAACTTTCTTTTATATAAATCACGTCAATGAAATCATTTAAATGGCACAAGAAATAACAACGATTTAGCACCAGTTTATATCAAAGTATATCTGAATTTGAAGTTGGATGAAAATTCGTGCATTAGTCCTTGAGATAGAGCTATAGCGAAAATTCTGAAAAATGTAGCATAGAAGCGCCACCTGTTGAGCGATTTACACCAAAAATAAGCAGCACTAAATTATATCAAGGTATACCTGAATCTGAAGTTTGTTGAAAATCCAAGCATTAGTTCTTGAGATAAGGCTATTGCGGAAATCGCAAAAAATACAGCATAGCAGCGCCACCTGTTGAGCGATTTACACCAAAAATTAAACAGCACTAATTTATACGTCAATTCATGTCAAGGATTAACTAAATCTGAAATTTGATAAAAATCCGTGCAATAGTTCTTGAGATACAGCTCTTGTGGGAATCGTGAAAAATGCAGCACAGCAGCGCCACCTGTTGGGCGATTTACACCAAAAATTAAACAGCACTAATTGATATCAGGGACTAACTGAATCTGAAGTTTGATGATAATTCGTGCAGTAGTTCTTGAGATAGAGCTATTGCAGAAATCGTGAAAAATGCCGCATATCAGCGCCACCTGTTGGGCGATTTTCACCAAAAACTAATCAGGCTCAGTTTATATCAAGGTCTAACTAAATATAAAGTTTTGTGAAATTCCGTGCATTAGTTCTTGAGATAGAGTGCCCACAAAATTTTTGTCACATACAGACTCACAGAGTGACAGACAGAGTGGCAGAGTGACAGGGTGACAGAGTGACAGACAGACTCACAGACAGACATTTTCTAAAAACCATCAAATCGTGTTCTTGGCATTCTAAAACGTATAAATCCGGCGAAAACCGGAAGTTGAAATTTTTCACGAATCCAATACTTTCTTCTTGTAAAGATAGAAGAAAGTAATAATGTAATGGAATTCTTTTGAGGGCCCTGTAAACGGACTATAAAACCTATACTCTTCATTTTTATTCGGAACATGTTATTGTAAACTTCAATAACACATATAAATCACATGACAATCTGAGTGAATTTAAGCGAGTAGCGATATTTAAGCGAGTTAGAGCATGGAATGGCAAGCAGCCAGACAGACAAACAGACAGACAAACTGAATTCATAAACTCATTCAACTATGACGGAAAGTATTAAAAATGAAATTTTTGTCGTTAAAAACATCAAAATCAACCTGAAACGCAAGTTTATATGATGGACAGTAAGAAATTTCAGAAAATGACTCCATTTTGAATAACAGCCGCCATCTTGAATTCCCACGACTTTACGGAATGCCTCCCCCTCTGAAATGCATTGTATTAATATAAAGTAGATACTGACCAATCGATATATTCTTATCACGATTTGCAGTTTTCACCTTATTTTGGTCGTGTAGCACTCGGACTAATTATGTTTCTCTGTGCTACGAAAATATCATACATCTAACAGACCTGAATTTCTCATTATGTTTCTCTGTGCTACGAAAATATCATACATCTAACAGACCTGAATTTCTCATTATATTTCTCTGTGCTACGAAAATATCATACATCTAACAGACCTGAATTTCTCATTATGTTTCTCTGTGCTACGAAAATATCATACATCTAACAGACCTGAATTTCTCATTATGTTTCTCTGTGCTACGAAAATATCATACATCTAACAGACCTGAATTTCTCATTATGTTTCTCTGTGCTACGAAAATATCATACTTCTAACAGATCTGAATTTCTCATTATGTTTCTCTGTGCTACGAAAATATCAATATATCTACCGGACCTGAATTTCTCTACTGTTGTCCATCAAAAGTGTCTCTAATAGTGAAACAGCGCCGAAAACTGGCGATATGAAACAATTAAAATAATAAATCTTTGTAAAAAATCTCCATAAAATAAAAACAATACATAGGACGCGTTTCGAGCTCAAAATATTAACAGCTTGTCATCAGCTTCTGTCAACACGTGTCCTTAAGGGGACAAGGTCAAAAATGAACTGAAAGGTAGAGAGTAGAGCTTGCAAAGAATGCGAAAGATGGCGCTAGCTGAAAGGAGAACATTCAGAAGACGAAAGTGTTGCCAAAATGATAGAAGAAAAACTGATAGGGAAAAATGGAAATAAAAGAAATAAACAAAATTAAAATTGAATAAAAGAAGTAAATTAAAAAATATAAATAATAATAATAAAGAAACAAATACAAAAGAATAAAACAAGAAAAAAACAAAAGATCCTTTTTTTAACAAATTAAAAAGAAAAGAAACAAGAGAACAGGGAAAAGAATTACAACAGTAATTTCCACGCTGAAGAGAGGAAAGGTAATGATGAGAGATCATTGACAAGATTATCAGAATTTTTAGAAATAAAATATGCTTCATGAAAATCCAAGTGAGAGGGAGAGGCAGGGGAAAAAATAATTTTGGCCATGGAGAAATTGAAACAATGACTGGAAGGCCAACAGTGAGAAGCAGTCGAAGATTTAGAAATTTCTTGATTTGGAATATATCTCTTATGCTCGCCTAATCTGAATTTTAAAACTCTCTTTGCTTGACCAATATAACCTAAATTGCAAGAGCAAGGAATAAAATAAACATCCCACCGGTTCTCAGTAGGAATAGGATATTTTCCTCTTTAGCCCTTTTATTCTCTTCTCTGTTTTAAAATTGCTAAAATCCTTTCTCGTTTTAATTTTAAAGTTATCTTCAAGCCTATGAATAAAATTAAATTCTCTTCTCTGAAAGATAAAGAACGTTTTTTGGAATCATGGGTCATTCGGAAAAGGTTATAGTATACCTTCGTTTGTGTTTTTATTAGGTCTTCCTAGATTTAAGAAACAATTTTTATTATTATTATTATTATTATTATTATTATTATTATTATTAGAGTGCGGCGAAATTAATATCCTTGCTTAGATTATAGAAAAACTCGTTCACCTCGATAGATTCAGGTAATTTAGACTATATTATATTTATAATTTATGAAAACAAATAAAATTTAGAAAAATGCATTTAAAGAAAAAACGCCTAATTCAACCATTAATAATTTGTTATTTTTTTACACAATTTATGAAATTGCGTCAAATTCGATAAAAGAAGTTACTTTAAAATATGACTCTTTAAAATACGAATAGTACGTTGTACTCTGCAAATGCAATATTTTTTATAATATTAAAATAATTTTGTCACAAGAATATTATTAATTACTAGCTGTACCCGTCCACGCGTTGCCGTGGCTCAGTCGGGCTAAATGGAAAAGAAGGAAAAGAGAAAGTGCACGTTTCTAATATGTTTAATTTCACAACACTTGTGGGTATACAATATTTTTTGTTGTTACATTGTCTGTGCAGATATAGAGATAGTATGATTTGCCGATTCTAGAACACGAAACATATAATTGCCCGTGTGAGAAGCAATTCATGTCTAGATCTAAACCGCAGAATTTTAAAAGCTTGGCCCTAAGCTTTGTTGATGGGGATTACAAACGCCAATCAAATGTGTAATTGCAATATCTTAAATTGAAATTGCGCATCCATTGAAATCAAAGGAATGCGAGGAATGAGGACATCTTCACCTTTGGAAGGTCCTGTCAAGATAGTTGCTTCTACGAAGTTGCTCATTATTTTTTTACTGCAAGTTGCGTGCCGTAACAGAAGACATGCTAAAAAACACTCGGCGGAAACTAGAATACCGCTTAGGCATTCTCCGAGCTACCAAAGGGTCACATGTTGAAATTTAAATTTACTGAGGTACGTGGTCTTACAAAAATAATTATACCAGTACTTTGCAATATATCAAAACAAATATGTGTCTAATTATAATAGTTTGAGCACAATAAATATTTATAATCAGGGCAAGACCTCTTTATAATCAGGCCAATATTTTTTATAGTTTACCCTTAACAGAAATTGTCGCAATTGTCCGAGACATGACCCCTGCGGACATCCTCTGTAAGTTCGGAACCACGTTAAGATTGTTCCGTGGAGTAGGTTTCGGACATTTTTGAGTATGCAGGCGACAATTTATCTTATCCGTGTGAACTAATTGTCGTTTCGTACTAATTAATTGATGCTCTAAAATTTTCTAATTGAAAAATTTGCTCTACCTCTATTCGTTTTCGATTTACACTGGCTATCTTCCAAATTTTGCCACTAGGGGTGCTGCTGTCGCTTGCATTAGGTCGGGCGTAGTCACTTTACTGTAACGTTATCTCACTTGTAAAGCTGTAGCTCTCTCCGTTCACAAGTATTTTCAGGTTATAGGTACTTTCCTTTGCACCCTGTATACTATACACCTATACCCAATCCTACGTTGTATAGTTTTTACAAAGTCTTAGTATTTTTTTAGCAACGGTATTTTTTTAATAATACACTTACTAATTAATATATTATTGTACGGAACCTTCTGTGCGCGAGTAATACTTGACCGTTTATTTTTTTCTATGTTCATTCTGATAAGGAGCTTTCCTGATTAGATTTGGTGGTTCATTAGTTAAGTATAAAGGTGGGAAAGTGCGGTTAGACCCCCCACCCTCCCCCTTAATTTAGCGATAAGGTTTTTTTCATGCAGAATTATCTGATTTGCTTCAAATTTGGTATAACGGTTTATTATGTTAAGGAGCTTCGTTAATTAGATTTGGGGATTCACTGATAAAGGGGGGAAACGGGGGCTAATCCCCCTTCATTTATTTTTTGAATGGCATTATTATTTGAAATAAGCGTATAATATACAATTAGCGTGAATAACCTGTGAGCTCAATGCCATCTGTTTAACTGGGCACTTTTCTTTTTATTTTATTTTTACTTCTTAGTGTCATAGGATATTTTTATTGAATTTAATTTATAGGACCGATTGACCGTATACAAACTTAAATTTCGTAATTTTTTAAGAAATGTTTTTATTGACCCAAATCGCTTTTAAAATACTTCTTTACCTCATTTAAAACATTTTTGTAGTTCTAACTATACGTCTATGCCGAACGGTTTAGGAATTAGTCAATCGCCACTGTTGAGAGTGGACACCCTGTATAATATTTGTCTATTCAAATATCGTTTCATCTCAAAAACAGAGTGGCTATTATCTAGGCACGTGTTCAGTCAAACACTGTTTGATATTAACAATTAGCCCTACCAGTATATACAAAGTAGCCAAGGTCAAAAATGATCAAAAGGAAATAATATCTTAGGACATTATTGTCACAGGCAAAACAATCCTTAATCATTAAATTTACATTAAATGTCTCCATTATTAAAGCACTATTTTTAGAAATAATACCTGAATGTGAGTGTTTGATGCCAAATTGTATATTTCAGAAATTTCTCGTACATCTTATTTTTCCCCTAAAACGATTGTCGGAAAAATTTAAATAATGCCTTTTACTTACCGTTACATATTAAATCTTGGTGTCATTATGATGTGTAGAATAAATCTTTGGTCATCAAAAGGAAAAAATTAAGCGGTATTATCTCAGATTATTCAAAATAAATGCACCCAATGATAAATAACATTCACAGGAAAATTCTCAAATATATTTATTTAATAATTCTCTCTTTTTTTTTTTTATACAAAATTTCGATTTTCATGTTTTTTCTTTCTTGAAAGTTGTTCATTCTGGTGGTAGTCCCATTTCTATTCCATCCGAATCCAAAAGTGGTATGTTTATCTTTTTGTCTGTTTTATTGTCTTTCTTGTAGTCCAAGAGCCGATAGCACAAAAACTTATGTCATCAAATACAAGAAAAACAAACCTTTATTTTATGAGAGAGTAGGGGTAGGGGAATATAATGATCAATGTCTGCCGGAAGTGAAGTGGTGTATAAGCTAAAAATTAATACCACCAATGGTTCACTCGTACGTTTATCATTGTGTTTTCCTGCATCCAGTCATCCATGTTTTCATACTCTTGTTTGTAGGACAAACACAATGATAAACCTACGAGTCAACCACTGGTGGTATTAATTTTTGGCTTATACACCACTTCACTTCCGGCAAATAATGGATCATTAGATTCCCCTACTTCTACTCTTCCATAAAATAAAGGGTTTTTTCTTGAGCTTGATAACATAGGTTTTTGTGCTGTCGGATCTTAGACTATTGTTTTTGTAAGCTCTTATTTGTAAAAATTAGTCACTCGTTAAGAAATTTGAATAAGGTATTAAAGTACGATACAGTACAGTAGAGCACCGATTATCCGAACAAGTCGGGACCGACCCTAGTTCGAATAAGCAAAAGTTCTGATAAATGGACAGACAATTTAAGGGATGTTTCTCACTATATTCACTGTACTAAAACCTTCACATGTTATCTAAGCTTAGGACTGGTCGCACGAGTTAGTGCTGGCATGTTTAATTTTTTTTTCTTTTTGTTTACATTTTTATCATTAAAATTTTTATTCGCCCTTTTTATCATTTGCTGAATTCCAGAGATTATAATTTAAGCAAAAAAGCTTTTGATTGTTGCTTGCTTCAACGAAGGCATTCTTTTCAATGCTGCCCTATCTCTAATCCTTCTTAAATACGTTAGTTGAATAGGATCAACGTTCTTCTGGCGTTCGAGACATTTCATAGCTGTTTTCAAACGTTCAAAGGCTTCGTTATGGGATGGACCTGGGTTATTTCCAGAGCATTCGTTTTCATTTTCTTCAATTTCTTTTTCATCATGAATCTCATCTACAATCTCATCATCATTTAGATTCTGATATCTAGGGTCATGTTTCTTCACTATTTAGCCACTCGTTAATTTCATTCTCTTCATAGCTTAGGATTCTTCCCATCTCCTTTATTGTTTTACATTCCTCATTTTCTAATCCACTATCAGTTTTTTCTTTATTTAAAATTTCATTCCTAGCCAATGGATAATGGGGAATTCGGTTAAAAAAATTTTTTGGAAAGAAATAGGCTGTTGAGATAACTGGAAGTTCGGTTTTTAAAAATTTTTGAGAGAAATAGGCTGTTCGGATAATTGAAAGTTCCCAGCAAAGAAAGAAACAGTGGGCCATCAGCTGGAAAAAAGATGGCAGCCAGCAGTGCCATCAGCGGTAAAGTGCAAGGGTGCCATTGCATAAACCTGTCGAAAAGTGCCCGAGCCGAATGCAGCTGGTCAGTGATGGCCAACAGTAGGCCAGCATTGGTATGCCATCACATTACTTCAATCCAGCCCTTTTCCTGCAGTGCTAACACCTATCCAACTGCTATTCCTTTGCTGGCCCAGCACTTTCCCTTACAAAAATTTCTCATAGAATTCTATAAAAAAACAAAGCATTACATAATTATGGCTCTTTTTTCTATAAGCTAGTTTCACCAAGATCTATAGAAATATCTGCAGAAGTGTCTAGAATAGAAATGTCTATAGAAATATTTGAACTTTCAGCGGTTTCCATGTGGTCACCCTCCCAAGTACTAACCGCGCTCGATGCTGTTTGGTTTTCGTGATCGGACATGAACAAGTGCTTTCAGCGTACGCTACGACTGCGCGTAGTTTTCAAGCTCTCATTACACTATTTCAAGTTTGTTTCTTTTGTGATTTACGTTCACAATCATTAAATTGGTATAGAAATTATTCTATTGTATAGAAATCCTATGTATTTTATACACTTTTTTTATTATTGATTCTGAACTGCGTAAATTATGAAAACCGAAATCCTTTGTAACCTAGTAAAACCAGATTTAAGGAGAAATAAACAGTGCGTTGAAATAAAGAATTTATTTATTTATTCATTTACTTATTTATTTTGTTGGTGGTAGTGGTGCTATTTTTTTACAGTTAAAAAAAGTTAGCTTCACAGCTTAAATTGTGTTAAGATATTCATTTCAGATTTGTGTTCAAATAATCAATGTCTTCGATATTCGCAGCGTTACCTAGCGTAAGGGTTCCCAGCAATAATACTGCAAAAATTCGCGCACTTCCATGTAGTGGTGGGCCAGCGCGTGAGATAAAATGGATGCCCACCAAAATTTTATCTGATGATTTCCAACAGCAAAGTTGACTGAAGCTGTCCAGCAGTGTTCATGCAGTGGTAGATTATCAGCCAGCACTTCTCCATCATTGCCAGCACCTATCTTGCTGCTGGCTAGCAATTTTCTCTTTGCTGGGTTCGGTTAATTGGAGCTCCGATAATTGGCGCTCTACTGTAGTACTTTATGTTTTTAAATTAGTCGCCGTATCTCATGTAGTTTTTTTACAGAGAAAAGCCAACATTTTTAATATATGACGAGTCGAAACCCGTCGAATTTGAAGAATGAAAACGTTTAAAAGAACTGATAGACTGAATTTACAAAAAAAAAATAACAAAAATAATTACAATAATTAATCAATATTGTATTGACTAGCCTAACTTTTAAAACAAATATTATTTTTAAGTATCAGTAACATGCAATTATGATAATGAAATTATTAATTGAGGCTTTGATCTTTCGTATTACGCAATGAAAAATCAACGAAAATTGCACCACGATGAAACAATTATAATTTTCTTTTTCGACAAAATCTAAAAATAAAATTTTTTTCGCCGTCACAAAATTTACATTCATACTTTCATATTCATTTCACTATTTAAAAATTATTTAAACGTTCAATAGATTATTAATAAATGTATTCTCAAACTTGATGTCAAGTTTGCCAGTAACAATTTTGCATGTAAACAAACGTCCCACTCTTTGCTTGAGTTTCTAATCTGAGTGCCGGGGTTCTAATCTGAATAATTATGACAATAATAAATTAATTATGTCATAATTATGACAATATTGTTAATAGTGAATTTCCTATTCCCCTTTTATCGGATTGCTCGAAATATTTCATAAAATCCTCTTTTGCCTAATTACTACCATTTTTTTCACATTTCTGGTGGCATTACCTATACTATTCTCCCATTGGCTGGTACCCGCATTTTCCTGTTTCTCCATTGGTTAGTGAACTTCTCAGTTGAATCGGCTTCTCCTCTATATAAAGGAGCAAGCTTCCGTTATTCTTTGCACTGAGGACGGTACGCTAAACGCTACCGAAACTAGTTTGCTGAATGTTTGCTTATTCGGGCGTTTTTAACGTTGCTTTTTAAATTTATATCATTCTGTGCCAAGTAGCATTTTAATAATTACACTTCCTGATAGGCTAAAATTATACAAATTATGTAAGAAGGTGTGTTTCGATGAAAATTTTAACATTTTAACAACTTAATTATAAATTAATGTATTAATTTTAAAGTATCTTTCACTTAGCCACAGGTCATAAATCGACAAATATTCTCTGTGACTTCTACAATTGTATGGGAGTTCAAGAAGCAAAGGATTTAATGATGCGTCAATAAACGCTCGCTAAAATAGTCCAAATCTCTCTTAACCCATTTGTGCCTGAATTTTTGTTTTCTCAAATTTTTTGGTAAAATCACTTTAAAATGTTGCAAAATGAACTGGGAAAATACCGGGTGTCCCAAAAAGGACTGACTGATTTTAAAATTCAATAACTTGCAAACGGTGACAGATATTTAAAAAATTCTTGCAGGAGGGTTATGCATAAGGTCAAAAGTTTTATTACAGTGATTTTCGATTTTAGTTCGAATTACAAACAATAGATGGCGCTGTAAGCAATAGTCGCTAAATACAGGCTCGATTTCTGGTCCTTTCTCTTGTTCCATGCTGAAAAAGGAGATGGAAATGTATTATCCGGGCCACGAAGTACCAAAAATCGAGCCTGAATCCAGCGTCTATTGATCGCAGCGCCATCTATTGTTTGTAATTTGAACTAAAATTGAAAATCACTGTAACAAAAACTTTTGACCTTATGCATAACCCTCCTGCAAGAATTTTTTAAATATCTGTCACCGTTTGCAAGTTATTGAATTTTAAAATCAGTCAGTCCTTTTTGGGACACCCGGTACTAAAAAAAATTAAGCTTAATTTTTTTTTTTTTGTATTTATTTGATAAAATGTAAAAGAACTAAATATGAGTATTTCCAGTAGAATAATATGCATAATTATATATTTTGCCTATATTTATATTTAAAATGTTTTTAAATTGTATATTATGTACTATAATTAGTATTTTAATGAACTACAAAAAAAATATATTTATTTCTTTGCAGAGACTAATAACGTTGTAACTATTATTAATAATAAAATAAGAATAATCGTATTGCAGACTTAATAACAATTTATTTCATAAATATCTTCGAAAGGAGATAAATAACTGTCTCCTAAATTTCTAACAAAAATATGTGCCCATTTGTGCCTAGAACCCTATATTTTGTACATTACAAAAAGGCATAAAAAATAGGCTTGAACATTTAATTTCGCAATTTAAAAAAATACGTATTTCAAAAAAGTCCACAAGCTAAGATTATAACTTGCGATTTTGGGTCCATGTTACAGAAAATACAAATAAACTTACTTTTTATATTTCGCCCTCTAGAAAAATTAAAAATCTATAAATACCGAAAAAAGCCTTAATTTAAGCAAATAAATATCCACCTTGTGCTGTCATCTCTCGGATATAGATAAAGACATTTATAAATAATGATTTCATGCAATTTTCATGTTATAAAGAAGAAGAAAATTATACAAATGCATTAAAATTTGAAAAGTCCCAAAAATGGGACGCTAGGCATAAATGGGTTAAGGGTGTATTCGAAAAAAATATTTTTCCACCCTCAACAGCTCGAAATTTTATGAGACATTTTCAGACTCATTTTTAAAAGTAAAAACATGAAACTTGATGAGGTGATTTTTGAAGAGATGTATAAGAGGCCGTGTGATGTCATTTTTCACTCAATTGATTAGAATTTGATTTTTAAACAATTATTTTCTCAGTATATAACCATTTTTTCCATTCCATTTCTTCGGAAAATTCGGTTCAAAACGTCACATTTGACAGCATTTTTTGCAATAGTTTCTGCATTTATCAAAAAATCGACAAGCACGGCACATTATATAGTTTCTAAATAAGATAATTTCAAAATTTGAGATGCGTTTGAGAGCAAAAATGAATTTAAAAATAAACCAGAAAATAAGCAGTTTTGATCGGAACACACCGTTAAGCTGCAACAATGAAACATCTTAAGGGTGTTCTCAAATCCAAAAGGGCAACTTTCTGACATAAGTTTTAATTTATTTTGTTCGGAAATGCATGAAACTAGCATGTGGTTTTGTTCAGAAACTATGTAATCAAGCTGTTTTTTTTCGGGTTTTTTTTTTTTTTTTTTTTTTTTTTTTTTTTGCAAACGCAATAAATCTTTCAGAAAATGGTGTCAAAGTTGACGTTTTGAACCGAAGTTCCCGAAGAAAGCAGAAAAACTAGTCCGTGAAAGGCGAAATTCGTGTTTGTCACGTGATCAAAACCGCTTATATCTCAATAGGTAATTTATTGATCAAAAATTGGAAAAAACAGTTCAAATCGCTTACATGGCCAGGATTTCCAATTTTATATCTTTCCGCTAAAAAATGAATTTGTAAATGTGTCAAAACGTTTTGCGCTTGTTGAGCAGAGCAGTGAAGAACAGCCTTAAGGGGAACGTGGAATCTTTAGTTGAACAAAAATCGTCCCCAAAATCATTCTCCAGCCTGTTCTGAACCATTTGCCAAAAAACCGCATGTAGATGTGATTATTTTTCGCAAAGTTACAAGCGCTTGAATTTTGTAAAAAAAAAAAAAAAAAAAAAAAAAAAAAAAAACTATTTTTCGGTTTTTTAATATATTTTAAATTTGTTTTTCTCAAAACAGATTTTTTAGCGTTTTTAGATTTAGGAAACGCTCTATGCGTCTTAATTTTTGATCAAAATTCATGAAATTGATAAGAAAGAATCCTGAAATTGCTTACAAAGAAAGTGTGTATGTGCATTTTAAAATTCGACTTCATTAAGATAATTTAATTTAATTTTTAACTTATTAAAAAGGAAAATTTTGACGAAAATCGATATGGAATTCAGAAAAAAATCTCTAAAAAATGAACTATTCAAAGGACTAAAAAATCGATACACAAATTTGTTTGAAATAGATTTTTAAGTGATTAAAATGCAAAATCGAGGAAATATCTTAAAAACTAAGACGCTTGGAGCATTTTAAAATTTCATTTAAAAATTCAATTTTTAAAAAATATTAATAAATTGACTTAATAAAATAGTCCAATCTTGAACGCCAGATTCACCTTTGTTTATTATATAAAAACATGGAAACATTTAAAATGCTTCATTTAAAACACATTACTACATAGGTGTGATAAAAATATACAAATGTTTTCTAAAATTAAAAACACTAGATGTTAAAATGATAAAAAGCTACTCCGAGCGCTTTCGGCTAACCTTAAGCCTTTGTCAAGGAGAAGAGAATTGACTGATAAAAACACTCGACGCTCGATGTTCACTGCTACAGATTGACCGGAAACTCACTTCAGGAAGCCCGCAGGTGGTCGTATCCATTAAACTGAAGGAGGGGGAAGGTAGAGAAAGCTCAATCCTCCGAGAGACCGAACTGTCCAGTAATATTAAGTAAATTAAACCAGATACGCGGAATTTGGTATGATAATACGTCATTACAACAATTTTCTGCTTGCGTTAAAATTTCCAAAGACTCTAAAATAGCACAATTATTAAATTCAGAAGCCTGGATAATGACTTTTGCTCTATTGAAAAGGATGTCAATATCTTTAGTTTGAAACAGTCTTGAGAGGGCGGTAGCCGGTCTATTTTTATTAATATCCTGCATATGTTCTTTAACTCTTGTTTGGAATTTTCTTGTGGTCATACCAATGTAATTGAATATTTTATTTGTTTCTTTACTTCTGTATGGGATGATATAAACTCCTGACTTATTTTCCATACTAATAGGATCAACTCTTTTTTGCACAAGATTAATTAATTTAGTGTTATCTCTAGCTATTAACGTTATACTATATTTCCTTAGGATGTATTTAAAAAAAAAATTAAAATACATCCTAAGGAAATATAGTATAACGTTAATAGCTAGAGATAACACCAAATTAATTAATCTTGTGCAAAAAAGAGTTGATCCTATTAGTATGGAAAATAAGTCAGGAGTTTATATCATCCCCTACAGAAGTAAAGAAACAAATAAAATATTCAATTACATTGGTATGACCACAAGAAAATTCCAAACAAGAGTTAAAGAACATATGCAGGATATTAATAAAAATAGACCGGCTACCGCCCTCTCAAGACTGTTTGAAACTAAAGATATTGACATCCTTTTCAATAGAGCAAAAGTCATTATCCAGGCTTCTGATTTTAATAGTTGTCCTATTTTAGAGTCTTTGGAAATTTTAACGCAAGCAGAAAATTGTTGTAATGACGTATTATCATACCAAATTCCGCGTATCTGGTTTAATTTACTTAATATTACTGGAGAGTTCGGTCTCTCGGAGGATTGAGCTTTCTCTACCTTCTCCCTCCTTCAGTTTAATGGATACGACCACCTGCGGGCTTCCTGAAGTGAGTTTCCGGTCAATCTGTAGCAGTGAACATCGAGCGTCGAGTGTTTTTATCAGTCAATTCTCTTCTCCTTGACAAAGGCTTAAGGTTAGCCGAAAGCGCTCGGAGTAGCTTTTTATCATTTTAACATCTAGTGTTTTTAATTTTAGAAAACATTTGTATATTTTTATCACACCTATGTAGTAATGTGTTTTAAATGAAGCACTTTAAATGTTTCCATGTTTTTATATTTTAAAAATATCTTAAAATAATAATAAGATTGGAAGTTTTTTTAAGTGTTCTATATACTTATAATGAAATGTATATTTTCACAAAATTTCATATCTCTAAGATGAAAATAAAAAAAAAAAAACAACTTTTTAAACATCCATCGTCCCCTTAAAGACTAAAAAGTAGAAAATAAATTATAAATAAAAAATGAAGAGTGTAATTTTTTTTTTTTTTTTAAACGCAGTTATCAGTTAATAGTTTAATATTAATTAATTTACGATTATCCGCTGAGAAAACAATATAATCAAAAACAACTCGTTGTAAATAATCCGGCCAAGTCACAAACCTAAAACGTAAGTAATAAGAAGTGATATCACATAAAAAGAAGCGATATAGAAGTATGTGCATACTCCGATTGCCGTGTAAAAATCTATCACAACTCATAATGTTTCCAAAGAACTCGGAGTGAGGTACAGTATGTAAAAACTGCTTGGCGACCTGCAGGCTTTTATAATGTTCGTTCTTCCTGCACTTACATATAACTGTTTGTTTAACAATATTTTCTTGTATTACTGATTCCATTAAACTGTGAAAAGGTGAACATGGGACTTATCTTATGAGAGATAATTCATTAATTGAATAATGCCAAAGGAACTTTTCGAAAATAATGGTGACCAACAAGCATAGCAGTTATCAGCTATGTGACTTATACTACAAAAACCCATAGAACTAGTTAGAACATTAAACGAAGTCCCAAGTTACGCTTTTGATGTTTACATGCCCATTCTTATTTAACATCATGGGATCGATTTGTTGATTTTATTTACCATTACTTGAACGAGAAAGACTACTTTTACGAGGTGGATTTTCTAAGTAAACATGTAATAAATATTTTTAGTTTGTAAAATAATAATAAAAAATAATGATCATATGAATAATACTAACAATGCACCTAATAATAGCGTTAACTAAACTAAGATATATTGCAGTAAAGCCTGCGTAAACAGAAATGCACATGACAGGGGAAATATCTGTTCTAATAAGGTTTCTGTTACAATAGTATTATATAATATTCCTTATGTTAGAAACACGACATTTTACGTTTAAGAAATAATTCTGTCATAAAAAGATCCATTTTACCAGTTTTCCCTTTAATTTTGAAACAGTGTATTATTAAACGTATTTATGTAAGGCTAGTTCCATCGGTTTTTGTAGTGTAAGTCACATAGCTGATAACTGCTATGCTTGTTGGTCACCGTTATTTTCGAAAAGTTTCTTTGGCCTTATTCAATTAAGGAATTATCTCTCATAAGATAAGTCCCATTTTTCCGTTCTAAAATACTGGTAGCCAAAATCATGACATGTGACTTACACTACAAGTACTCATGGAAATAGCCGTAATTAAAAATTATGTTTGAAACATTGGAAAAGTATAATTGTAATAATAGATGATCACCACAGTTACATACCATTTCCTGCTTGTCTTTCGAATCTTTCTGATTTATTACAGATCTTCCTCCTACAAATATTTATAAGAGTGATATAATGAGAATTTAAAATTAATTTTTTCAACTTTCACAATTTTTCGAAATTGATATCTGTACTGCATATACTAAATATACGCTTGTAGGTCGCCAAGCAGTTTTCACATGCTGTAACTCACTCCGAGTCCTTTGAAAATATTATGAGTACTGATAGACTTTTACACGGCACTCGGAGTATGCGCTTCTATATCGCTTCTTTGTATGTGATATCACTTCTTTTTATGACTGACGTTTTAGGTTTGTGTCTTGGCGGGATTATTTACAACGAGTTGTTTTTGATTAGATATCACTTCTTTTTGTAAGGTATTTCATTTGCATTATACATATTCCATTTTAATTCAGAAAAGAAAAGATAAACGAAAGACGATAGAAATAAAAAAATAATTTAATAGTGATGCTATAAACTTTTCAAACGTGTAATATATCTAGTAAGGCATAATGTTGGACTTTTTAAAAATAATTCAAAACCATTTTATCGATCCTTACAAATCTCAGAAGAAATCATTTATTTTTTAGAAATGATAAAATGTGTCGAACTAACCAGCAATATTTTTTGCTATTGTTCTATAAGCTATAGGGTGATTCATTAATTAACTCAGCAAGGATTTTATGCTAATAACTTTTGAAAAACTGTCTTTACATTTTCAAAATTCACATCATTTTACACAAAATATGTAAAGACTTAAAAACAGACTGAATAATGAGCATTTGTTTTATCACCGGGAGTGTTTGAAGTAATTTTAAAATATTTTTTTTTTTTCAGGAAATCCAACGTCCTTCCGATAAGCGCGGCAGAAACTCGGATTATCTGATTAAGCTTTTTTTTTCTTTTTAAATTTTTTCATAAGCTCTAACACTTGTCGGATTTTCTGAATTTTCAATGAATGTACTTTCTAAATTCCTAAATGTTTTTACGTGACTAACAAGACATACAAAGTCGTATGCTTTCCAAGTATTTTCTCATATATTTCGGATAATTCATCCTATAAATTATAGTTCATTTGAATAAAAGTTCAGAATTCGATATTTCATCGTTATGAAATGATTTTACATAATGTCGGTCATATTTGTTAAATTTTTAAGTAGTTCTATAATCTGATTAAAAATTAACTAAAAGTTATTTGCGGCATATTGATAGCATTCTTTAATTACCAAGTTCAAAATGACAGAGTCCATTAGTTTAATAAATCTCCATATTAACATTTTTAAACGAAAAAAATAACGAAAAATTCCAATACAACTGCCAAAAATTCACATCATTTTACACAAAATATGTAAAGACTTAAAAGCAGACTGAATAATGAACATTTGTTTTATCACCGGGCGTGCTTGAATTAATTTTTAAATAAAATTAGTTTTTTTTTTAATTTAAGGAAAGCCAACGCCCCTCCGATAATCACGGCAGAAACTCTGATTATCTGATTAAGCTTTTATTTTCTTTTTAAATGTTTTCATAAGCTCTAACACTTGTTGGATTTTCTGAATTTTCAATGCATGTACTTTCTAAATTCCTAATAGTTTTTTACGTGACTAACAGGACATACTAATTCGTATACTTTCCACGTATTTTCTCATATATTTCGGATAATTCATACGATAAATTATAATTCCTTTCAACAGAGTTGGACAGTATCGAAAATACATGTATTTGAAATACATTTTCAAAGTACATTTGTATTTTGTATTTTAAACCGACAAAACAAAAGTATTTCAGTAATGTATTTTGTAATGCGTTTTCCATGTATTTTGTATTTTCAAAATACTCAAAATACATTTTTTTCTGGATTTCAAACTGTCTTGTAAACCGCAAATCAGAGATTCACAACAGGGAAATATATGTATATCTATTTTGTGTAGTCTTTGAATTCATTTCTGGACGTTAATATAAACACATTTTTTCAACTAGTGGTATGATAAAGATGTTAATGAACAGCTTACAAAAATAGTGTCATAACTTTTAACTTTGCTGTGGGGAAATAAAAATAAAAGTGTTCTGTGGTAGGCAGGAAGGACCTATGAAAATGTATTGCGTATTGCTCTTTTTCGTCAAGTACGTTGCAAATGTAATGAAATTAGTTATTGTAAAGACGCGTGAAAATTCGGATAATTTTTGAAGCTCCTGATGAAAATATACCAACTGTACTATAAATTTAATTTTACACGGTGCGCAATGTTATACAGGAAAATTTTTCAATTGTTAAAAACATAATGTTCGGTTATACATGGAACTTCCAAAGTACAATAAACTTTAAACTCCTTAAAAGTTAAGATTTTTGTTTTGAACCGTGAAACTTCGATTTTAACAATATTTTTTTAGTCTCTTTTAATTAATTAAATCGAGGTTTCCATATGGTTTTCCATACCATTGATATTAGTTTAACTGGGGTGGTTAAATTTATTATAAAACTAGTTCTAATTATTGATTTTGGGTTAAGGAATTGGCCTTACTAGGGTTAAGCATTTATGACGAGACTCTAGAGAAAAAAAAACAGACGCCGGTTTTTATTTTTATTTTATTTATTTATTTATTTATTTTAATGAAATAACACAGTGCATATATAAACTAGTGTCTGTCAAAAAGACGTTTTTCAAGTATACAGCTAATTATGATTATTTTTCGAGTTCCGGCAGAAAGCGAAACTATCTCAAAAAGAAATTTTAAACTCTTAATCTATAAATAAATTAAAAAAATGCGTGGTATGCGTGCATACATTGTTATTGACACTTACGATTATACCAGTTTTGGGTATGAACGCGTTCACCGAATAAAAGTTCACGAACTTAGTTCACTTTCTGTGAACTTTGAGTTGAACTTGATTCAATTTTTGATAAACGAACGTGAGCTGAACGAAAGTTCAAAAAATCCTTGAGTTTGAACGAAATTTCCAACTCAAGCTCAATTTTTTCATATTTTATTTACATTTTTTCCAGCCGTTAAGAACACGTTTTTCAAGTTCAAATGTAATTCAGAGGTCTACACAGACTCGGGACGGGTCGAGTCTGATCATCAGTTTTCTGGGTCGTGCCTGGGTCTTGCTTTCACTGGAAGCTCGGACCAGGCCGAATTGGACTTATTTCTGGGCCTGTGCTTTATTCTTTCTAGAAGTTTGCGAATTTTCTGACCGAAAATTTCTGGTCCGGTCACAACGCTGCTTGTATGAAAATCATTGACCCCTGTCTGACTCTTTCAAAAATCTGTTTAAGGAACAACCTCCTTGGGTCAGCAATTTTTGCCGAAAATGCATATATTTTTAAATTACCATTATACTGCAATTAAAATTATCCTTAAAGAATAGTAGTACATATACATTTTTAGGGTGAAGGTGATAGAGTACTTTTAAACCTGTTACAAAAATCTGTGTATGACGAAAGCCTGCTTTAAGCGGAAAAATTTCTTCATCGGTGCAAAATGGATATAATAATCCGTTTAAAAATAAATAATACATTCGAAAGAGACGACAGACTTGGTATAAAAGGAACTTAACTATAAGGATTTTTTCTCTCCTATGGGATTCCGTCATAGAAGGTTTTTCGGTATAGAATTTTTTAGATTTTTAAGTCTCCAAGCCATGCAAATGGATTAATGGTATTAATAATAATCAGATATATTTACATACAAATATTGATTCATTAAAAAATCAATATAGTTTACAATGGGATAGATAAAAAGAAATGTAGGAGAAACAGTATTTTGGAACGGAGGTCCCTGTACTATGCAGTCTATGGCACTTTTATTTAAAATGAAAAACATGAACATGGAAAATAGACTGTAATTTATTTTTGTCAGAACTTCTCTCACAAGACAAAATTTTAAACATATCGACGAATAAATAAATATCTGTACAGAAAAATCTACAGAAAAGTCTGTTGATGCATTTTATGCGTTATTTATAAAAACTATCATTATGAAATTCCAAATTCTTCCCAAAAAGTTTAAATAGAACTTTTTGATTATTATAAGTATAATATTTCGTGAATAAAATGAAAGAAAATTAGTATTAAAAATTTTATGGTGCTAACTCGAATTTATTGAGTAAAAAATCCGCCAGATTTAGCAACACTGTTTTTGACCTGTATAGCGGTTAAAAAGGCTAGCGGAGACTACTATTTAGCAAACAATTTTCAATTTATTAACACAATTATATATTTGCATTGTACTGCTTTTACCTCTAAATACTGGACATTTTACAATCTATACACACATAATATGTCTACCTGTGCAGAAACTATCACAAACATTATATATATGTGTTTTGTGTGTGTCGAGAAAAATTGTTAATGATATTTTTTATATAAAGAAAAAATTGTTCTTAACTGTACCGTAAACAAAGAATAATCTATGATTTCATTTCTTATATACATTTTATTTCTCTAACACTAAATTCAATATATACTCAATTTTCTTCTAGAACATAACTCTGCTCCAACTTTTTGAAGATCTCAACAACCCGATTAGTAAACAATTTAAATTTGACCGATAAGAATTATTGAAGAGTGAGCTCAATCCACAGTCACATCAGACACCTCGGGATCGTGGAATAGATCTATTCCACGATCCCGAGGTGTCTGCTATTCATAGGTTTCACTATATTTGAATATTAAAGAAAATAGATATGTACATTTTTTATATAAAGGATAAAATTTGTATTAGATGATTGTAAAACATGATTTACTTTTCTTTTATTTCGGGTTCTGTTTGGGTTGCGGGTTGAAGTATTTGATGGACATAAATCAAGCTAATTAGCTGTGATAAAGATAATTTTCTCAGTTACATAAATAATGCGTCGTTTCAACTCAGCCATAAATCTATTCAAAAGAAATTAACCTTGAAAACTTTGATAAAGATAATGACTTGTTGAGTGACTCATAGACATTAAACTGATTTATTATTATTATTATTATGATATTGCTCTTACAATTATTATTACTGATTTATTATCTTATAATGTAAATATTTTTTCATTCTAAAAATGTAGTCATTCCAGAGAAGAGGCATGAAAATGCTCTCTCTTTTTTACAATTTAAACAAAGTGAATTAAATAGCTTAAAGTGTTACCACTGCTTATTTATTTGATATAATAGTCTACAATTTCTTTTATCAAAGGAGGTTATAAAGAGTGGTTGATTAAAAATATGACAACTAACAAATGTTGGATTAAACAAAGTGTGGATTTACACCGAAAAGATAAGTATCCTGAAGAACGGGTAAGTCCCAATTTTATCTAACTTACTCACGCCTTTTTCATTGGGATTCAAATACTAAAAAGATTATGATTACTGATCACTGACTAAAAATAAATAAATTAAATAGCCTCCACTGAAATCTGAAATATCAGATATTTGATAAATAAACTTTTAAACTTTCAAAAAGAAAAGTTGGAAGAACTTTTTACGGTAACACGTAAGTAATCAAAAGTTAAGAAAATGGCAGCTTCTAAAGATAATTTAGCAATTGAAAAACTTACAGCTACGAACTACTCGATTTGGAAATTCAAGGCCGAAATTATGTTAACTAAAGAAGACTTATTTCATGTAATTACGGAAGAACCGCCTAATCCAATTACGGACGCTTGGTCCAAAAGTGATAAGAAAGCCCGGGCTCTAATTAATCTAACAATTGATGATAGTCAGATTACTCATGTTAAAAATTTACAGACAGCCAGACAATCTTGGCAAGCTTTGCGTGAAATCCATGAGCGACATAATTTGTCTAGCAAACTTTATCTCTTAAGAAAACTTTACGGGATTAAATTAGCGGAAGGTGGCAACGTTGTTAATCATATTACAAAAATAATGGAATTAGTAGATAAATTAGCGGCCATAGGAGAAGTTATAAATGATAACCACATTTCTGCACTGTTATTATGCTCCCTACCCCAATCTTATGATACTCTTATTACTGCCCTTGAATCGAGAGAAGAAAATCAACTCACACCATCATTTATTAAGTCTAAACTTATTGACGAATATAACCGACGATATGATAATAATGAGAGAACAGAAAATCCTGCCAGAGCATTTAAAGCACAGAAAAATTACAACAACGAAACAAGTAATAAATACTGCTCCAATTGTCGGATGAGAAACCATTATACCCAGTAATGTTGGCATAATAAAGCCAAAACACAAAATACACCACAAAATCAACACATTAGACCAAACAAAAAACATTACTCTACATCACTAGTTTTTCAAAAGAGTGAAAACAATTTTAGAAGTGAACAAACACCAGAATCAAACCGTAGGTACAGTCACTCTGAAAATGAAAACAATACATGGAGGGCGAGCGAAAATAAAAATTACGCCTTTATAACACAAGGAATAGAAAACAAAACATTTATAGTAGACAGTAGCAGCTCAAGCCATATTGTGTGTTCAGAATCAATGTTTACAGAAATAAGATCATGCGAAAAAACAAATGTAACCATCGCAAACGGGAAAAAACTTATCAGTTACGGGTCAGGTGACGTAAATATAAACACGCGAACATCAGACAACAAAGTTCATGAAATAACACTTAAAAATGTATTACTAGTACCTGAAATCGAAACAAATTTATTATCGGTTAGCAAAGCGACGCAAAATGGATGTGAAATTATATTCAGAAATGATAGATGTATGTTCAAACTTAACGGAGAAATATGCTTAGAAGCGCGAAAAGTAAATAACCTATACGAAGTTCAGTTGGCATTCCAAAACTATGCAAACGTAGCACAAAGCTGCAACAACAAAAATTGCCTAGAATTATGGCATCGTAGGTTAGTACATAGAAATCTAACATCAATTAAAGAAATTACGCAAAAGGAATCAGCTAGAGGAATCCAAATAAACAACTGTAAGCATAACATAGATTGCGAACCGTGCATTAAGGCAAAATTAACTGATGAACCCTATCCAAAAATTGCAGAGTATAGAGCAACTAAAAGACTCCAGCTCATTCACTCCGACGTGTGCGGATCTTTTCAAACACCGACAATAGGGGGGAAATCATACTTTTTGACTTTTATTGATGACTACTCACGATTTACGATCATATACCTATTGTCTAGAAAAAGTGAAGTTTACGAAAAACTTAAAGAATTCATCGCGTTAATTAGCAACAAATTTGGAGAAAAACCGAAAGCAATTAGAACAGATAACGGAGGGGAATTCACATCAGATGAAATAGAAAATTACCTCAGGGCTAATGGGATAAAACATCAACACACAGTTCCATATTGCGCAAGCCAGAACGGTGTGGCAGAGAGGAAAATAGATCGTTAGTTGAAATGGCAAGGACAATGTTAAGTGAATCAAATTTACCATTAAAGTTCTGGGGGGAAGCAATTTGCACAGCAAATCATTTGCAAAACAGACTACCGACAAAAGCAAATGAAAAGACGCCATACGAGTTATGGACAAACAGACAGCCAAACTTAAGTTACGTTAGGGTATTTGGCTGCAAAGCCTTCGCATACATCAGTAAAGCCAGAAGACAAAAATTAGACGATAAAGCTATAGAGGGAATTTTCGTCGGATATGATAATGAATCCAAAGGATATAGAATATATGTAGGAGGAAATGAAATAAAGATCGCGAGAACCGTTAAATTTCTCGAAAACAAATTTAAATATAGAAACGAGAAAGTAGAAAACAAACCAAAACAAGATGAAAATCGGGTTAATGAAAACTTTGTAGAAATAGAAATTTCAAATAGCAATGAGACACCATCCACGTCCAATCAACCAGTAGCAGAACTTAGACGATCAGAAAGAATTAATAAAGGTGTACCTCCTGATAGGTTAATATACATGGTTAAGAACGAAAACGCTACTGAACCAAAAAATTATGAGCAAATCGAAAACATGGAAAATTTTAAGGATAAACAAAATTGGATAGATGCAATGAAGAGCGAAATGAACTCCCTTATGAAAAACAAAACTTGGTCAATTGTAGAACCTCCACCAAATAGAAGAATAATAGGTTGCAAATGGACCTACAAACTAAAACGCGACAACACAGGAAAAATCCAAAAATATAAAGCACGTTTAGTTGCTAAAGGATATTCACAAAAATTCGGGGAGGATTATGATGAAACTTATGCACCAGTCGTGTCATATACAACAATAAGAGCATTATTAATAACAGCATTGCATCAAAATTTAAATGTAAAACATATTGATATTAACACCGCGTTCTTACATGGAGAGCTTGATGAGGAGATATATATGTCACAACCAGAAGGTTTCGCTAAACCAAATGAGAAAAATAAAGTATGTAGGCTAAACAAAGCCATATACGGACTTAAACAAGCCGCGAGAGCGTGGCATAATAAAATCACAGAAACACTAAAAAAGATGAATTTCAGTCAGAGCAAATTTGACTCATGCCTTTTTACGCGAAAAAGGGGCGATAACACAACATACATAATAACATACGTAGACGACATTTTAATTGCTGGAAAAGACGAAATAATAGAGGAAGTAATCGCAAGCTTAAATAAAGAATACGAGCTAAAAGATTTAGGTGACATCAGTAACTACCTATCTATGAACATTAAAAAAGTAAATAAAAGCTACATGATAAATCAAATTCAGAAAATAGAAGAATTATTCAATAAATTTAATTTGCAAGACGCAAAACCGTGTAGCACACCCATGGAAACAAATTACACACGCTTTAATCATGAGGATAACATTTTACCAAACAACACATATTACAGACAAGCCATAGGAGCACTTCTATATCTAGCAACTATAAGCAGACCTGACATCTGTGCAGCAGTAAACATTTTTAGCAGAAGAAATGAATCACCAAGAATGAAAGACTGGAATGCAGTAAAGAGAGTGATAAGATATTTAAAGACTACAAAAAATTATAGTCTAGTTCTGAGCGGAGAAAAGAAACCGATACTTGAAGTTTATGCGGATGCAGATTGGGGAGGAGATGTAGATTCACGAACATCAACGAGTGGGAACCTATACATGTTAGGAAGAAACCCCATACAATGGTCGACCAAGAAACAATCCTGCATTGCATTATCATCGGCAGAGGCCGAGTATGTGTCAGCAGCAAATGCAGCAATTGAAATAAAGCGGCTAGTCAATCTACTGGAAGAATTAAACCTAAAGCAAACCTTACCTATAGACATATATGAAGACAACCAGTCCACGATCAAGATGATAGAATTAGAAAAGCACTCAAGTAAGACTAAACATATTGAAATTAGGTTCCACCTGATAAAACAACTAAAGCAAGAAGGGACTATCAACCTAAAGTACTGCCCAACCAAATTGATGATAGCAGACCTGTTTACGAAACCAGTTCCCAAACCTGTTTTTCAAACTCATAGAAGGAACTTAAATTTGTGTGAGAATGAAACTTCAGAAATTAAGGAGGAGTTGATGGACATAAATCAAGCTAATTAGCTGTGATAAAGATAATTTCCTCAGTTACATAAATAATGCGTCGTTTCAACTCAGCCATAAATCTATTCAAAAGAAATTAACCTTGAAAACTTTGATAAAGATAATGACTTGTTGAGCGACTCATAGACATTAAACTGATTTATTATTATTATTATGATATTGCTCTTACAATTATTATTACTGATTTATTATCTTATAATGTAAATATTTTTTCATTCTAAAAATGTAGTCATTCCAGAGAAGAGGCATGAAAATGCTCTCTCTTTTTTACAATTTAAACAAAGTGAATTAAATAGCTTAAAGTGTTACCACTGCTTATTTATTTGATATAATAGTCTACAATTTCTTTTATCAAAGGAGGTTATAAAGAGTGGTTGATTAAAAATATGGCAACTAACAAAGGTTGGATTAAACAAAGTGTGGATTTACACCGAAATAGATAAATATACTGAAGAACGGGTAAGTCCCAATTTTATCTAACTTACTCACGCCTTTTTCATTGGGATTCAAATACTAACAGTATTTCGGGTTCAAATCAAGTGAGGATTGAAATATGTCGTGTTATGAGTTATCGAAAAAAATTTTTTGTCGGGTTGAGAGACGAAGAAGTTTTTTTTCCGGAATCGGGTAGAGTTGATGATTAACTTCAAATGGAATTTTTGGGTTCGGGCCGGGTACAACCCGATCTGCTCAGAACTGTACTTGGACTCCTGAAATGAATATTTAAAATCAATTTCGAACAGATAAACGTAAAAAGAAAAACACAAATAAAAATAGTCTTCCATGGGGTGTTCAGAGTGTAAAGCGCCGTATCGAAAACTTCACATTCTTGGTTTTCTTGGTGTTTAACATTTTTGCGTCACTTACGACGAATAACGTTTACTATTTTTTTTCGTATGTATAGAGATAGTCATGCGCGGGTCAGGTACAGCTCGAACCGAATCCGAAATTCCATTTGAATTCAACCCAAAACCCGAACCGAACCCGACGAAAAGAATAAGCTCCACTCGCAACCCTACCCGAGCTCGAAATGAAAGGAAAGTAAACTATGTTTTAATCCAATTATGTAAAGTAATCTATAATTATGTCGCTAATACCAATTTTATGCTTTTTATAGAAAAAAAACAAGTCTTTACTATTCAAATATTCATAAAATTCACTCTTTAATAATCAAGTATAGTTAAACCTTCGTATAGTGGACACCTCGGGATCATTGTATAGAGTTCATTAAACAGGTTGTCCATAAATTTCTGTTTTCGGTGGTGTTCGTGTTATTTACAACGGCCGATTATCTACACGGGGATATAAGCCGGAAAGGGGGGGGAGTGACTTCCGGGGTCGTCTTTCTAAGGGAATCTAACCCGTATTTAAGCAAGGAAATCCAAGGTTCGAAGACCACGGAAAACTCCGAACGATTAGGCCAACGGGCGCGATTGGGTTCGAACCCAGCACCTTCCGTCTACCAGCTTTGAGAGAACTTATCGGCTACCGTCTGTTTTCGGTCTTAATGATTTTAATTTTCTTTCCATAGTTGGGTTTTTTCAAAGTCGGGTTGTTTGGATTTTCACAAAAAAGTTTGAGCACAACTGTGTTTCAGATGAAAATAAATACGTTTTTGAGTATCAATGAGTATATATTCAAATTACAACATGAGAAATAAAATGTGCAAGAAATATGATCATAGATTATTTTTTCTTTATTGTACAGTTAAGAACTTTTTTTTTTTTTCTCTCGGAATATGAAAAATATTGCCAGCATTTCATTTTTGATATACACACACACGTATCATATTTGTGATAATTTATGCACACACACATGTGTGTTACATGGGCTTGGGCGCAGGAAGGGGAGTCCAGAGGGGATAATGAAACCCCCAGATTTCCGACTGCACACCTAAGAAATATTTTATTAGTGAAAATATGATGAATTTTAAAAGAATTTTTTAAAAAGCAATAATACTATAAAGACAGGGTCGAAACTAGCCTTTTTTACACCCGAGGCAAACAGGCATTTTGGCGCCCCCTTCCCCCCTCTTCCGCTAAGCTTTTTTCAAAGAGAATTTTACTGTTTCTAATATCCGATTTAGTTTAAAATTTAAAATAAGTAATCATAAAATACGCAAAACTGAACTACTTAATCAGTTATCTCAAATATTGATTCATTAAAACCTTGAAAACGGAATCGAAAGGAACTGAAAAAAAATTCCGCTTTATACAGGATCCTTATCCCATATCATTCTTGGATTTTTCTATTCTTTGACGTACCCCAGAAAGGACAATTTTAACAATCGTGCTAAACAGTAAACATAGACGTGAGAAAATCGACAAACAAAATTTTCATTTCGAGTTTCGCCGTCCGCAGGTGCCTCCTCTGCCCCTCCCCCTAGTTTCGGCCTGATACCGAATCAAGATTTAAAAAAAAAAAAAAAAAAAAAAAAAAAAAACGCAACTTTATCGTATCGCAATCCTTTTTGATCGCATTTTTATGGCCCTTTTTGAAAAGGAAGAGAAGAAAAAAAAAGAAATAAAGAACCGGAAGTATCAAATCAGTTTAAAGTTTTTATTACTTCTAAAAATAGGGCCAAAAATTTATGTATCCCAGATTTTTGATAAAATTAAAAATGGGCTCAAGGGGCGCAAAAATAGGGTTTTTGCGAGAAAAAAATTCCTAACTTCGTCAATTCTCAAGATAGCAAATCCAATTAATTTTATTATACATATCTCCTTAATATTATCTACAACTTTTATATTCAAAAGTTTTTGATAGGACCAATTCGTACTGCAAAAAAAAAAAAAATTAAAAAAGAAAACAAAAAAAGGGGGGTGAAGAAGAAAAAATTCCATAACTCCGTCAATTCACAAGATATAAAATCCCCATGAATTTATCATATATCTTCTTAATATTGTCTACAACATTTATATAGACAAGTTTTTGATAGGACCAATTCTTACAGCAAAAACAAATTAAAAATACATAGCGGTTGAAGAAAAAAATCATCTTATTAAGAATGTATTCAAATCCAAACTGCTTATTTTTTGACTCATTTTTTAATTAATTTTTGCTCTCAAACGCGTCCAATTGATCCTCTTCTTCAGAAACTATATAATGTACCGTATGTCAAAGTGGGCATTTTGAACAGAATTTCCCGAAGCGATTGTGTTAGAAACGAAAAATATTGCTCTACTGAGAAAATAATTGTTTATTAATCAAGTTTCAAATAATTGAAAGAAAAAAAAAACATATCTCGTAAGATTTATAAATCTTTTCAAAAATCACGGTCAGCAAGTTTCGTATTTTTTCTATTAAAAATTAATCTGAAAATGTGCCAGAAAATTTCGAGTTGTTGAGCATGGAAAAGTATTTTTTTTAATACCGCCTTAACAGGATTCTCATAAAACCAGGTATTACATAAAAATGAAATAAAAACTCGTCAAAAGCGGTCAGATAAAACTGTTAGAGTGGATTTATCATGATTCAGTTTTTGTTGGTGCAATTAATATACTTAACTTCGAAATCTACCTCCATCTGTAGGCCGGGCCGGCAGGGATTTTTTTTAACTTCAAATCGGAAGGAAAAATATTGTCTATAGCGTCGTTATAAAACTCAGAAAGATAGCGTCATTTTTAATCGCAGGGGGGTGATGCCCCTAGTATATGTATAAAATTTTGCAAGAGAAATTGCTTTAAATTTCGTAAATAATTTATGAAATAGAAATATGTAGATGGAGGATACGGGGGGGGGGGGGATAGAGGGATTACACTAAGGTTTTTATTACTGCAGAAAATTAGATCTCCGGTATTGTTTAGGTGCGTTCGTAATTATGTAAATACGTAGCACCTATAGTCGTCGTAAAGTCCGTCTGTCCGCATATACCAGCGCAAAAACTACCCAACCGAATGCTTTGAAATTTAATATATATATAACGGTTGCAGAATTTTGTCGAGTCATTTCAAATTTTATGAAAATTTAATGAAAACTTAAAATTAAACTTTAAAATCTAAACTTCATTCTATTAAATCCTATCATACGTAATTAATTCAATGATATCCCATGATAGGTCATGATTCTAGGTTCTCATGGTGATGACGTCCTATTTAAGATGGAGTCCTATTATTTCCGTATTACTGAATTTAATACATAGAATCGTAATAAATTTTGCATTCATGCATTTTTGCGTAAGAGCGTATATAAAGATTCATTGAAAGAGAATTATTTCCTTATGCAGAAATAAACCCATATATAAAGGAATTGCAAATAATAATAAGAAAACTAGTAATAAATCTTTCCGCAAATCAATCTTTTCACCGGATAACATTGTAACAATGTTTTATCGCAAAAAAAACAAAGTATAGTGAGAATGAGGATACTTATACAGATGATACTTATACAGATGACAACAGCTATTGCACGAAGATCTAAATAGTTATAAAACTAGTTATGGTACAAACGCACCTCATCTGCCACATTTGACGTACAATTTCCGACTTGTTTTGTTAGCAATGAAACCCTGGCAATGATCGCAAACAGTTCATGTTTTTTCTGTCAGAATCTTCCTATTTCTCGATGGATTAAACAATTAGATTGTGAATAAAAGTAACATGTTGTAATGGTTAGCATACATTTAAGGAAGACCAAACCGGTCGCCAGAGGTTTCTATTTTAAAAAATAATAATAATAATATATTTTGTGAGGAAATTAATGCTATGCATATTTCTACATTGTGTTTAAAATGTTTCAATACTTCTTTGTTACACCAGACAGAAGCCAGAATACGAATTATTTTCTTGGTCTGAACTTCCCTGGTGATAAGATTAATATAAATTTTATGAAATATGTTGTTTGTAGTTAGTTTAGTCTGAAGAGGAAGTCATTTTGAAAATAGTTATTCTCCCCCCCCCCCCAACATTTTACAAAAATATCTTTATTTAATGGACGTAACAGCCCCCTCCCTTCCCTTTCAAGTTATATTATCGCCGACCTTTAGTTTTGTTTGTCTGTCTCTATCTTCTGTATAAGTATCCTCATTCTCACTATACTTTGTTTCTTTTTGCGATAAAACATTGTTACAATGTTTTCCAGGTAAAAAGATTGATTTGCGGAAAGATTTATTATTGGTTTTTTTATTATTATTTGCAATTCCTTTATATATGGGTTTATTTCTGCATAAGGAAATAATTCTCTTTCAATGAATCTTTATATAGCTTTATAAAGCATTATGTATCGTGATCAAGCTATAGGTACTCATTTTCAATGAAAAACTTTTTTTTTTTTATCAGTTTAATATTTAGTTTATTTTTTTATCCTGGAAAAATGGGTCTTGAAGTACACAACAGCCTAAAGTACCTCGATATTACTGAAAAACAGCGCATCTAGAGAAAAGACAAAAGGTAAGCTTTTATAATATACTTGCAAGAACCCCCCCCCCCTTATTCACTGCCCAATGTCGGGTGGGACCTTTGTATATTGTTGCTTATTACCGTCCCTTTACAAATATTGGTATCGTCATATTTACTTGCATGTAGGGGAGAGGAGGGCACGTGTGAACAGTTCACATAAATATAGCTTTTTCTCATAATTGGTTAAGTTCTATGTACAAAAACTACTCTAACATAGTAAACAGGACTTTTTCTTACACTTAGTTTTTTTTTTTTTTTTTTTAATCGCCTATATAGTACTTCTTACTTTTTTTAATAGTTTTATAAATTCAAAAAATTGTTCACATGTGTCCCACTGGGTGGAGTAGTTGTGAACACAGAGGAAAAGTATCCTTTGATGTTCTTTTAATTCTGTTATTAATTTGCCATCATAATCATTAGGTATATTATCTGTTTAATTCAACATATAGAAAAAATATATACATTTCACTAGTTTCTGCGTGATTTGTTTAAACAAAAGATTATAAAATGAAAATATGTAAATACAAAGGTGTTCTAATCCCATACCAAAGAATCATATCAATTTGAAAATTTCACTATTTTTAAATGTTACTGATATCTATCTCCATTTAAATCATCATCTATCTCCATTTAAATCATCATATTATCATCATGATTATCATCATAATTATCATATCATAAAATCATCGTAGCTATTGTTTAAGAGATGGAAGTAAGCCATCATTGCAAATTTGGAAATAGAACAAATAGGATAGATTTGCAAAATAGAAAAAAATGCAAAGTTGTTTAACTTAATACTTTTGTATTAACAATGCATAAAAAATATCGTTGTAAACCATTTACTAAAATAATATATAACACTTATTGCATTTAGAAAATATTAAATTTATTTAAATTACAATTGGACGTAAATGAGTTTGTTGCTCTTTATCCCCTTGGGGACGAGCGACACGTATACGTGCCACATGAAGCGCTCAGAATTCTTGTTTTATCTCAACAGTAAAATTTTACTGTAAAATTTGCCTTATTTAATCAGCGCATTTTCTCGATTCAACAAGACATAAATTTCTGTTTTTAAAAAACGGTGACAAAATATTAAAAATTTCGTAAAAGGCTCCCGTCCCGAAGGGGTTAAGTACTTCCTGACAGATGTGGTTGAGGAAATTTCAATACTGTATTGTTTCGTTTATTCTTTAGAACACTATAGTTCATTATTATTAAAATGATTTACTAAACATATAAGAAATTAAGACAATATATATACATAGTAAATACTAGATCTAAGTTGCATCTTACAAGCAACATCGCGGGCTACATTTTATGAATATCAACACAACACTGTCATTGCCACTTACACATAACAAAATAATAGAAAACAATTACGATTAAAGTTTAAATACATAATAATAAACACACATACTACAATATATATTAAATCACACATTCACACATAAATAACGCCTGAATTCAACAGTTAAATGTATGTATAAATATTTTACAGACATACATACAATAAATACAATAAACCCAACTGGAGTGAAAAATTAGCCAGAGCCAGGAATCGAACCCGGGACCACAGTATACAAGACTGCTGCTCTAACCACTGAGCTACTCCGGCCGATGCCTGGGTCTGCAATTTCTCACTAATAAACCAAGTTGGGGAAGTCACCAACCATCTATACGATAGCCTTGGATGACCGGACAACGATGAATAGATTTTTACTATTACATCGATCTACGAATTATAATAATAAACACACATACTACAATATGTATTAAAACACACATTCACACATAAATAACGCCTGAATTCAACAGTTAAATGTATATATAAATATTTTACAGACATACATACAATAAATTGTTGGTTTATTGTATTTATTGGGTTTATTGTATTTATTGTATGTATGTCTGTAAAATATTTATATGTACATTTAAATACATAAGTCACAAATACAACATCACTTTTTGCGTGACGGAAATATTTTCTATTTCAGGAAAATTATAGGAATTAGAGCTAACATTCTTTCTCATGAATTTAACTGAAAGAAACAGAAACACAGAATAATTATTGGGCATTTATATACTGTTCATAATCTGCCCCAATTAGTCTGGTCACAAGTGCCCCACATGGCTGCTAGAGTTAAATTGATAAGTCATTAACATTTCTCAATTTTAGAAGAAAAAAAATTATCAAAAATATTTATACTTAAAGCAAAGTACTTTTCAAAGTACCTAAACACAAATGATATGCAATTAAGATTTTTGTTTTTCATTTCTGCCTAAAATATACATCCTTACCTGTATTATCTGGAAAAATAAATGTTGTACATATAAAATTAATATTTAAATTTTAAAATTTTAAATTCCTAACGAGGGAATTAAAATCATTAAGTGCTGCGCGCATGATAAAACTCTAAATCTAATACTGATAATACTGATAACTGCATGATAAAACTCTAATTTTAATATAAAAAACAATTTTTGAACAAAATATTATTATAACACACCTACTTCTAAATTAAAACCAAAATATACTCAAAAAGTTTTGTTTAAAATTTAATTTTAACACAAAATAAAAATAAATTCGAAAATTTCAAAAAAATTTTCAAGTTTTTCAAGTGCAAAAAAATAAACAACCAAAATATGTTATTTTTTTGTTGTTTTAGCCTATAGCCTATGAAGAAACGCATATTTGGTTAATTTTTTTAAGCTGTAGCTTACATAGTTTGAAAATAACAGTGCGCACAAACTCCAAATTTACTAATCTGAAAAAACGCGTTTTAAAGTTTCAATATCTACGGACCTTCAATTATACTCAACGTCTATAAATGATTATAACTGAAGAAATAATGCAGATTTTTGAATGGGTTTTGTTGCATATTGTTCAGAAATGTTAAAAAATTCAGAACAAAACAAAAACCGAAAATTGATTTTTTGAAAGTTTAAGGGGGTCCGGGACACAAAATCTTCAAATTTTCAAAAACATTTTTATTGGATTAAAAATTTCTCTGCTGTTTTCTGCTTAAAATGACATTTAAATCATGTTTCTATCTTAATTAGAACAGGAAATATTATTTGTTTTAGTTTTGGTTTGTTTTCCAAAATCTAGCTTTCAAGCAATTGGTTGTCGTGGAACCGACTTCTTGTGAAAACGCGTTTTTCTTCATGATGGATTTTTTTTCATCATTTCTCGTATTTAAGTTGTTATAACTCAAGAATCGTTAAAGATAAACAGTTAAAACTTGGAACATGTCTTTTTTAATTGTTTTACTTTAATTTAGATTTAGCAAATTAAAAGAAAATAATAACTTTTGAAAATATGATTTTTTTTTTAAGTTACAGCAATTTTTTTTCTAATTTTTACTTTAAATATTTTTATTTTTTTTTATTAATATTTTTTTTAAATGCTGAATCTAAATTAAAACTTATATATTTCTGTTTATTTAAATGACAAAAAAAATTAAATTCCACAAATAATATTTCGAGTTATAAAGATTTTAAACTGCCCCACTTTTTTAACAAAATTTAAAATTTAATTTTTTTTTAAATTATCAGAAGTTGTCATGTGATTTTGCTTACAAATAATATGGTTAACCATCACAAAAAAATTAAAAATTTTAACTCAAAAAATAAAAAAAAATTTTGAAAATGTGTCCCGGACCCCTTAAAAGGTCCTGTGCCCCCTTAATCGCTTACAAAAATGAACTCGGATTTTACTTTTGAGATGTACAGACAGTGTTTTGGCTATTAAAGACAAACAAAGCTTCGGCAAAGAGCTTCAAAAATTGATCATCATATGGCTACAGCTGTTGCCATCTTTGGTAATTTTTTTCAAATAAAAAAAAAACATAAAATAACTATTAAAAAAATGTGATGCTCACATCTGCTCCATGTTCACATGTGCCCCCCGCCCCCACCCCTCTCCTACTGTTCACCACCCTGACTCTATCAGCGCTTACCGGCGGGTTCAGTTTAGGCTGAATCTTGTATTTTTTAAGACCTCGATAAAGGAGATCGGGGGTACATCTATTCTCTACAGACTTGGTTCGTACTATAAGCAGTCCCTATCGGGCAGTAAGAGCATATAGCCTGATGGAAAAGGATTCACAAATTCGAGAAGCGATGTTTTTCTTATGACTTCATGTTATTTTAAAAAAATATTTCATTTCCCTACTATAGTCCAGGGGAAATGTACCAAAAAAAGGGGGTTACCTTGCAAAAGATCGGGTAAAAGATTTTTTTTCTGAATTGTTTATAATGATGCCAACATGGAAAAACCAAGTTTTCTAACAAAATTTCTTAAGGCTAAATTTTCTGTGGCCTAAAAACAAGAAAATTTTGGGACCTTTTTTCGTTTTTTTTTAATATCTCGAGACCCGTTGACGTAGCATATTATTTGTCAATTACAATATTAAAGAAGATAAAATTTTCTAGAACTTTCATATTTACAACTTTTTTATACACTCAATTGCAAGCGCAGTACGTCATTTCAAAAACAGGACAATTTTTTCAATTTTCTTAAAAACCGTGAAAAATGCAGTTCTGCCCCGATTATTTAAATGTTTCCCACGGATTTAATCGTGTATGTCAACCTCTATATATTAGTAGCAGTAAATTGTGTGTTTCAGTGCTAAAACTAGCCTTTTTAGCACCCGTGCCAAACATGGATTTTCGCGCCCCCTCCACCCACCCTCTTTTAAAAAGAAAATTTACCACGGAAATTTTAATAAATCTCAAATAGCCGGATTTTGAAAATTTTAAGCGTGTAAGTATTAAATACGTACTGAACTACATAATCAGCTTTGCCAAATGTTGATTCATTAAAACCTTGAAAACCGTATCGAAAGGAACCGAAATATATTCCGCTTTAAACAGGTTTCCATCTTAGCAGGTTTAATTGTTCATATTCTTTCTTTTAAAAAAATACGTATACTTTTCTTTAAACACCGAATTCCGTATATACAGATTTCATTTTCAAAGATTTTACAGTAGTTGTCGTATTGAGGCGTTTAAAGTCAGAGTTATATGAATCATAGGACTAAATTAGTCACACGAAGACATTCGCAAGGTAACATTAAACCTATGGGAGCGTTCTTGACAAATACCATGGGATACCTGGGATCAATATCTAATGTTGTGCTTTTGTAATTTTTCGGGTTTGGTTGCTTTTTTTTTTTTTTTTTTTTTTTTTTTTAGTATATTCGGACACTTTCATTTTTGGAAAATTGTTTGGAACCCGTTCTGAAATTTAAAGTATCCTGTTTGAGCTTTAAAGCAATTAATAGATAATCTTAAAGTTTTACATATTTTTGCGTGCTAAAATGATATAATCTCTTGTTATATTTATTGATATAAGTGGAAAAAAATTGACAATATATTTTAAAACTAATATTTTAAATATTTTTTATAAAACTAGTGATCTCAAATATTTTATTAACAGAATTTATAAATTTTACAAGATATAAATGCATAACATTAGTTAGTGAAATAATCTGGTGTCATTTTTATTGTAGCTATTTTATAAGGTAAAAGTATTTCTTTCATAAAAGGTATTTATCTTTTGAGTCACCCCCTTTTATATGGAACTACAATTGCTATCTTTAAAACATTAAAACATATGTTATCAATAATTGGTAAATAAAATATACCATTGTCGTGGGGAATAAAATATGTTTTTCGCAAATTTTCATACCTGGGTGGTTTAAAAAAAAAGTCTCATGTTTCACTGTCTTTTCACATTTGCACAGAAAAATAGTTAAATATCATAATTTTAATTATTGCATTTTAACTATCATGTTTTTTAATGATAATTTACAGATATATTATTATTTATAAAAAATTTAAAATAAGAAATATATTCTTTTGTAGTCAAAATATCATTACCGTAGGTTGTCCCAACAAGCAATTTATTAGGTAAAGATTTGACAAAGTTCTATTTAAAACAGATGGTTGTAATTTTTTTATACATTTTTATTTATTAAGATGCTACTAATTAAAAAAATATTTATTTTCGTCAATTAAACCTATCTATAATTCTTAATAACTTTTTAAACCGTGTCCCAAGAAAGAGTGTCATTGCCATGCTTCAGACAAAAAGTTCCTCCGGATTTTTGTAGAGAACAGCACATGCCTTTTTATCAAAGCAAAAGTACTCCTTAAAAGTCAACTTGTTATCAGGTTTAGGTGAATAGAGTAAATAGTTTTATAGTTTTAATAAAACAAGCAAAGACTTTGAATGTTTTGGTGAGTATTCTTTTGTAAGTCATTACCGTACCCAATTCTAATTGATAATTAAATGAACTTTTATTTCTTAATCTGCTTTCATTATATGAGAAATAGAAAATCATTGTATGAGCCAGAAGATATAATGGCTGCTATTTATGCCTGGGGAAAAATAAAAATATTTTGCTTAATTTGTCATTACCGTGCTCATTTATGTCATTATACCAAGTGCATTAAAATTTAAAAATTAGTTTTAAAATGTTAAATTAGTAATTTTGTCTCTGCTGATGCTTGTATATTAATCTTTATGGGGTAAGGTAATTATTTACAAACAATTAAAATTTTCTGATTATTTCTAAAAATTTGATTTTGTTATTCCAAAACATGGACATATTTTGAAAATGACCCACCTATTCCATTGATACCTGGAAAAATATGTATGCATTATAAAAATTATAAAATTTAGTAAAATCAAGCAAGAATTTTTTTTAATTGAAACTATCGTGCCAATAAGTTACTATAGACTGAAAAATTCTTTTAAACAATGCTTTGAAGTTAACATTGTGTACACTTAAAGTTACTAAAGTTACTAAATATGAAAATTGTCTCATTCATCTACACTCTGCCCTACTTTTAAAATTATATAAATTTATCGCATATAAAATGTCTGTTGAGATGAAAATAAAGACGTGAGTGGGCAAATAATAGATAATTTACTGCTACCAATTTTTAGAAGTCGACATGCACAATTAAATCTGCGGGGAGCATTTGAATAATCGCGGCAAAACTACCTTTTTCACGGTTTTTAAGAAAATTGAAAAAATTGTCCCATTTTTGAAATAGCGTACTATGCTTGCTATTGAGTGTATAAAAAAGTTGTAAATATGAAAGTTGTAGAGAATTTTATCTTCTTTAATATTGTAGTTAACAAATATTATACTATAGCAACGAGTCTCGAGATATTTCCAAAAAAAAAACAAAAAATGTCCCAAAATTTTGTTGTTTTTCGGCCACAGAAAATTTAGCCTTAAGAAATTTTGTTAGAAAACTTGGTTTTTCTATGTTGGGATCATTATAAACAATTTAGAAAAAAAAATCTTTTACCCGACCTTTTGCAAGGTAAAATGTACAGTCGTGAAAAAAAAAAGTAAACACCTCATACTAACTCCTCAACAAATTATTGTAGAAGAAAGTGACTGGTACCGAACGATTGGAAATAAAGTCTACTTTTAAACTATGTATATAAAATTTGCTTAGGGGGCCATCTACATATTAAAACGAATCCAAACTTCATTTTTTTCAATGGCAATACCCAATTTTAACGAGATATTTCAAATCTTCGGTTCAAACTATGCCTAGACACCGATTTTCAAGTCATTTGCATGATAAGTTTTTGAATTATAAACATTCAAAATTTAGTGCTTCCAATGTTAAATTACATTTTCATATTTTTATTTATATCTCCAGAAATTATGCTCCTAATGTGCTAATTTTTTGTGTAGCAATAATACTAATATACCCAAACATAAATACGCTGAATTTGCAATTTTTATAACTTTATGATATGAATTATGATTTATGAAATTAATACTCGAAAAAATTATGAATTGCAACCTACAATTTTTTTGATGGATTTAGATTTATTAAGTCCTGCTTTATGGAAATCCAAAATTTCACATTTTTCCTCCAAGTAGTTTTCAAATTATGCTTAAAAAACGGCAAAATGATGGTTTAAGGGGCCATCTATAATAGCAGTGACTAGATATTTTGAAATTTCTTCTGCTGTCGTGTAATCTAGCATGCTTCATTGACTTCTTAAGATGAGGGCTCTCTCGGTAAACAATCGAGTTCCGAACTTCAATTTGGATACAGCCCTTAAAATACGCTCGTTTTAAAATAATTAATTTCTCAGAAAGTTATGGTACGAATTGCATAAAAATTTGTTTTTAGGCTAATTGAAGGGTGTAGAGTTCATTTATGCTGTCAGAATTGTGTACTGCTATTGAAAAAAACGAAGTTACGGTTTGTTTTAATATGTAGATGGTCCCCTAAGCAAATTTTATATACATCATTTAAAAGTAGACTTTATTTCCAATCGTTCGGTACCAGTCACTTTTTTCTACGATAATTTGTTGAGGATTTAGTAGGGGGTGTTTACTTTTTTTTTTTCACGACTGTACATTTCCCCTGGACTACTATACAAGATTCTGTTTTCTTATACTATTAATTTTAATTTACAGTTTATCCATTACTAAAATGCTAATGCTGTGAAAGGTTGGTACCTCTGTTGTAAAAGATGGCCGACATATTGGAACTTCTAGGAGCAAAATTGAACGAAGCTTGGCTTTCAGTGTACCATCTCTGCAATGGCGATGAATTTACACTTAACGTTACAGGTACGTTAGATTAATATAAAATACTTTCTTTCAATCCCATTTTAATTTTTTAAATACAATATTTAGATTTCTAACTACAACAGGAATAAGCGCAGCCACCTTTTTTCGATACTAAATTTACTAAATGTCCATAACTAAATGTCCGTGATAGATTTCTCGCAAATGTTGTAGGAATCAACTACGAAGATTGCTTATCTTGAATTTGTTCCAGAAATCCACCCCCGTAGGTTATTGTTTGTAAATAGTGGTAGTCAAAAAGTGACCGCGCCGACCCCAGCATTAACCATCTTCATTTATTATTTCCTCGGCTGCGAAATTAATCTCAATAAATTTTCTAGTTTATCCAGTTTATCCTTATTTTTTAATTATCTAAAAATATTAATTATTATTAATAATTAATAATTATTAATTACCTAAAAATTACCTTGGATTACACAATATTTATTTCTCGGATTTTTTAGATATCGTTAGCGATTATAAATTGAAGAATTTCCTTTGTCTATTATTATTTAATGTTATGAAATAATTTGATGAGAAAATCGAAAGTAATTTATAGTGATGTTTTAATTTAGACAAGAAGTAATCTATAGCCTTTTAGTAAAGAAACGGGATCGTAGATGTAGAATAAAAGAGTAGATAATTTGGAATGCATTTAATTTACAAATAAATATGTAATTACTACTAACATTACTAAATATTACTAAAATTACTAAGTATTACTAGAAAAATAGCCCGTCAAAAATGACGTAAAATGAGATATAAAGATAGATATAACACGGTAAATAGGTTGCTAGAAAATATGTTGCCAAATTTCATATTCTCACCAAGGCAATTTTCTCTATCTCGCCGAAACCCCTAAACTGGAAAAGCACCTAAAGCACATTAAAATCAGGCAGTTTGTAAATCAGATAGCACAGCGCCATCTAGTGGCCGTTATTTTATTAGTAGCATCGAAATGAAGATGTAAAGACGTACATTTTCATATCACACATCGTACATTATCGTATTTCACTTTAAATTCTGGCCCATAGATTTTGAAAAAAAAAAAAAAAAAAACCTTAAATGCGCGGAGTTTAAATTAAATTCCGGTGAGCTCGATTATGAAAGATTAATGGTTTTAAATGGGAATCTCGCCACATTAGGTAGCTATCGCAAGTTGGCTTCATATATGACAACTTATTTTTTTCGCCAAATTTGGCGATAACTCGCCAAGTTTGTTTAACTTTGGCGCTATTTTGGTAACCCATCATTAGTATTTTTCAACAATTACTCATTACAATGAGGCGGTCCAACCGGAATTGTGAGGGACACACAGAGACTTGGATTTTATATAAATAGATGTTCCTATATAACTATGCATAAAGACATTACTTCTGTTTTTCAGAAATCCTGGAAAAGGACTTCAAGCAGAAAGCTAGGATAGACAAGGCCTTCTTTATTTTACTTACACTGGCTTCAGAATCCATGTAGAATATTTCTCCTTATATCGCATCAATAATAAATTAGTGTCTTTTAAACTGATTTTTAGAGGTTTGTATAGCACTTTAAGGGACTTAGACTTCACTCTTATTTCTCAAAATAAAATTTTCACTTTGAGCCCGTCTCATCTGTAATGTCTACCACTTACTAGGTAGGTTGCTAGGGAACGTTCCCAGGTGCAAGTTGTGAATTTGGACGAGAGTGGTATCAAAAGAAAGGTCTGGTCATGTACATTAAAATGTCCAATGGAACTACCCGTCCGAATCGAACCGTTTTCGAGATATCCTCACTTGAAGTGTGAATAAGTAAATAAATAAATTGGCAGGCAGGCATATAAATTGTTCGCAAATTAAAAGTTTCTTTGCATTGTTTTAATCCTCTACCAATACCTTTTCCCGAGCTACGAGCAAAATCCTTTACACCCACACATTGCCGGTTATTTCCCCTCTTTTAGACAGGCACTTCGCATTCTACGAAGTTTTCGCGTACGGCTGCATTCGGAGAGTTTTTCCATCTGTTTTTGCTATTTCCAGCACCTTGTTTTATGCAAATTTTTCGGCCATGTGTGGGTGTAAAGGATTTTGCTCGTAGCTCGGGAAAAGGTATTGGTAGAGGATTGTTTGTTTGTTTGTTTTATTGGACACATACATCAGACTTGTGTGCTTGACAACAAGGCCCGCTTATAAGTCATCGTCGATATGCAGGGACGAGATAGCACGGGTAGTTCCATTGGACTTTTTAATGTACATGACGAGATCTTTCTTTTGATACCACTCTCGTTTAAATCTGCAACTTGCACCTGGGAACGTTCCCTAGTTAGTACAATTAAAATAGACTAAAAATTGAATAAAACACAACAAGTGATGGCCATTCACGAAAATTTGAGTTGGTTGGGTTTATGGCGGCCAATTATCAACACGAGGGATATAGGCCCATGGGGGGGGGGGGGGTGCCCTCCGTGGGGGGTCTTTCTAAGATTGCAATGCGAAAGTCTCGGACATATCCATTAATATCATTTCAGTGCTTCAAATTTTTAAAAAATTATATTTACCCAAAATATTTATATTTCAATTTTTTTTTTCGCAGTTCCTCTGATTATCTTGCTCACTGCATATTGGCTATCGGGGATGTTTTTCACACTCGTCGACATGTACGGCGTGCCAGCATGGGTTATTAAATATAAAATTCCAGATACAAATTCAATAATCTATCCGGTAAGTTAATTCATTTTGCTGTTCGTTTTAAATCATTCGAATCAACAGCTACTTTTTTAGAGCATTTTCATACTTCATTTAAATAATTTTTTGTCACTAGTGCTGTGAATGACACGAATATGAATCGTAAATGGGCTAAAAAGACCGATTTATTTTCACATTTTTTATTAACTTAACAAGAGATATGCCTATAGAAATTCGAAAAAAGGGTGTTTTTAGCACTTTTTTTTTTCAGAATAGGAATGAAGATTTTAGTTCTGGGATTTTTGCTTCTTATTAACATTTGAAAAGCATTTCAAAAACATTTTTAATCAAAAGTTGATAACTTGGTTAGAGTTGTGTGGAGGATGTCCTAGCGTGTGCGCAATGCGATAAATGACCAGAGTCATCTGCAATCAATTTTCGATAAGGATTACGAAAGTAGATAAGATCGCCTCTAGCTTCAAGCTCTTTGAGGCCAAAAAGTCCAAAATCAACAAAGTGGCGACCATTTAGAAAAAAATCTATTTTTGATTATTTTTCCGCACTTTCGACTGCGTCTAAAAATGATTTTGTGTTTATAAAATGGCTGAAAGTGGTCCAAGCTCCGATAAATTATGTTCCTTTAATTAATTTTTAAAAACGTAGCAAGATAGGATTAATAGTTTTTTCGATCTAATCCCGCCCAGTTTGAAAAAAAGTATTTTTACTTAAAACATACTTGCCAACATTCAACTAAACTTCCGTAAAATGGGAGTTAAGTTGACCCAGGTTATACGCGTTACTAACCAGAAAATTTATTTTACGTATCATTTTATACTTAAAATCATGTTTCTCTATGAAATCTATTTGAATTAATTTCTTTAGTAAATTTCTGGTTTGAATCGTGTTTAACCTGGGTCAATTTAACCCGCACTTTACGGAAGTTTGAGGGAAAGTTGGCAAGTATGGTAAAATGTGTTTATAGTTCAGGCTTTCTGTTTTGAAACAAACTGATAGCATGTAGAGAACCTACAACTTAGTAAGCTGTGTGTTCTCTAATAGCGTGGTGCCCGTAGTGCTCCTTGTATAACAACAGGGTAAAATTTCATGCATGCGTCGAAGTAGAAGTTTAAAATCTCCCGAGCGCACAGATGCTCCAAAACGGACGCGGACGCGTCGAGATCAAGCATTAAATAAGAAAACATTTCGAGTTCGGCCAAAAAAAAAAAAAAAAAAAAAAAGAGGAAGTTCAAATCCCCACTTAACTTGATTCATGTTATGCAAAGATGGAATCAATTTTCACTCACATCCTGAAATTCTAGAATTATAAGAAAAAATATATATATATATACAGTTGTGTGTCCGATGTCTGTGCAACATTTTAATATTTTTAGAATTTAATTATAAATTAATATATTATTTTAAGGCATTTTTCCGATACTCGGATATAGCTGATAAGTCTCCAAATATTCTTTATCTTTACAATAGTCCCGGAGGTAGCGTATTGTTTCTGAAACACAATAAAATCAAACTCTGAGGTACAGATGTGCACGGGCTGGAATTTCCATGCCCGGTGTAAAAACTATAAAAGTTCGGACGGGGCCAGCCCGGTCCGTGCAAAAATCCGTGAAAACAACCCCGGCCGTACATAAATCAATTAAATCAGGTCCTGCCCGACTCAATTTCTGCAAAAAATTCCTATTTCTCTTAACATACAATTAGATTCTTTTAAAGAATAGGGGGATGGGGGCACATGTGAACAGTTCGCATAAATATAGCTTTTCCTCATGACTGGATTAATTTTTATAAACAAAACCTACTCAATATAGTAAATAGAACTTCGTTTTATACATGGTAATTTTTTTAAAATCATCTGTATAGTTCTTCTTACATTTTTTAATAGTTTTATAAATTCGAAAAATTGTTCACATGTGCCCCATCAGCGGGGTAGTTGTGAACACACGTGGGGCACATGTGAACACAAGGAAAAAATATCCTTTGACATGCTTTTTATTCTGTTATTCATTTGTCATCGTAATCATTAGTTAATTGCCTGTGAAATTCACCTTAAAGAAATATATATATATGTATATTTCTCTAGTTTCTGGGTGATATGTTTAAGCAAAAGATTATAAAAGGAAAGTAAGTAGATTTTGGGGGTGGAGGCTTAGATGATTCATTAAGTATTGCTGAAATAAAATAAAAGAATGAAGAAGCAATTTTAAAAAAGAAATTAAAACTTTTAAACTTTGCTTAGGTGTTTTTGTTTGGGGAATATTTTAGGGAGGGGGCGTTTACATACTATTTATCTCAAATCTGCCAAAATACGAAAGATTCCCACTGCTGTGTTTGCCTTATTTACTTGTATATTATAGATAAAAGAAGGGTTTTTTAATGATTTAAAAAATATCTCGAATATAACCCCCCCCCTCCCCTAACTTCTTTTGCTTTTGAAAGAGGGAGAGGGGTTACAATAGGGATTTTACGGTAGTTATCCGTTTAAAAATTTTACTTTCTTAAAATATTACTCATATCTATCTCCATTCAAAGCATCATATACATAACTGTTTTAGATATGGAAGTAAGCCATCATTGCACGATTAGAACAAATGTAATAGAAAAATTTGAAAAGTTGTTCAAGGTAATACTTTTGTATTAACAATGCATAAAAAGTATTGTTGTACACTGTTTAGTAAAATAATATAAAACACTTATTGCATTTTAGAAAACATTAAATTTATTTAAAGTATAATTGAATGTAAGCGAGCTTGTTGCTCTTTATGTATTTGGTGAAAGATGTGTTTGATGAAGTTTCAATGCAAAATCAATTTTGTGTGAGGAAAATATCTTCTATTTCAGGAAAATTATTGATAATGGAACTGACATTATTTATCATTAAGTTAACTGAAAGGAACAGAATCACAGAATGATTATTGGGGCACTTATGTACTGTTCACATCTGCCCCAACTTTTCTGTTCACACGTGCCCCACATTGCTGCTTCTGTTAAATTGATAAATCATTAACATGTCTCAATTTTAGAAGAAAAAAGAACTTTATTAAAATATTTATTAGTATTCATAGTATATGTTAAAACACTCAAATTCAAATAAATGAATAAATAAATAAAGTTATATGCTTATCAACGTGGAACAAAGATTTTACTTTTGAGATCTAAAAACAGTGTTTTCGTTACAGAGGACGAACAAAATGTCAAAAAGCTTCAAAAAAATTTTACCATATGTCTACAGGTGCTGTCATCTTTAGGAATTTTTTTCAAATAAAAAAACTTATAATAACTATTGAAAAATTGCGATGTTCACATCTGCCCCCTGTTCACATGTGCCCCCATCTCCCCTACTGCATACATATTAGTTGGAAATTTTTAGAGCATATATTTTAGACTAGCTGCTACCCGTGACTTCGTTCACGTAGCGTTAAGAAAAAGATAAATGCATCAATTAAGCAAAACATTTCACTCCCGATAACTAAAAACGTATATAAATAATTTACAGTGATCTCATCTCACTTGATCAGTATAAAGCTAGTTACGAGCGTAGTTACTAGCTTAGAGTAACTGGATTGGCCTTTCACTCGACGCTAACGCTCTCGCCAGGTCCGTAGCCAGGAATTCTCTTCGGAGGGGGCTTAATCTTGGAATTTTTTCTGATCTAACAGCAGTAATTTGCATAATTTAAAGCTTAAATAAAAAAATAAGCAAGGCTTAAATTAAGGTATATTTCTGCACAGGATACTTAATGTCCACGTCAAAAATTGTTTTTTCATATTTTTTCGAGTTTTGTTACAATTTATAGTTTTCAAGAGCACTTCCAGTTTCCAAACCGGATCGGAAACCAGAAGTGTTTTTTTCAGGAAAAGACTAACAAAAATAAAAAAGCACAAACTGTCAAGATTTGAGAGGAGCCTCATATATCCTAAGAGAAAAAGGTAACAAAATATTGAAATGCAAACAAGTAATTTGAATTGATTTAAAGCACAGGATTAATATTAGATGTGAGTCTGTTGCATTCATTTGTTTCATTTATCATATATTTCATCATTTTTTCGACCATCGATGAAATTAATCACACATATTAATTTTTCAAAAGAAAAAAATAATTATTACAAATCTATGTAATCATAAAAATTATATTTTTATTACATATTCTCTGATTAGAATTAGAATAATTATATAAATGCAGTACTCTTGGTACAATAAGTTTACTAGTGCTACAGAAGCAATCTTCATTACTTCTTCTCAGCCATGAGACTGATTACCTTATCGGGATCTACTGGAATGTCAGAATGAATGGAAATGATTGCAAGGCTACTCAGTCTCTCATCGGCCATAACGCTTGGAGGTAAAGATTTAATTCTTTTCATTGTCGAAAAAGGCCTTTCATCACTGGCTGTTGTTACCGGGTTTGTAGCCAAGACTGACAGCAAATGCTTGATTGTATTGTAATACGTTGCATTATAGTGCTCTAAAAATTTTGAGACCTCTGTATTTGTGTCAGCATTATTAATTTTCTCACACCATAATTCATATTCAGCTTTCATTTACAACATTGCCACTTATCGTCAAAACATTGAGAGAGATTCTCTGATATGTTTACTTTTTCAGGTGAAGCAAAATCCTGTTAGAAGTATACTTGAAAATCTGTTAGAATGTCTTCATTCGAAATTAATCCGCCATTCAAATTTTGAAGAAGACTCTACACAGAGAATAAAAAAGATGATCACGTAATGTTCTTCAGCGGATGAAATTTGAGGGTTTACACGTGATTTGTCTGCCTAAATGTTAGTCTTTTGATCTTTATTTCAGTTCGGAAGTTGTCATCAACAATTCCAAGACAGTTTCGGATAGCAGGAATCAGTATTCTGTTGGACAATGCAAAGTTTAACCGGTGGCTTGCACAATGGACGTATCTAATTTTTGGATACTTCTGACGAATTTTAAACTGGATCCCACTAACATAACCAGCCATGTTGGCCACTCCCTCATACGCCTGTGCGATGCCTTTAGACATGACAAGACGTAGTTCATCACAATGTTGTAACATTACTTCTGTTAAATTTTCGGCAGACATTTATTGGGATGAAACCTAAAAAAATCTCCCCGGAATATGGATTTTGTGAATTTTATAAATAGCCCGCATATCTAACGCATCTGTTCTGTGCATGTGCTTGAAATGTCCATAGTTTCATCAGCAATCAAGCTAAAACAGGTCGCGTTTTTTATTTCGGTAATTAGATCTTCAGTAACTATATCCGAGCATATTTGAATGATTTCATTCTGAATGTATGGGCTGAAGTAAGTAGCATTTCTATGGCTGTTTATAATATGTCGCTTTAATTCATCATCTCAAGATTTTGCTCTAAATCTTAAAAGCATTCTTAGATTGCGGTCTTTTTTTTATCAGTTTCTTTAACGTTAGGAGGATCGCTATCATTGATTATCTCAATGGCATTTCTTGCTCTGCACAAAATAAGATTGTTAGAATGTTAGATGTTGTCCCCTTGAAAACACTGTAGGGGGCGCTGTGAAAAACTACCAAAAGATGCCTACATATGGGTATCCATCCCTAAAGTTGATAACTCTTCAAAAAAAAAAAAATTCCCAGACAAACAGACTACTCTATGCACATTTTCTTTCTATTAAGGATTCATACGCAAACAATTTAAAGCAAAGTTGTTTAGTGAACAGCCTGGGGGACACCATGACGTCTTTGAAGATTTCTCGATACCCTATCGTTTTACTTCAAACCATTTCTTTTCAACATTTTCTGCAACTAGTTTTATATATATATATATAAAAGGGGTTAACATTAATAAAGTTTTAAATAAGTATAATAGACTGCTGCCGGATAAAAATATAGAGATTTTTAAGGCTTTTAAATATGTTAAACCGATGGGCAGACTCATATATAATTATAACGACTATGCAAAGGATTTGAAAAAAAGTATCGATAATAGTGTTTGCTATTGTCACGAAGTGAAATTCAACGAATATATAAATCCAACATACGGACACGTATTAACGGGTAGTTTGGATATTGTACATAATAAGAAATTGAGTGAAATCATGAGATACGGGACGAGATACAGGATTAAGAGAGTATTAACAAGAAATATGGCAAAAAAACGCTTGAATATGAATTTGGATATTTTTATTCAAAAATTAGTTTATAAATACAATTTGCCTGCTAGTGTTTTCGAGGAATGGAAGTTTTGTATTTTAAAAGATTTGTGTAGAAATTTTGAGAGTAACTCTGAGGGGGTTTCGGTAAAATATTATAAGGATTTGAAAGAATCTATAACAGAATTGCAGAATAAATTTATAATTACGTATATAGATAAAGCTAACACAAATTACGCAATTATTTGTAAAACATTATATGGTAAATTACTCAGGGAGGCTTATGGTAATGAAATAAACTATGAAATTGTCAAATCAAGTAAACAAGTTATTAGTAATAGAGTAAAAGCATATTATAAAAAAAAAAATAAATAAAATAAAATAAAATAAAATTAAACAAAATAGTACTAGTTTTCCATATTTGGTAATGGTTCCAAAGTTTCATAAAGATCCGGTTGTTTTTAGAGCTATTACATGTGGCTTCGGTTCATATTTGGAAAATTGTAATAAAAAATTGTTGAAATTATTAAAAGAGATTTTTGATGAAGTATTGAAAGATAAACCGGCTTGTATAATAAAAAACAGCTTTGAGTTATTTAAATCTAATGAAAAACATTTCAAGTTTAACAGCGTATGATTTTGAAGATTTGTATAATAGTATAGATTTGGACAATCTTAAAATAAAACTTATGGAGTTTTTCAGTAAATATAATTCCTCAACTATCGGACAGGAATGGTTTACTGATTTGTTTAACTTTGTAGTGAGTGAGAACTACTTATATGACGGGAAAATTGTTTACAAACAAGTTAGAGGTATTCCAATGGGGTGAAGTTGTAGTTCGATTTTAGCCGATATCTACTTATATATGTACGAGGAACAAATTGATATAAATGAGGATATGAGGTGCTTTCGTTACATTGATGGCGTTTTAATAGTCAGATGCAATGATGTGAAAAAAAAAATTTGATTGCTATCCTAAAGGTTTAAATTTGAAATTGGAGTCAAAAAGTAAAAACATGGTCAATTATTTAGACATTAATATCGAGATAAAAATGGTGAGATAAAAACAGATATATATGATAAACGAAAATCTTTAACTTTGAAACTATAAAAATCTTAAATTTTGGATTAAATGTGCATATCTCAATATATAGAAATATTTTTATTAACGGGTTAAACCGTATAGATAGATTGACATCAAATACTGGGGAAAAAAATTGAAGAACTTTACAAATGGTATATTCTGGCATTGCACCATGGCTATCCTGAGAGATTTTTGAAGAGTCTGCTGTGAAATTTCGTAAAGTGTAAGATTTATCGCAGAGATTTAGAGGTAATGTGGATGCGAAGAGAGGAGTAACTGTGGCTTTGACTGTTCAGGGTTTGCGTGCACGATTGTTTGAGGTTTCACGTTCAGTTGTTGGTTTTCGATGGGTCTAGGCAGCACATTCGATTTGTTAGTTTTTCTTTTTGGTCTTGACAAGTTGTTGGGGGAGCGTTGTGCACATAAAAACTGGTTTTAACCCCGCAGTTGCATGTCGCAAGTGCATGCCGCCTGTCTCCATGGATTCAATTTCTTCTGGTTTTAGTTTGAATGTTTTTAAAGTTTGCCGTTTTTAAAGTATTTTGTTTTTGAAGTTAGTTGTTTTTAGTTATTTTGTTGTTGTCATTTGGTTTAGTTTATTTATTGTTGGATCAGTTCCGTAGTTTCGAATTTATGGTTTGGTTTTTGGATATATATATATATATAAACCTTTTGCAGCTGTAACACCTTTTTCAAAAATACTTTCTTTAAAATTATTAATTTCCGCATGATTTTACATTATAGGCGGCTATTAAAGTTTGGGGCTCCTTTCTCTACAAAACATTTTAACATTGACCAAAAGTTTTCTTTATATGCGTTATATAATAAGGATAGCGAAAATTAAGGTAGATCATAACATGCAAGCAAATATTTTATATTTGACTCCTAAAATTAACTTATACACCATATATGTACACCATACTTATACACCACTTACTTTTTCTCAGTCAAATTAATGATAAGGAATTACCTCTATAGAATTTTACTGTGCATAAAGACAGTTAAAATTACGTTTTAAGAAGAACTTATATTTTTAGTGGTAGATAGGAATAAAGAACAATGTATCTGGATGAGCGGTACAACGAAGAATTGCTGTAACTGTAATTGAATAAATTTATATTTTTACAACTAAAAATGCACGTAGTTTTAATGCAATGGAAGATAAAAAAAAAAAAAAAGAAAAACATTGTCAAGTTTTATTATCATTAGAGATAACTTAGCAAAGACTTTTTTAACTTTCGGGAGAGGCTTCAGCCCCCTTAGCCCCCTCCCTGGCTACGTGCCTGGCTCTCGCCTACTGATCATGAGATCCTATGGTTCAACTCCCGACAGAGCCAGTTCACTCTCTCTTCAAACCAACTCTTTATCACATTTTATAAGAGACAATACGGAATTTCTTATTTGTAAGGGCCTTGACATAACTCACTCATAAAATAGAGAAATTTTGTGCCAATAATTATAAACAATTTCGAAAATGAAATTGCAATCAATGAAAAAAAGAAAAGTCAATTAAAGTCGTGGAAATTGACGAATCTTTCTATGTAAAATGAAAAAAGAACGCCGGGAGTTCTAAATACATTTTAGGTGGTATTTGGTGCGAAATTTGTACATTGTATTCATTGAATTCTATAAAACTTTACAAAATTCTTTATAACAAAGATATTTTTAAAAGCTATTTTTAAAAATAACAAAATATTTTTACAATTTTAAACCTAAACGAAAAGTGGAATTAGAATCCTGTTGCCAAACTGCGATTTACAAACGTGTCTCCAACATACTTTGAGTTTCTGAGCTTTCTTTTCTAATACCGGTTAAGAGAAATAATGTTACTTTGAGGCAATCATATTAAATCTATGTTTTACGAACGAAAATGCAACATTCTTTTAATAAATAAATAATTTTTATTCATATTTTCTGAAATGAACGGCTATAAGAATTAAAACTATTTTTAAAATATTTCTGGAAATCGAGTAAATTTTATAGTTTGTTAGAATAAAAAGAACTCTTTCCCGGTAGTCATAACGTCATTTCCAACATGGATAATTTTGCGTTGCATATTATTGACATTTGCAATACATTTCCTTTTTAAATTTTTTTTAAAACTTATTTCAATATTAAATTAAAAATTAAATCTCTGTGTTAACTGTGCACAGACGATAAACAGTCAAGTACTAATAATAATTTTCTTAAACAAGTGGGTAAGTGTGATCACAGATCGCACAGAAGGTTTCGTTTAACATTCCTTTCAAAACACTTTATCCTTTAGAAAAATTTGTTAGTTCCATATTTTGCACCAGGGGCGCACTCTATTCTAAACAAACCTCTATACGAACGAAACTCCATTTTACATACTATCCGTATATATATTAGTCGAAGGGATTGGGCCCATCGCATCCGAGATAAGTAGGCGCCCCTGGCGGTAAAAAGTGGAACTAAAATATGTCAGGTTATGGTGCATAATATGAAAGAATGGTCAAAGGGGTGTGGGCAAAAGTTGGAAAAGTGCTCGCCGGGTGAAAAGGGCAGAGGTTAGAAAAATTGCTTAAAATATACAAGTTAGAGCCCGGAGGAGTAAATAACATAAGACTTTTTCAAAATTTTATGATTTGTCGTGTGGTCTGGGGTATTCAGCTATACATATGCAAAAATTCATGTCTCCAACTTAATTAGGGGCTCTCTTAGAAAGAATTGCTTAAAATACATATGGGTTGCTCAAAAGGTTAAACGTAAGACTTTTTCAAGATTTTATGATTTGTCGCCTGGCTTCAGGTGTTCTGCTATAAGTATGCAAAATTTCAAATCTCCAATCTAATAAGGGGCTCTGTTAGAAAGAATTGCTTAAAATACGCATGTGGGAGTCCAAAGGGTTAAATGTACGACTTTTTCAAATTTTTATGATTTGTCGCATGATGGTGTTCAGCTATAAGAATGCAAAATTTCACGCCTCCAACCTAATTAGGGTTCACTTAGAAAGAATTGTTTAAAATATATATGTGGGAGCTCAAAGGGTTAAATGTACGAATTTTTGAAAATTTTATGATTTGTCGTTTGATGCGATGTGCTCAGCTATAAGTATGCAAAATTCCACGCCTTCAACCTAATAAGGGGCTTACTTAGAAAGAATTGTTTAAAATACATATGTGGGCGCTCAAAGTGTTAAATGTACGACTTTTTCAAAATTTTATAATTTGTCGTTTGATGTGAGGTGCTCAGCTATAAGTATTCAAAATTTCACGCCTCCAACCTAATTAGGGTTCACTTAGAAAGAATTGTTTAAAATACACATGTGGGAGCCCAAAGTGTTAAATGTACGACTTTTTGAAAATTTTATGATTTGTCGTTTTATGCGAGGTGCTCAGCTATAAGTATGTAAAATTTCACGCCTCCAACCTAAATAGGGGCTCACTTAGAAAGAATTGTTTAAAATACACATGTGGAGGCCCAAACGGTTAAATGTACGACTATTTCAAAATTTTATGATTTGTCGTTTGATGCGAGATGGTCAGCTATAGGTGTGTAAAATTTCACGCCTCCAACCTAAATAGAAGCTCACTTAGAAATAATTGTTTAAAATACACATGTGGGAGCCCAAAGGCTTAAATGTACGACTTTTTGGAAATTTTATGATTTTTCGTTTGATGTAAGGTATTCAGCTATATGTCTGCAAAATTTCACTCCTCCAACCTAATTAGGGACTCACTTGGGAAGAATTGTTTAAAATACACATGTGGGAGCCCAAAGGGTTAAATGTAGGACTTTTTCAAAATTTTATTATTTGTCATGTGATGTGAGGTATTCAGCTATAAGTATGCAAAATTTCACGCCTCCAACCTAATTAGGGGTTCACATAGAAAGAATTGTTTAAAATACACATGTGGGAACTCAAAGGGTTAAATGCACGACCTTTTCCAAATTTTATGATTTGTCGTTTGATGTGAGGTATTCAGCTATATGTATGCAAAATTTCACTCCTGCAACCTAATTAGGGGCTCACTTAGAAAGAATTGTTTAAAATACACACGTGGGAGCCCAAAAGATTAAATGTACGACTTTTTCAAAATTTTATAGTTTGTCGTTTGATGTGATGTGTTCAGCTATAAGTATGTAAAATTTCACGCCTGCAACCTAATTAGGGACTCACTTAGAAAGAATTGTTTAAAATGCACATGTGGGAGCCCAGAGGGTTAAATGTACGACTTTTTCAAAATTTTATGATTTGTCGTATGATGTGCGGTGTTTATCTATAAGTATGCAAAATTTCAAGTCTCCAAACATGTATAGTTTCTGAGAACGGGCTCTGTGACGGACAGACAGACAGACAGAGAAGCGAGACGAATAGGGTTTCGTCAGATGAACGAAACCCTAAAAAAATAAGAGTTAATACTATAAATCAAAGGAATTTTATTTCAACATCAAAGCGTATCCGTTTTATTTTCTATATATGAAGTCATATTCGCTTGCTTTCCGTACTTTCTCGTATTAATCAGCTTATAGTATTAATAAATACTTGAAAATGTCCTCTTTATTTCCAATATGACGTCACATTCATATATATATATATATATATATATATTTTTTTTTTTTTTTTTTTTTTTTTTTCCATTTTCCTTTTTCACGTGAATATCATTCAATTGAAAATTAATTATTGAGGAGAAATTATTATTCCGGGTTTTCAATTTTTGGCAACGGAAGAAAGATGGTTAAATTTTAGACGAAAATCGCCAATTTATTCTATACTAGCTAACCTGCCCGGCGTTGCCCGGGTCCGTCAAAAAAACAACACGAATTGCGAAACAGCTGTTAATATCACAATAAAAACTCGCAAAAAATTTTTAAATTGCTGCACGAATTTAGAATAAGCTTCATCGAAAAGATAAAAAATATATATTACTACTTGTATATTGAATTAAAAGCTTGAAACTGGATTCCTATTACCATAGCTGCCAACTTTTACGCTTTCTTCGTACCACGGAAATTTTACTGAAAATATTATCTTATTTAATCGTCGATATCTCACTATCAAACAATGTGAAAATGTCTATTAAATTTTAATGTTAGCAAAAAAGCGTAAAAGTCTTGGCAGTTATGCTATTACTAATGTGTAAAAATCGTAGCAAATCGCGAAAACATACTAAAAATCCCATAAAAAATTCATGAAAAATTCGAAAAACTTTAAAACGAAAAGCGAAATCTGAATAAACTTTATTGAAAAGAAGGCAGAATTTTCTATATTAGGTCGAAAATTGAATATCAAAAATTCGCAGCAGATCGCCAAGAAACGTAAAAATCGCAAAAATTTCAAAAATCACGAAAGTCAAAATTTACTATATTTGGATGAAAGTTTCAAATCTAATTCCTTTGATGAATGTCAAAGGAATTAGATTTGTCAAGACGTGAAACGCGGGAAAGCGCTAAGAAATCGCGATTAAAAGCGGTTAAATTGGAAAAATCGCACAGGAGAACATTTATTATATCAAGTTAAAAATTTGAAACCGAATCCCTTTTCCGTATCTCAAAACATCACCGCGAACTCTAACAAAAAGAAAATAAACGCTAAAAATGTACACTGAAAATCGTATTAAAAATCGCTACACTTCAAAAACAGCAGAGCAGAACATTTGCCATAATAGGCTAAAGGTTTGAAACAAATAATTTTTAGGCTAGAAGTTTGAAACAGAATTCCTTTTTAAAATGTCAAAAAATTATTGTGAAATCCAAAAAATTGCATTGTAAATCGCAAAATATTAAAAAATCGTTAGGGTAAAAATTTACTATTAACCCCTTGAGGGGCAAGCAGAAATGTCTCTAAATACTGAATTCTCACCGGAATAATCGAAAAATTTTATTTTTAAATAAGGAAGAGCAATTTTTCAACGATTTTCCTCCAAAGTTGAAAATATAAAATTTAGTTAAAATTTTCTGGTGAGAATCTTGTTTAAATAAAGTGGGATATATTTTATCCCACCGCCCTCAAGGGGTTATGGGACAAACAATTCCAATCGAAAACATTACTAAATTGGCAAAATGTTTGAAATCGAAATCAGTTTCCGAATGTCAAAAAATCGCCACGGAACTTAAAGAATGGCTGAAAATCCCACTAAATATCGCATTAAAAATTGGTAACATTCAAAAAGCGGAGAGGACAAAATGTATTATATTAGGCTAAACATTAGAAACCGAAATCCTTTTACCAATATTTTAAAAAAAAATGCTGCGGAACTCGAAAAATCGGTAAAAATCGCAATGAAAAAGTGCATTAAAAGTCGCTGAATATTCAAAAATAGCAGCTGGCAAAATTTACTATATTGGGGTAAAGTATTGTAATCTAAATTCTTTCATTAATTGCAAAAAATCGACTTAAAACACTGTAGTCGGAAATCTTTCAAGACACAAAAAATTGAAGTGGAACGTAAAAAATTTCAAAAAAAAAAAAAAAAAAAAAAAAAAACAGTAAAAATCAAAAATCGTTGATGGCAAAATTTACTATATTAGGCTAGAAGTTTAAAACGAAATATCTTTACCAGATGTGAAAAATCGTCGTGGAACTCGAAAAAACTCTAAAAGTCGCATTGAAAAATGCATTAAAAATCGCTTAAAATGTAAAAAACGCAGGGAACAAAATTTACATTAATGGAGAAAAATAGTATAACCCGAATTCTTTCATAAATAACAAAATCGACGCAAAGCGCAAAGAATCTCTAAAAATCGCATTAAAAATTTGTAAAGGACAAAATCTATTACATTAAGCTAAATTGTTGAAACTGAATTCTTTTTACCAATGTAAAAAAAATCGCTGCGGCATTCATACAATCGCTACAAATCGCATTGAAAATCACATTAAAAAACGATAAATATTCAAAAATAGCAAGGGTCAACATTTACTATCATGGGTAAAACACTGAAATCGGAAATCTTTTATTAATAATAAAAAAAAAAAAAATAAAAAATAAATCAAAGCGGAACGTAAAAAATCTAAAAAGATCGGTAAAAATCGCATTGAAAACCGCATTAAAATAGCTAGATGGCAAAATTTACTATATTAGGCTAAAAGTTTGAAAAAAATTCCTTTTCCGAATGTCGAAAATCCACCGTCAGACTCGAAAAACCACTAAAAGTCGCATTGAAAAATGCACTAAAAATCGCTAAATATTAAAATATTGACAGGAGTCAAAATTGACTCTTTTGGAAGTAAAATATTGTAATTGCAAAGCTTTCATAAATGACAAAAAATAAACGTAAAAAATAACGAAAAATCTATAAAAATCAAATTAAAACCGCGCTAAAAATCGCAATAAAAATTTCTACGATTAAAAATTCGTAAATGGCAAAATTTACTGTATTAGGCTAGAAGTTCAAAACCCAAATTCCTTTTCCGAATTTCAAAAAATCGCTATGGGACTCTAAAAACCGCTAAAAATCGTATTGAAAAATGCATTAAAAATCGTTAAATATAAAAGTATCCCAGAAGTAAAAATTTACTCTAATCGGATAGAACATTGAAATCGTAAATTTTTCATGAATGACAAAAAATCGACACGGAACATAAAAAATCTCGAAAAATCGCATTGAAAATTGTTACAATTCAAAAATCTCAGATGGTGAAATTTACTATATTAGCCTAAAAGTTTGAAACCAAATTACTTTTTTAAATGTTAAAAAATCACTGTGGAGACTGTTGTGGTTACTTACAACCACTGCCATATTTTTATTTAATTTCATTTAGAAAATATTTTTATTAATCTTTATACATTTAATTTTATTATTCGCATTCTAAAATTATTTTAATTCCCTCTTTTTTCAAACTTCCCCTGTAAGCTTTCCTTTCGGGCGTAACATTCCATTTCATTTTAAAATCATAAACGTCGTTTTGAAATCTGTACTTCTGGTAAAAGAATTATCTAAAAAATTCCATAACTTTCTATTTCTGAAGTCATTTCTTTTTGTAGCTCCGCCCAGGGGTGGGCCGGCCCACCCCGCTACCCCGCGATCGCGGGGTGGGCCAAAAAAAAAATACTAAATTTTTTGAGTTTTTTTTTCTTTTCAATAAAACAAAACAAAACAAAAAAAATAATTATGAAATTCAATTTTCCTTTTTCTTTTTCGTGAAGCATTTTTTTTAATTCATTGGTAAGTCCTAATTCCTCCTTTCCCTCTCCCATTAACAATCTTTGGAATATGTGTAAATTACTCATTTTGTACAGAAGCAGAAAGATAGGGGATAAAGTAAAAAACACATAAGGTAAGTTAAGGGTGGAAAGTTGTTCGGTGGGATGGGTCTGACTATGGACATTTGTCTAGTAACTAAACCTGGACAAGGATTAGCTTGAATCATGGAGCTATGAAGATTAAAGGAATCGACATAAATGACGTCATTTGATGACGTTGCTACCCCCACCTTCCGCATCCGCCATATTTAGACGTGTCTTGCACTGGAGACTGCTGATTGGACTACTATCGGTCAAAGTCAAATATGGCGAACGCAGGAGGGGGGGGGAGGGGGAGAACTCGTTTTTCGGCGTCAACACTTTCTACAGAAGAAGATAGTTATGTCTACTCCTTTTCTATTCATAGCTCCATGGCTTGGATGATATAAAGATCAAGGATCTTTGGAAGCAAGGATTAGTTAATAGAGAAAAAAGCGAGGAGGCAATGGTAGACTTGAATAATAGAGACTTTAAACACGGAAATTTTTTAGAATTAGTAATACTGCTATGCAAATATGATCAAATTATAAATAAGTTAATTGCTCATCTTTCCATCCAGATTCAAATAAATATTTCCCATGAAGTCAAACAGTCAGGTTCATTTAGTAATGAAGTAGATTTCACACAAGATTTATCGGTAATGGGGCAGTTGGCACTTTGTGTTCGTCATGTGCAGTATGGAAAGTTAGCTTTTAAAATTGGTTAATGCCCCAAAACAACCGGGGGAGCCCTCTATCTCCAAGTAAAAGGAGAACTTAAAAAGTTTAAACTTCCTTCTTCACAAATAGTGGAGACTTCTTTTGATGATGCAGAAAATATGAGTGAAAGCTATATAAAGGTCAGCGGACACAGCTGAAGAGAGGACAATCCAAATATACCGCATGGGCATTGATATGCAAATGTCCTAATTTAGATCTGACAGGTCCAACAGAATGTTGCAAATTGACAACGGATTTCTTGGGCTTAATGCAAGCTACAACTGCGTGTTTATCTCAGATTCATATAAGGTAATGAAAGTATGGACTTCTGTGAATAAGGAGTCTGTAGGTGGAAATAAACTTCTTCGTCGATTACAAAGAGTAAACACTACTAGGTGGTGGAGTAAGGATCGAGCACTTAATAGCATGTTTGACGAGTCTTCAAAACGTTTTAAGGGGTCTCAGGACTCTTTAAATTGGAAAAATCGAAAAAAAAGACCATTTTCAACATATAATATCTTAAAATGTAATTGATTTTAAGACAAAATTTTATATTGGGATGAAAGATATAAGTATGTTCTTTCATTTCATGTATTTGAAAAATTACAAGATGCAGAATTAGAATTTACAGTGGGCTCCAAAATGTCAGACATTTAACGAGCGGAAAATCGACATAACAGATTATGCGCACGATTACAAAATACATTTTGCGAGTAGAAGGAAAATTTTGGGTCCTACTTATGCTTCACATTGTAATAATTACTCTGAACCTAAATAAATTTGTATTTAAAGCATTTTTCTATTTTTAATACAAAGTTGTATTTAGTTAATGCAAAATTTAGAAATTTTCAACAGTATAATCACCTATAAAGAATATATTTCTGAACAATAAGAAGGAAATTTTAGGTTCAGTTTATACAGACAAACATGAAACATATGTTTTGAAAATTTCATGAAAAAAAATTCAGACTTTTTTGAGATATCGTGCGCGTTATGCCCAAAAACGTCATTTGGAGAAAATTGACTTCAAAATTTCTGAAACGCCGCTTTAGCTATTGAGCGTGTATAATTCTAAAAGCCATAACTTCTGTTCTAATAAGAATTTCAAGGAAACATTTATACCAAAATGTTCAGAAAAGACAGTAGTTTAATGTCCAAAAAAATTAAAATTTCGAAAATTTTAAAGCTTTAAGAGTCCTGAGACCCCTTAAAGATCGGCATAATTTTTTTCAATTGCGTAAGTGTCTACTCGGTATTATCGAAATGAACGATTTCCCGTCATATGTATCCTTTTCGGCAAGATCACTGACTGATAATTGGTGCAAGTTCCAGTATATATTAAAGGCAACCATTCTCAGTGACCCATTCAATATATCTATGTCCACATCGAAACAGCTGCAGATAAGCAGCTTGGATTACTTAACTGTTGCTGACAAAATCCAAACTCTGAAATCTAATCTGCTACAGAAGAAATAAAGAAATAATTTTGATATGATTCTGAAAAACGATTTGCAAAACATCTTCAGAAGTAACTAATAGAAAAGGAGTGCACCATTGAAATTTAGAATTTCCTACCATACAAGAGAATATCCGTAGGGAAACGTCCATGTGGTGAATATTCTCATGATGAGGCAAGAATTATTATCGGATCACCATCAGATGTATTTAACCCTTAAATGCCTGGTGTTGCTTTTCGGCAACATACCCAATTTAAAATACTATTAGAATAATATTGAAGCTATAATTCCTAATGTTGCCAATAAAATACATTCTGAACATATTATTAAATCGATTTTCAACATGTAGATGGCAACACTTGTGCTGTTTAAGAATAAAGATAGATTTATTTTTTTCAATTGTTGTAATTATTCTTTTTGTTTTGTTTGGAAGCTTGCGAAATATCCTATTTTGACCTGCAGTGAGCAAGTAAAATTTATTTCTTATTATAGTTCCTAAAATTCTTGTGTGTTTAATATTATAGAATTTTATCAGGAAAATTATTTTTTCAATTAAACACCAGTATTGCCAATTAGTAACAAACTGTCTTTTAGCCGTAAACTGTGCTTATAACAAAAGATGATTTTTTTAAAGTATTTTTTCCATGATTTATTCAAAAAATGAAAGCCAAAAACATTATTACAATGATTTTTGAAAAATCAGGCATTTAAGGGCTAAGGTAAAGGTTTACAATGTCATCTTAGACACAGTTGAATACACGATTTACTGGAAATGGCTCTCTCGTGAAAGACATTACCTGGTTTGATCCTCGTCGCTTCAGAGAGTTTAAATTGTTAAATGAACTTGCTAAAGAAGCTCTTAATACCTGTCTGGCTTGACGAAAGTCAAGAAAGAATATGTCAAAAAAAGTTGTGCAATTTTCCGTGTACTATGCCGATTATAATCTGTCGCTATTGCTGCAACAATCTCGACGTAGCGAGTTCGCGCGACGTTTCTTTACCGCTTACAGCAAAGAAACGAACGATTCAGAAGAATTCATTAAATATGATGATAAATTCATTAAATATATTAACTTTACAGCGATATCACTGTAAAGTTAATAAGAAATATAAAAAATGCCTAGCTTTTGCATTAGAATTACCGAGAGCTGAATGTCTATGGTCGTATTTATCCAACCTTGTACACAGCTTATAAATACATATTGACTTTATCATGCACGCAGGTGTCTTATGAACGAGTGTTCTCGACATTCGAAATTGTAAAGAACTGCTTCATCTCAAGGACAAGAACTGTTAGATGAGTTAATCCTATTCAGTGTTGAGTGATCTTTTCATTACGATTATGATAAGATAATAGAAGAAGTTGCATCAAATGCAAAAGACCTGTCCAGATATCTAACATTCTAATTAGTTAGAAGTTAGGGTATAAAAAATACTATTCAATTTTCAGGTACTATATTGATATTCTAAACAAACATTAATCAATGTATAAAGTGTATATATGTTGATAATTTCAATAACAAAATAAAATGTACAAATGAAAATAATGCTATTTCAAATAACAAATTAATCAATGTACATGTAACGTTCTCATTGGTCAGAAAATAAATAGCCTTTATAAACAGAGGTAATTTTTCCACGATATTTTTAACAGTGTACAGACAAATCTAAGCGGTTTTTTTACGGCATAATGATGGCATGTTACCCTTCTACGCAAAAGTGAGTCGATCGAAAATCCGTGTGAGGGATAGATGTTCCTAAGTTTTGTCAATGTGCATAGGTTAGGGTCATGGATACCCAATGAAGGATATCTAAATATGGGTTCGAGGCTGAAAAAAGTCACGTGATACCGGTAATTTACCCAAGGAACTTTTAACTGATAACAAGGGAAGATGCTACTGCTTTGCCTGATGAACTGTTTCATTGGCTAGCGGGGATTTACATTACACGTCTAGGGAGCCTTCCCTTCTTTACGCTAGACGTTTTTACCTTGATCACGTGATCAAAACGCAGATGGAATATCCTCCATTCCCTTGGCATACCCGTTGGGAGCTTCTTCACAAATAGTCGCCATCCATTCTAACGATATCACTGGCCGATGCTGACAGCGGAATTGACCCGCCATTGAACCAAACATTTTTTTAATAAAAAGAATAAAAATATCTCAACAGAATTCCTATAAGAAATTTAAAACGCTTTCGTTTATTACGTGTATACCTCTTAATTGTTTAACCCTTTATTGGGTAATGGTAATACACTTACCACTTAATTTTTATTGAAAATTGATCGATTCGCACCGGAATGTTCAGTAAAATATTTTGTTTTTATAATGTACGTGATGTAAAAGCCGCTTTATATTTTCAAATAAATTTGTAGATTCTGGTGGCAGTGAATATTTTCAACATTTCAGCCACAGAATTTACTTTCCCGATAAACGGTTAAAGTTTATATATTCAAAAAGTGAATCAAAATTAAGCAAGTTAACTCCCTCCTCCCCTATACACACAAGTTTTATTTCATGTTAAAATTACTGCAAATTGAAAATAAACTATTAAAAGATACTAATATCTCTCGAATTGGAGTTAAGTCTTCTTCCAGCAAAGTATTGTGCTGATACTTGAAATATTCAAACATTTTAACAATGGGATTGTCGATTGGTGGGCCGATGCATAAGTCTGGTTGGGTGGACCAAACTATGCCAGTCCGCCCCTGGCTCCGCCCCTTAGCCAATAACATTTAAATCAGTTTAATACGTAATTTCAAAATTCGTAAGACTTTACTATTATTTGGCATCTTATCTTAGTGAAATCTATAAAATTTCCTCTAATTTAAAGCAGTTTTTATATGCTTTAGCATTGCAATTTATGCCAACACAGGGCGCTTGTATGTTTGTTCCGCCAAAATTGGCCTGTTTCAAGTATTATAGCAACCCCTTTCCTCCTCTTCTACGGAGAGCTTGTGCACAGTCAGTTGAGTTCGGATTGCAATGCAGAATGGCTCCCTTTTTGCCGTTCTGTGAAAATTCATGTGCGCGCCAGTATGAGAGTGGTTCGGGTTTTAATGTAGAATGGTACCTGCCTTTTTTTCCTCTGCGAATAATCTTGTGTGAGTAAAGAAAGTAGTAAAATGAAAGAATATATATTACGAAGGAGTGATCGGCTACTTATTTTTCTTCTGCTTGAGTTCAGATTTGACAACGGTTCCTCTAACCGTGATGCATCGACGATTTCTTCAGATAATAAAAGTGGATAGAATCTTATTGAATGTCTGCATATCATGTGTTACTTCTTTTTTTTTATTCAACTGGTGTTTGTGTTAGAAGTTGTGGTATTCGATGCTAAAAAAAATCATCTAAATGCGCTACTTCTTTTTACTTGTGCTTACACACTCCCCAAGGGAAAAAATTATTATATTTTCTTTAGTAAGAGCGTATAATAAACGTCGATTGTATGTGTTCATCATAAAAAAAGTACATCTAAAAGAATAAGAGGTGTACTCTACGACAATGCTCTATGTTTTCAAGAGAATTTTCTTCATAAATAAAAAATTTTCAAGGATGATTTGTCATCTGTATATTTCCTGTCTATAATGCGTCCATCATTTCTGTTCTTTCAGGTCAATGCAGGTAATGCTTTTGCCTTTTATTTTTTGTTCTCAATTATCAAATATATGATAAGTAAATTCAGATTTTTTTAATTAATGACTGTTATGTCAAAGTGGTCTTTTGTGGCCACAGCACTACATATATACACTATACGTTTGATCACAAAAAAAATGATTTCTGGATTATTAATTGGAATTTCAATATTAAAAAATAACTTTACAATATTATTCTTTCACCTCCTATCATACAAACCACAACAGTTCTTTTCCCAGTACCGTGAACCTTTAGAAACCTTTATGACATGACAGTTATTAAATTATATTTTGATATAAAAAATTTGTTTTAGTGTATTATTATTGAAATATTTGATATTTATAAAAAGTGGCTTCCTTAAATTTTTACATAATCTTTCTAAAAAAAGAGAAAGAATTCATGGAATATTTACAGTTTATTATTAAGGAAAAATGATTGCTTATGATGTTATTTACAAAAAAGATGAGTTAAGAAAAATAATTTTCTGACTTATAAGTAAATAATTGATTTATTGATGCCATTTTGTTTTGATAATATTTCGAGAACAATTATTACATTATTCTGTTGAATTGACATTATTTTTAAAAGGTGACTTCATATGAGATTATTTTTTTTTTTTTTACTTCACCACATTATTTTAAAATTTATTCGAATTTGTTTTGAAATTTGTTCAGAATTATTTTGAAGTTTATTCAGAATTGTTTTAAAGTTTATCACCATGCCTCCGAAAGCAAATTTAAACCTTTGCATCCAATCTTTTGATGGAAATCCTCAGATGGGCGAATTTTTCTTCGACCAGTTATCAGATTTGCAGGAATTATATTATTACTCTGACAAAGAACTTTTTGCTCTTTTCAAGTCAAAATTACAGGGTACTGCATTACATTTCTTTCTCGAAACACAATTTCAATTAAAAAATTCTAACCTTCAAACCATTCGAAAAGAATTTATTAACTATTTTCTGCCAAGTAAAAAATCTGACACTCTGATGTCTCTTCAAAATTTAAAATTGGGTTCTAATGAGCCAGTAAAAAATTTTTCATATCGTCTGGCTAAACAGCTTCGACTTGCTTATCCTAAGTTAGATCCAGCTGCTCTAGATTCTTTGAAATTTACTCATTTTATTCAAGCTTTACCTAAGAAAATTAAAAGGAAAATTCTAGAAGAAAACATTTCCACATTTGAGTTAGCTCTTGAATGAGCACAATTTTTACAAGATATCTATGGTTCACCACCTACTCAAAAATCTAATCAACATTATGATCAAGTTTATTCTCTGAATAATGAAAATAATGGTGAAAGTTCAAAATTTTCTGATAGTTTTGTTAAACAAGCTCCTGTCAGACATAAAAAGGACAGAGTCTATAGAAATTCGGAAATAGCATTCTCGCCATCTGAATCTCATAATGAACATTCTCCTAGACATAGAGATGTTAAAAAAAGCGTGTAACTTACTCTCCTTCACCTATTAGGCAAAACGTTGCTTCTACAAACAAAACAAACTTTATTCAGCATAGGCCAGATCAAAAACGATCTTTCTTTCCGCCAAAGTTTGACAAGTTTTCTCACAAGAAAAACTTTTCAAAGTATTTTCGCAAACAAAATGTCATCCAATGTGCTTTTTGTGGTCGTTTTAACCATCTTATGGAGTCATGTTACAAGTTTAGACATTTACTTGACTCTTCTTGGCAAAATGCCAACCACACTCAAAACCAGGGTTAGAAAAAACCCAGCCCACTGGGCCCACTAGTCTAAAACCCGGGTTTTTTCGGGTTTTTCTGATAAAACCCGGGTTTTTTCGGGCTTTATTGAGTTTTTTTGGAGAGCACTTTAAGCTTCTAATTTTCATACACATAATACCTGAATTCTCCATTTATCAGTGAAACTTGGGCATAATTTGCATTAATTATGAATTAACAAAAAGTATATAAAAAGAAAAAAAAAATCAAATTAATTTAAAAGGTACATCTGTATCTCATGGACTAGTTTGCTGAACTAAGCATATATTAAGTGAACAGTGAACCACAAATGGATTTCTTTATATAATTCTTACCTTAAGTTAAACATGTTAAATTTATATAGTTTCTTTCATTCACTTCAAATCAGAAATCAGTTGAAGACTTTTTTTTTTCTTTTGAAAGAAATGGGATTCGCAATAATATATTTGAAAATTTTAGCAAAATTTGCTACACATATATTGCAACAGTATTAAATGTTAAATTAGATTGTCATAGAAGTCAGTAACATTTGTAAATTTATATCACAAATGGCGATACACTTATTACTAGCTTTGCTGCTTTATCAACTCCAAAATGATTACGTAACTTGCTCCAAACCAGACCAAATGTGGAAAAGTATTGTTCGATTGAAGCAGAGGTAGCTGGTACTGAATGTAAAGAAAAAACTCACAAAATCCAGGAGGAAACTTATCTGTTTCACTCTTTTTTGCCATAATCTGAACCATTTTTGTGTGGAAAACTCCTTTATAACACTTTCATTGAACATTGAAGCAGGATAATAAATGGGATGATTAATCTTAAAAGCTATAACAATGCAAACAATCAGGATGGGGTTCAAGTGCAATCTTTTTGCATGCATTAAGATTTAAAGCATTTGAATACATTTTAGATTACAGGCATGAAAATCTTTTTTCTTTATTTTATCTCTGCTTAGAAATTCCTTTAAATCTGGTTCTTTTGAAATATATTTAAATTGGCCTTTATCTTTGCATTCTCAAACCTTAGATTAAATAATGATACAGTTGTGAAAGCACAAGAAAATTTGAAAAAACTCACAGTGGGTTTTTTCAATGTCCGGAAAAACCTGGGCGTGTTTTTCGGGCTGGGCCCACTTGGGCAAACCCTAACAGCCACTGACTATTAACCCAATTTTCCAGTTTTCACCCATACTCATTCCTTATATTAAATAATGTTACAGTTGTGAAAACATGAGAAAATTTGAAAAAACCCACAATGTTTTTTTTTCAAGTGGTCCTGCTCGAAAAAACCCTCAGATTAAATAATGTTACAGTTGTGAAAACATGAAAAAATTTGAAAAAACCCACAATGTTTTTTTTTCAAGTGGTCACTTGGGCAAACCCTGTCTAACAGCCACTGACTGCTAATTCAATTTTCCAGTTTTCACCCATTCTCATGCCTTATAATGTTGTTGTTAATAATGCTAAATAATGTTACAGTTGTGAAAACATGAGAAAATTTGAAAAAACCCACAATGGGTTTTTTCAAGTACGCATGCCCGAAAAAACCCGCAGATTAAATAATATTAGTTGTGAAAACATGAGAAAATTTGAAAAAACCCACAATGGGTTTTTTCATGGGTTTTTTCAAGTGGGCCCGCCCGAAAAAACCCGGGTGGTTTTTTTCGGGCGAGCCCACTTGGGCAAACCCTGCTCAAAACTCCCATTTTTCTTCGAATTCTTCTCAAAGAAAGAAAAACTTTACTTCTTCTTCTAAAAATAAAAATGATGATAAAAATTATCATTTAAACAAGTAAGGGAGATTGGTCCAACTGACCGCCTTCTCTCCCAATCTTACTCGTTGGGGTCAGTACACTCCTGTGACAATACAAACGAATGTCAGATTGACAAAATTTCTTCTTCAACTACTTCCTTTTCAAGCGCTGTTACACAGACATCACCAGTGATTCAAAAAATGTAACAGACCTTGCTGTTCGTTAAATTCTTTGCCATTAAAGTATTCTTCTCAAATTGAGGATTGTGTACAACAACGACACGTAATTTGCAGCTCTTTTGACAACACTTATTCACTTCCATGTATAATTATGAATGTTCAACATAATGAGATATCAACTCTCATTGATTCAGGCTCAACATTAAGTTTGTTGGATCATGAATGCTTTAACAGCATTAAATCCAAAATCCATTATAAATATTTATCTAGAAATGTTTCTGTATCAACTATAAACTCTACAATTCTTCTGTTTATTTACGTGTCAAACACTTGAATTCTCCATCTGAATATTTTATTTTTAAGCCTGCTTTGAAAGTAAAGCTCTTATTTTGCATGACTCATTGCATTCTAAATCTTCAATTCAAAAAGATTTATTCTTAGTGGTATGTCAGAATATATCCAAAGTGGATGTTCATTTAAACAAACATACAATTCTTGGTGAGTGCATTAATATAGATGAGAATGATATTGAAAAATATTCCTATGATTCAGATTCAGAAAATGAATATTGTAATTTAATTTTACCATCTGAGGAAATTAAAAGAAAACGAATACAAGAACTGTCACCAAATGATTTTGACTTAAAGCACTTGTGCCCACATGAAAGTGACTGTTTACTAAAATTATTGTGCAATAAAGCTCAAGCATTTTCTAAATCCTTAGACACTTTGGGTCATACAGACCTAGTTAACCCTCAGTTTTCAATCATGAATTCTTATCCGGTTAAAACCCCATCTTTTCCTGTGCCACAGGCACTAGAGCAAGAAGCTCTTGACCAGATTAATCAAATGCTAAATGCTGGCAGTATAGAAAGATCAAATTTATCTTGGGCTTGCCCCATGCTGTTAGTTAAAAAGAAAAGAACTGACATGTCAAAACCTCAAAAATATCGTTTAGCTTTAGATCTCCGATTATTAAATTCTATTATTATTCCGTCTTCATATCCTCTACCTAGCATTCAAAACCTATTAGTATAATTGTCAAAATTTAAATACTACAGTACACTGGACTTACCCTCTGCGTACTGGCAGATTGCGGTACCTAAAGAGATGCAGGATAAGCTCAGTTTTACCACTCCATGGTGAATGTTTACCTACCTTCGTCTTGTTTTTGGCTTGAAGACAGCTGCAAGTACTTTTCAACAGTTAATTGATTCAGTTATTCAGTTATCCGAAATTGACTCTTGTTACGCATACCAGGACGACATAGTTGTTGGCGCTAATTCGTTTGAAGAAATGACCGCGAAACTCACAAAACTCTTGGATACTCTTATTGCTAACAACATTACTCTTTCTCCTGAAAAATGTTCTTTTATGCAAACTAGCATTAACTTTTTAGGCTTCCACCTCACTGATCATAAAATTCTTCCAATTACAAGCAATATTTTGAAAATTACTTCTTTTCCAAAGCCAAAAACTAAGAGGCAGACAAAGAGTTTTATTGGCTTATGTTCCTTTTACAGGTCAATTATACCTCATTTTGCTAGATTGATTACCCCTCTTATTGAAATCACCAAACCTAAAAATAAATTCTGTTGGAAATCTGAACAAGAAAATGCATTTAATAAATTGCAAGAAAATTTCTTCCATAAGCCCATGCTCAATCTTCCAAATTGGAATGAGACCTTTTATGTTCATACAGATGCCTCAAAGACAGCAATCTCAGCTGTTCTTATGCAAAAAATTCAAGGTGAACTTCGTCCCATTTCTTATTACTCCAAAACTTTATCTCAATCTGAAAAACAGTACCCAGCCATTAAACTGGAACTTTATGCTATTTATAAAGGTATAACGGCTTTTAAATATTACATTTTTGGCAGACCCTTCATTCTTTTGTCTGATGCTAAACCTCTCAATAATTACAAAAAATTAACATATCCTGCTGACATCACTACACGTTGGATGTTAGAACTATCTGAATACTTTTACACATTCCAGCATGTTCCAGGCAAAGAGAATGTGTTAGCAGATTTTCTAAGTAGGACACCTCATATTCCTACTGAAGATCTCCATACTATCTCTGATCTCATTTTAGACAAGAAGTACTGCCTATTGTTGATGATCAAAATTACCTACATAATGAATTTGCTCAGTATCCATGTGGATTAATTGGTAAAAAACAGCATAACTGCCATCTTCAAAGTGGCCCTCCATCTACAAATAATGCTGGTAATGAAGACTCATTGTTAGAAATTTTTGATCAAACCATCCTTTCTGAACATGAAAAAGATCCTCAAATTAAGAAAATTTATGAAGATATTAAAACTAATAAAATATATAAAAGTTTAAACGGTTATTACATTAATCCAAGTAATGAGTTGCTTTGTTATAATGGACACTTCTCTTCAGAAGACATTGAATTACATACAGCTGTTTTACCACCTTCACTTAGAGCTAAAGCTTTAAGAATTGCTCATATTACTCATACTGTATTCATAAAACCATTGTTATTTTAAAGAAAAGATTCACTTGGAAAACTCTACTTTCTGATACAATCAATTATGTCAACTCTTGTGAAATTTGTTTAGTAAATAAAAATCATAAGAAAAACACTGCTCCATATCTCCCAGCACCAATTCCTACAGCTCCCAATCAAAAAGTTTCGATGGATTTACTTGGTCCTTTGAGAAATCACCAGTTTGTTATGACTGTAATCGACCATTTTTCTCGTCATCTTGAATTATATGCCTTGAATAGCATTCATGCTGAGTCGGTGACTAAAGCTCTGTTGAATTACATTTCTACTCATGGAAAACCCGAGTTAACTCTTACAGATCATGGTTCCCAGTTCACTAGTGATTTGTTTTCTTATTTCAACAAAAAACTTGGCATAAAGCTAGAGCACAGTACAGTAGCGCATCCACAGGCTAATGGATTGAGTGAGAGATGTAACACTCAAATAAAGTCATCTGTGAATACAATGGCTTCCCAAGGATTTGATGTTCCAACTGCTTTAAAAATTCACCAGTCTATATACAACGCTACACCTCATCCAGCCACAAAATTTACTCCAAATCTTCTTCATTTTGGAAGGGAGGTGAATGATATTTATGCCAATTATAAAACTCGCAAGACAGAAAATGCACAATAGCAGTATTAACAATGACTTAGACTCGTAGGCTTTTCAACATTCAAATAAAGATCCATTAAAAAAATTAATGTAGTTTAGAATAAAATAAAACAAGTTGGAAATTGCTCGTTAAACGTGGCAAATGAGGTGCGTTCGTACTATAACTAGTTTTATAAATATTTTTTGCACGGCATATTGTACTGAATGTATATTTTAGTGCACTTCATAAGTGTCTATCAATTCCATTCTGTTCGAAAGGCTGTAACATCATTAAAATGCATTTAAAATAATTTTTTCCCATTGGCCGTAATGTAACGAAAAACTTTTGAATGTCCCTGTTAGGGCTGGATTATTTATCAATATATCGACAAATATTGATATTTTTTAATTATCACAATAACAGTATCCAAGCTCTGCCTCTGACGATAGATCCCAATATCGATATCTAAGTTCTGACTCTACCAATATAGCCCAAGAACATTTTTCTTTCCGTACCGCGACATTAAACCATGCAAAAAAGTGCAAAATATTCCGTACCAATATCGCAATACTTTCTCAAATCCTTATTTTGGCGAGGGCAATTATTCAGCGTCCCGCTCTATTCAGAGCAGAATATCCATCTGCAGTGATTATCTCTTTTTGTTCATATCCCAAAACGTTATCTACATTTGCTGTTACCGCATATTTCGTTGCTCGTTCGTTATTAAATAATGCTCCTTGCTCGTTCGTTGCTGAATAAATCTGTTATCGTCTAGGTTTAATTCCGCCGCTGTTATTGTTCTAGACCTATTGATATGCATCAAGGCTTTGATATATCATGGGCTAAAATATGTGCCGAGTAAAGAATATTATTGTAGCTTAACAGCTGGAAAGCTCGGCTCGAGAACAACCAATCAGAGTACGCTAATGGTAATAAGTAAGCTTAATATAAGCTTCGTAATAAGTAAGCTTTGCCTTTTTGCTTTTCGTTACCATGGTAAAGCCTCTCCGCTTCTTCATTGGTTGCTTTTGAGTTAAATTTCCTAGCTACTAACGTCTAGAAATTGCCTCTGCTGAGCCGAATTATTCGTCATTTGTATGATCTAATTTTTTTCTGCCGTATTAGCGGTATAGTCAGGGGCGGCGCCAGAACTTGCCCGACGGGGGGGGGGGGCATGGTATCCCCGACAGAGGGGCCGAATTAGCCCCTGCGCACCCGACCGGAATCCGAAAATTACATTTGAAGTCAACCCGCAACCCGACCCGAACCCGACATATTTCAATCTGCATCCGGCCCGAACCCGAAATACTTTAACCCGCAACACGAACAGAATCCGAAAGGAAAGGAAAGTAAATAAAGTTTTAATGCAAATGTGAAAAGTAATCTATAATTACATCTCTAATACCAATTTTATGTTTTCCATAGAAAAATGGACAAATCTGTATTCTTTAATATTTGACTATAGTAAAATGAATAGCAGACACCTTGTTAGATGGAGTAGTGCATCGGGTCGGGGTCGGGCTGTACTTAATTTTCCTTTTTCAGGTCGGGATGACTCCAACTTTCTTTCTGCTGGTCGAGTTCACCCTAGAATATTTCTTACTGGTCATATTTATGCTTTTTGCAAGTTGGGTTTTTAGGATTTTCAAAAAAACATTTGAGCAGAACTGGTGTTTTAAATGAAAATAAATATCTATATGAATATGGATGAATATATATTCAATTTACTGCATCAGATATAAAATGTATATAAGAAATGTGATCACAGATTATTCTCTCTTTAAGAACCATTTTTTTTTTTCGTGCTTCGGAATATGAAAAATATTACCAACATTTCTTTTCTGATAAACAGAAATATATATGTACCGTATTTGTGATAATTTTTGCACACATACACATGTTACATGTATGTAGATTGGGAGGTGACCATTATTCAAAAGTATAAGCGTACGAATATACAGGGGCGCGCCGACCCAGTGTACAAAGTGTGCACCGCACACAGGCGCCAGAATAGTAAAGGCGCCAAATATTTTAGTCGAAGCTGAAAAATTTGGAAAACTTTTATCCAGTTTAAATTATTAAAGCAGTATTTAAATCGAAAGTGCGTCATTTCTGACACATTTATGAGTTTATTTTTACTTATAAGACATATGAAATTTGCAGATACTCGTCAGCAGCTTAGCTTTAGGGGTGGGGGAGGGTAGAGTCTCAAACCGAAAGGCGCCTCGTTGCCGAAGGGTCACGGTCGTAAGGCGCACGGAAGGCTTAAGTTCGCCGTCAAGCGCCTAAAATAAATTAAAAAAAGCTAGAAACATGAAAAATTTGGAAGGGCAACCGCGAATGTCCCTTTTGACATCCCTGCTCTAGATCAGGCCTGTCCAGCATTTCAGAAAGCAGGGGCGCACTACAGCTGTTGGCAAACATGGAAGGCTGCATTATTCAAATAACTGAAAATATATAACATTTCTATCTTGCAGCAGTATTGGTAGTGATACACATACTGACGATATAAAAAGAGATATATGGTAGATATTATATTGCAGAATAGTAAAGCAACACAAGCTTCCAGGTTATGCACGGTACCCAAGTAAAAGTAAATTGCCGAATAAAGCACAAATCATTCATAGCAATCGGCTACATTATAACGAAAACAATAAATAAATAACACAGGATGTAGCTCAAACTGCAATGCATGTAAAAAAGAAATGAAAAACTCCATTCGATTCCAAACAAATTTAATAATCACGCCTATCATTGTATGGAACGCATAAAAGCGATCCTGTGAGCATGTAAGAAAATTTCATGTCATTTTCAGCCGGGAAACATGTTTTTGAGAACAACCTCAAAAGAAATTACGTTTTATTGAAATTTTAATTGTATATTTTATAGATTGCTTCGAACAAAGAATAATCGGTCAAGAACGAGTTTCAGTCGCATACAGAGAGTTCATACAATGAATTTATTAATTACTAGCTGCAATCTTACAAAATATAGTCGTTAAATGAATAATAAGACTTTGCAAATAACTTGGAATTATTTTATTAAATATTTTTCAATAATTGCCTTCAATAATTGAATTCAATTGAAATGAAAAATGCTGACTGTTTATCATTGTGATCCGTCTTACCTAAAGCAAAGACTTTGTACAAAATTTAATCTTGCCCTTGTGCCAATTCTGCTTCGAAAGAAGGTCGTAAAGTTGCATGGCCACTTTCGTCTGTGCCACGATTTTTTAGATAGGTTTTTTATTAATATCTTGGCTAATTATCAACAATTCTTTTGGCAAATCATTATCGACAGTTCTTGAATGATTTCGTATCGATAGGTACCTCGAACTCCTTTCAAATCCCACGCCGAGCGCCCGCCAAATAAAGTTTATGTATAACGGAAAACTGCGATTTTCTGAAAAACTATATGACTTAGGATAATTGCTATAGTTTTCCTGCAAGATTTAAATAAATTCCAATTACTACTAATGTTTTCAAAATTTTATTTTCAGTAGATTCGAAAATAGGAGGGGGGACATAATTCGAACGACACCCCCCCCCCCCTTTGATGATTTTTAATTGTATGATTTTATCTTTAACTCGATATTTTTTTTTATTATTCGTACCCGCTCACTGTGTGAAAATAGGGGAGAAGCTGTTAATTATTCAGATTTGTTATGTAAATTTTTTTCATGATTTTTGGAAAATTGTATGTGGTAGTAATGAACAAATTAAAACTTTAAAATGACCTCTACTTTCTGATGTAAAAAATGAGTTAAGAGGAGAGGAGTGAGTGCTTAGTAAAGTACAAGCCGAAAGCTTTAAAACAATATGTCACATGAAAAAATTCATTTTATCAACCCCCCCCCCCCCCACGGCGAATGCCCCCTAATAATCTGGGGTCAAACATAGGCTTCACCAAACGAAGGCCCGTGAAGAGTTTCACCTTCGGCCAAGCCTTCAAATGAGCTGCCCAAATCTTAATTAGGAGCTCGGTTAGAAAACTGGCCCCCAGGGGATGGAATCTGAGTGAGAAGTTAGAAAGGTTCATAATATGAAAGAGTGGTTCAAGGGTTTTCCGATGATATATAACATGAGGATTTAGCAGGCGTGCTGCGTATGTACCGCAAAATTACAAATCTCGAAGCTTTTAGCTAAACATTTCATCACCAGGGGGAGAACTCTATTCTTAACAAAACTGCTTCTGAACGAAACTCTGCTAAACAACCTACCCATAGTCAGTATATACTAGTCATCAGCCTTATATTAGTATATATTAGTCAACGGGGTGGCGGACTTAAGCAATAATTTAAGTAATTTGCTGAAATTACCATTCGAAAATAATGGTAAGTACACTTTGAAATATTTATATTAAAAGTAATATTTATCCGAGGGCTCTGCCAAAAACCCGTATCTAAAACGGTAGAAAATGGTTCAGTTTTAAATATTTGATCCTCTGCTGTGCAAACAGCTGAAGCACCCAACTTTTAGGAATGTCCATTATTTGCATAACTGACAACATTCCTTATTTTTAATTCAAACAACAATATTTTTAATCAGAAATTTAATTTAATAAATGAAATAAAAAAAGAACCCTGAAGAAACAAGACACATTTCATTAAATAAATTTTTTGGTTCCAAATTCGTTCATTTGATTTGGAGAAAACACCCGGAAATTTATTTGGCTTGGCAGCTATGCATTTACACTCCTTGAAAAAAATTATAAAGTTTTTTTTTTTTTTTTGGGGGGGGGGAGGCTGCTGGGGGGTTAGGAATATGGGGCGCCAATTGAAGGTCCCGGATACTGTTGGCGCGCCTCTGCGAATATATAAGTGTTAGGAATTGAAAAACTTTTCACTAAATAGACGTGTCCGCTTTTTCGGGAGTGTACATTTTGGAAATCTTATTGTATATAGATTTTTAACCTGAAAAAATATTTTGTAGATTATTTTGAAAAATCGGATCAACCCGAGTCGGACCGCAAGAGTCAAAACCCAACCCGAACCCGACCCGCAGCAAAAAAGTAGAAGTCAACCCGACCTCGACCCACAACAAAAAAAAAATATAGTTTCAACCCGGGGTCGGGTCGGATGCGAGTAAAAGTGGGTAAACCGACCCGATGCAGGACTCTAGGCCGATTTCGTAATATATATTAAAAAAGTCTCGAAGCCCGAGTTCGGTAAAATTTTCGTTCATTAAGCTCGGTCAGGGCTTAATTTTTATCTCAAGACTCGGATCGGGCTGAGACTAAATTTTATTTTTTTAAATGTTGGGCCGGGTAGGAATTTCATTCTTCCAGGGACAAGTCTGGGTCTTGAATTTTTTCTGTAGATTCGGGCCAGACCGGGACTGTATTTTATTCTTTCAGGGCCATTAGGATGATAATTTTTTTCTCACGAGTAATGTCCCGGTAACGTTCCTCCTTTATTAGTAGAGAAAATGGACGATAAAACAGCACATCTTTGTTTGTTTCTTCTTCTTTCTTTTTTGTTTGCGTTTTTTAAATAAAAGGCGGAGTATTTGGTTAATTTCTAGAGAAATTAATCAAATCCCGGCAATTTCTGAAGAAATTAATCAAATCACCCTGGGCCAAAAATGCAAAAAAAGCAGACAGATCGTGCCGGCATGGTATGCTTGTAACAGGAAATGCGCAAGTGTTTAGCTTTTATAACGGGGCGGGCAAACAATAGTTCAGCTTGATACTATGTTAATTTAAACAATAACATAAAAAACACTCTTTGTTTACCCATTCAATTTATAAAAATACTCGCCAAGCACTTTTTAATAAAGGTTAAAGTGAGCAGATGTATTTTACCATGTCTTATCTCTTCTTGGATCTTATTTCGTATAGACGCCTAAAGATTGCGGTCAATCGAATAAACATTAAACAGAAGAGCACATGAATTCTAAGACAATATATAAGGTATTCGGTAACATCCGGCCGTTGTGACGACTGTGACTGACTTGTGATTGAATTCTCTCGTCTCAGACTAAAGAATAAAATTTTAATTTAGAGTATCAGGGCCGAAACTAGCCTTTTTTGCACACGGGGCAACAGGGGTGCCCAGAGAGGGGTTTGGTGACGCAAAATGCGTCATAAAATTTATTTTTGGGGGGGAATTTAGAGAAAAGGTACATTTTGGGGGGGATTTTTAAAATCTTAATACTATTTACCTTTTTTTCCACTGTTGATAAAATACTTGATTTTTTTTTAATATCACTTTTAACTTCTTTTCAACATTCAATTTCCAGAAATGTTCATGTTTCTTTCATTCTTTAAATTCTAGATAAGGGCAATAAGAACCCATTTTGCATCTTAATATCTTTGAAGGTAAAGAAAAAATACTAGACATACAGGTGGGAAAATGTTTAACACATTCTGAAAGGCAATTAGGAACGCAAGACGTGATAAAATGAATAGCTTTCCATAAGCGTCTTAAGCAATTTATTATATTGTTTGACAGGGTCGTATCGTACAGTCTGAATACAAAAATACATTCTTGATGGGTATGATAAGAAATAACAACAAAATAAGCATTTCAGAGAAAGAAACAACGCTAAAATAAATTCTAGAGGATTTTCAGAAAACTAGGATTTAGGTACAGTATATTTTACTGATGTTAGAAGAGTAGTATTGTATGTCATTAAAATAGTATAAGGTAAACAACCTGTACAGAGAAAAAGACTTACACCTAGTGATGGGCGATAACGAGATGTTTTTATAGATTTTATCGATTGTAAGGACATCGCGATATTTTTCGATTGTGTATAATTGCATTTATAACATACTCGATTCGATTTTATCAAGAATCGTCTGCGGATAAACTGGAATGAGTCGTGTTAATAAGGACTAGTTGGCTACGCCCACTAGTGCGCCCCTTCTTTAATTAGGGCCTCTAATTTATATGTAACCTTGTAATATGAAATCTCAAACTGGGTCCGCGCTGCATATTTTCGAATAGTAATTTCAGGAAATATCTTGAATTATTGGTTAAGACCGCCACTCGATCTGTTTGAAACTTTAAGACAGTTTATAGCACATAAGAAAAAGTGTAAAAAAGAATGGAGTGTGATATTTCGAGGAGGTGGGGAGCTAGAATTATTTTTAAAATCTTAGCTTTTGTTACCGCAGCAAATGTTTTAAATTCTTGTTTAAGACCGCCACCATCCCGACCCATGTATTTACGGAAAGATTGCGTAAAGGAGTTTCGTTCAGATATGCTTTTGTTAAGAATAGAGTGCATTCCCTGGTGGTGGAATGTGGAACTAACATAACGCGATTTTGTTAAAATTAGGAAATCTAACAAGTCGATCTGTTTGAAACTTTAAGATATTTTATAACACATAAGAAAAAGTGTAAAAAAGAATGACACGTGAAATTCCGGGAAGGGGGGAGGGGCGATAGATTTCTATTTAAAAAGTTAGCGTTTCTGACCGCTTTAGGTGCCTTTTTTGAGGGAGTCCTGAGGTATATGCTACTTATTTAATATAAAATTGTCTAAAGTTTAGTTACCACTATTTCCGAATAGTAATTTTAGCAAATATCTTAATTTCTTATTAAGACCGCCACCACCTCGAGTAACATATCTACTTATAGGTTGTTTAACGGAGTTTCCTTCTGATACAGTTTTGTTAAGAATAGAGTGCGCTCCTTGGTGGTGGAGTGTGGAACTAACATAACGCGATTTTAATAAAATTAGAAATTATAACAAGGCGATCTGTTTGAAACTTTAAGATAGTTTATAACACAGAAGAAAAAGTTTATAAAAATAGCGTGTGAAATTTCGGGCGGGGGGGGGGCGCTAATTTCACGAATTGATTTATTTCTATTATATACTTATTTTACAAGGCAGGCACGTGATGTTTCATTGCAGTATACTTCTGAACGGTGTCCGATTTTTAAAAATACAGCATAAATGTTACTTATGCCGGATAAAAACGTCAGAAGTATTGATACCACTATTTTCGAATAGTAATTTCAGCAAATATAATAAATTCTTGGTTAAGACCGCCACCCCCTCGACTAGCATAGTTTCTGATAGGTTGTTTAACGGAATTACGTTCAGATACAGTTTTGTTAAGAATAGAGTGCGCTCCCTCGTGGTGGAATGTGGAACTAACAGACCGCGATTTCATTTAAAGTAGGAAATCTAAGGCGCATCCCACACTAAGGCGACATGTAAGACATGTCGCTTGAATTCAGGGGAAAAACTGGTTTAAAACAGGTTTTAATCAACTTTCTTCTTTGTTTCGATCGGTTTTTTCTCCCAAATGTTGTGCTTCATGTTTCCTGTCGTCTCAGTGTGGGATGCGCCTAACAAGGCGATCTGTTTGAAACTTTAGCATAGTTTATAACACATAAGAAAAAGTTTATAAAAAATGGCGCGTGAAATTTCGGCCAGGTGGGGAGAGGAGGAGGAGCAAAATATTTCTCTTTTGTTTCATACCGTTTCAGGTGCGTTTTTTTGACGGAGTCCTCAGATACATGCTACTTATTAAATATAAATATGTCAAAAGTTAAATTACCACTATTTCCGAAAAGTAATTTCAACAATTATCTTAAATTCTTGCTGAAGACCGCCACCCCCTCGAGTAACATATCTACTGATAGGTTGTGTAAAGGAGTTTCGTTCAGATACGCTTTTGTTAAGAATACAGTGCGTTCCCTGGTGGTGAAATGTGGAACTAACAGACCGCGATTTCATTTAAAGTAGGAAATCTAACAATGCGATTAGTTTTAAACTTTAAGATACTTTATAACAAATGATAATGAAGTATAAAGAAGAATGGCGTGTAGCATTTGAGGGGGGGGGGAGGGAGGGACGCGAACAAATTTAGGAAATACAGCTGGACGATCTGTTTGAAACTTTAATATAGCTTATAAAACATAACAAAAATTTTAAACATCAGGCCGCGTCAAAAATCATGGTGACCATTACCCCGCTTCACCCCCCCAAAGGGGGCACTTTTCTAAATTTGGCAGATACCCGTCATGTGATATATCTTCGCATTTTGTGGGGGAATGGGGTGGCACGAACAAAATTGGGAAATATAACAAGCAAATCTGTTTGAAGCTTTACGATAGTTTAGAAAGGGTTTACCAAAATTTAGAAGATGTTCCATGGCGATAAATGTACAGGACGTTTTGAAAGGAATATTAAACGAAACCCTTTGTGCGATCTATGATCACGCTTACCCACTTGTTCTTATTTCTTTGGCCAGTTTGCTGCTAATTGTCGAAAGGGATCGACAATAAGTATCAAAAATTCTAATTTTTGATACTTAAACTCTCCTTACCGTTTCATACCTACTCGCGACTTTTCAACCTTTTGTAACCAAGGAACGCCGTCACATGACTTTTCTACAATTATGGCTCCATTATAGCCTCCCTTCGGTTTGTTGTTTTTTAATTCCATCTGTTTTCAGTTACCATGTATTTACTAAATACTGCTTGATAAACATATAAAAACAATGACTTTAATAATCGATTGTAGGTTCTCGGAAGTAATCGATGACTATATCGATTGTGTTTTTTACGATTGCGATTTTTTTTTATTGGTAAATCTTTCGAGAATCGCCCATCTCTACTTCCAGCCACGAATTATTTTAGGGGGAAGGTAGAAATTTACAGAAAAATTAGATTTTTTTGGGAGGGAAAGGAGGATTAATTACTAGATAATAAGACTGAAAAATTATAGTGTGAAAGAAAAACACATACAGAATACAAGGGCTTACAATAGATTTAGGACTATGTTTTAATGGTATAATGTCTGCCATTTTATAAGAATCGGTACTTGTATAAGAGTATATTGTATGTTGTTAAAGCAGTATAAAGAACAACCTGCACTGAAATAAACGCTTCAAGCCACAGTTTATTTTAAAGGGGGGAGGGGTGATTAAAAGAATTTTTTGGGTGAGTGAGATTAAACTGTATAACTAGTTAGCATAAAAAATGATTGGGAAATCTTAAGCGTTAAGATTTAATCTTAAACAAGGGCGTATGTACATGCAAATGTACATACACGTTTGATGTATACGACTCGTCTTTAATATTTTAGTTTTCTTAAAACGATATGTAATCTTTGTATTTAAGATTTATTTTGTAATAATTTAAAAGATTTTTCTTTAAAATACTTGTAAGTAAATATTTATTTTCATAAAAAATTAGCTTTATTTATTAAAACGTTTATAGTGACGTATTAACACAGGCTTGTCTGTCAGGACTTATGAATATGAAAACAATCAGATTGCTAATAATAAAATATATATCTTCATTATTTATTACGCTGTTAAAACTTTTATTTTATGTTTGTATGATAGTACGTAAGAATACTATCATTTAGAGGTCTGCACGGGCCGGAATTTCCAGGCCCGAGCCGGTCCGAACGAAAGCTATTTTGGCCCGGCCCGGTGTAAAAATTGAAAGTTTGTCCCGGCCCGTTTACATTTTTACCGTTCTCGGCCCGGCCTGTACAAAAATCAGTGAAAACAGGCCCGGCCCAACTCAATTTCTACAAAAAATTCCGTTTTTTCTCGACATACAATTTAGATTCTTTTAATGAATACTACATGCATATTTATGGGAACATTTTACAGTATATTTTAAATTACTATGTGTTCGCAAAATAGAAAACACACAATAGTAAACATTAACGATTACTTACAGTGTTTTTCTCAACGTCTCTATAGACGTTTCAAAATTTAAATAAGGGTTCATTAAAAGATTAATGTAGTTTAGAATTAAGGGTTAAAAAACATGATAACTTTGAAGCTGTATAATAAAAAGTAGATTTGTGAAAATATTTCTGTCATTTTTAAGTCTTTTCTCAAATCCAAAGGAGCTACATTTTGACACATTTATGAATTCATTTCTTTTGGGAAACGCATGAGATTGGCAGGTATTCTTATTCAGAAACCATGTAAATACCGTTTTTTTCGTAGATAAAAGTAATGTATCTTTCAGAAAATACTGCCAAAGTTAACGTTTTGAATCGAATTTCTGGAAGCGATAGCACAGGAAAGGAGAAAAACGTACAGCCACGTGACAAGAGTCTCTGTTATCTCTGTACGTAATTTATCAAAAATGGAAACGCTATTCGATTCCAAATGCCTTCAATACTCAGGCCTGTCAATTTTATACCTTTATAGTTAAAAATGAGTCAGAAAATGTGCCTGTTGAGCAGTAAATATGAGAATCACCTTAAGGTACATTTCCAAAGATACTGTTAATAGAAGTTCATTATCGCTATTAATACTTTTATAAAACATAATGCCTGTCCTGCACATCCTGAGAACGATTAAGACCAGTTCCGTCCCGGCATAAGTCTGCCGAAAAAATTAAACCCGGGATCAGGCATCATGTAACTGTACGATGCCGATCTCTACGATGGACATGTTACATTTCTGTATTGATGTTGTTAAACTCGCATCGGCTTGTAACGCACATTTATACTTCTCGAAAAAGTCATATTCATTGAAAATGGCTCGTATTTTATCTGCTTCTCTCAAATTCTTATATTGGGCCGATAGGCCCGATTAAATTTTTTTATCGGCCCTGCAGGCCCGTTCAATTTTTTTTGTCGGCCCGGCCCGTTTATTTTGTCTGTCGGCCCGGCCCGGCCCGGCCCGTTGAAAAAATTATCCTAATTCTGCCGGCCGGGTACGGGCCTCCGGCCAAGCCCGTGCAGACATCTACTATAATTAACTAATTTAATAATAAGCATATAGTTTTCAATTGATGTTCTGTTTAGGGGGGGGGGGGACTCAGTGTTAATATATGAAGATTTTTTGGGCGGGAATTTGCGTCATTGGGTTTGGGGGGGATGGTCACCACTGCGGGGCAAGCATGGATTTTGGCGCCTCTTCCGCAAAGTATATTTACAAAGAGAATTTTACTAATTTTCTTATAGCCGATTTATTTTAAAATTTAAAATATGTAATCTTAAAATATTTAATACTGAACTACGTAATCTACAATGGCGGATCCAAGGGGGAGGTAACGGGGGTTATGACTCCCCTCTGAACGCCAGCAAAAATATTCTAAAGATCAATTTTGATATGAAATACACAGTAGAGTCCCGATTATCCGAATCCCGCTTAACCGAGTCCTGTTTAACCGAGTTTCCGCTTTCACCGAGTTATTTTCTTCTGATGGACTGATGGCTTCTATTATTATGAAACAGCTATTATAAACGAAGTATTAGGTGAAGATGAAAGAGCAGTCGTAAAAAGTTAGAACTCTGATTTTCTGGTCAGAATGGGAAGGAAAAAAAAAAAAAATTATGGCCATTATTTTTCTTTCCATTCTGACCAGAAAATCAGGGTTCTATTTTTTTACGACTACTCTTTCATCTTCACCTAACACTTCATTTATAATGTCTGTTTCATAATAATAGAAGCCATCAGTCCATCAGAAGAAAATGATCAATTCCAAAGGTATAATCCTTCATTTGGCGCCCCTATATTCTGGCGCCGGGACACATGCCCCCTCTGTCCCCCCTTAGTTTCGGCCCTGGGTAAACTCATAAAAATTTGATGTAATTTGGGCATGGTGAAAAAACGGAACATTTAACATCCGGCGTAGTTGTTCCGCGGGACGAATCCCGGGATCCCTGAAAATCGGGACATTCCGCGTAAATCTGAACACTTGGTAACATTAAGTTCACACTACAATTATTTATAAGGTTCATAAGCTTTTTGCATTTCGGGTTGCTGGGATTTTCCCAAACAAGTTTGACCCCAAGTACGTATCAGATGAAAAGAAATACAAATTTGAATATGAATGAGAATACATTCATTTTAAAACATGAGAAATAAAATGGTAAGAAGTGTCATAATAGATTATTATTTCTTTAAGAACTATTTTTTCTTCTTTCGAAATTTGGAAAATATTATCAACTTTTCGCTTTTCAGACATACAATAACATATGCATCATATTTGTGATAGTTTATGCACACCTACACGTTACATGTTTGTAGATTAGGAGGTATTTACTATTCAAAGAGGTATAAGCGTACAAATATTAAAGTGTTAGGAATTGAAAAAGTGTTCACTAAATAGAGATGTCCGTTTTTCGAGAGTGCACATTTAGGAGGTCTTACTGTACATAAATTTTTAACCTGAAAAATATTTTGGACATTCTTTTGAATCATCTGGTCAACCAGAACCTGACCTTCAAAAGTTAAGACCCAACCCGAACCCGAAACAATGAAAGTCAACACGACCCGTTGGGAAAAAGTAAGTCATCCCAACTCGAACCCGACCCGCAACAAAAATACATTGCCAACCCGACCCGAACCGATGGCCGAATCTGGTGTGGATAAAATTGGATAATCCGACCCGATACAGGACTCTAGTAGATGTTTGCATGGGCCGAAATTTCCAGGCCCGAGAATGCCGGAATATTCCGGTGATTTGAAGAGCTTTTTCTCTTATTTTAAGAAACTTTTGTCTTTTGACCGAAAAACTATAGAAAATCTTGTGCTTAGGTTCATGATTTTTATGTATTTTTAGATAAAAAGGATTTATAAATTCCGTTTCTAAAACGTAAAAATACTAGTAAAAAAACGTAAACTGACGATTATGCTGCTTTATGTGTGAGTATTTCAGGTAGTTACTTGTTTTCTGTATTTTGAGGGGAAATGGGCAAATCAAAGCGCAATTTTTCATGTTTAAATGAAATATAATCAAGGGAAAAAATTGTTCAATCCACGGATTATTTTAAGGATCAATTCACGGATTATTACTGCAGAGTCCTGCGCGGTTTGGGTTATACCCGACCCGAATCCGGAAATTCTATATCCATTCAACCTGAACCAGTTAAAAAAAAAAAAAAAAAAAAAAAAAAAAAGTTGACCCGATCCCGACAAACATCGACCGAAAACGACAGGATTCAATCCGAACCCAGTACCAAAACATAATGAAAAAAATATATCCATATTGTAATGGAATAATGGAAAAGTAGTCTACAAGTATATCTCTAACATCAATTATATTGTTTATGTAGAAAAAACAATATATATATGTATATGTACTCGTTGATACTCAAATAATATAGTTTTTCATTTTAAAATATATTGAGAAATCGGGTAGAATCGAACCCATCCGCCAGGAAAAAATTAAATTGAATCCAACTCGAAAGATAGAAGTCATTCCGAACCTCTCTGAAAACAAATTCAGTCTAGCCGGATCCGATTCAAACCACCAGTCGGGTTGGATTTAGTTTGCCAACACGATGCAGGACTCTACCCGAAACGCGATCTGAGCCAGACAAAAATTTTCATCCTCCACATTTCGACCTGAACCCGAAATACTCGAACCTCAATCAAACCCCAATCCTAAAAGATGAAAAGAAAAAAATACCTGTGTATGTATATCCATATTGTAATGCAACTATGTAAAAAGTAGTCTACAATTATACTTCTAGTATCAATTTTAACTTTTAAGTGAAAAATTCAATATACATATGTTCGTTAATATCCAAATATATAAGTTTTTCTTCTTAAAATAAATTTTGTAAATTCTTTTGACAGATCGATTCATCTCGAATCAAGAACCGTAAGTGTCATCACCCAACCCGAACCTGAAACAACTAAAGTTAACCCAACTCGAATCCGACCCGCCACGGCAAAAGATCAGGTCCAACCCGATCCGGTCCAGACCACTAGTCGGGTCAGGTGCAATTTGCCCGACCCGATGCAGCACTCTATTTGCCATCCAACTCGACCCCGACAAAATAATTTTCGCCCTCCGTATCCTTAACCGAACCCGAAATACTTCAAACTTCAAACTAAGCCGACCGTAAATACACAATGAGTGAAGATTGATCCACAATGTAATGTTATTTATAAAAAAAAATAGCATATGATCATAACTTCAGTATAAAATTACCTTTTATATTGCAAAATAAACATGTAAAGAGTCATCCATGTATCAAATATGTAGATTTTTATCTGAAGGAATTTGGACTTTTTTTCTTTTCGAAAAATTGGGTTCACCTGAATCCAACTTGCAAGAATCACAATTCAATCTAGAAAACAATTCATACCCGGAAGAATTTGTTTAGTCAATCCGACTTACAAAGAAAAAAAATGAGCTCCAACTCGACCCAACCCGACCGGGCCGAAATTCAAGTCAAAATATTTCCCCCGACGACATTGAATTTTGATCCCGACGGGGGGAGGGAAGGGGGGCAGGTATGCTCGACGGGGGGGGGGGGCATATGCCCCCGGACCCCCCCTCTGGCGCCGCCCTTGGTTATAGTCAATGTTTTTCGAGTGAATTTAACACAAGATGCATCAGTATTTCAGCTTAAAATGAATATTACTCAATGAAAAAAAAATTCAATTAGTATAAAATTATTTCCAGGTGTCATTTGATTAATATTTCAAAAAATGTTTCAATGTTGTATTCATGTAGTAAACAGATAGGAAGGTATAAATACAGTGACATTTATTTTTTACTTTTTATTTTTTAATTAAGATACTATGATACCACAAAGAAATATTGAGGAAGAATATTTCTGCTGCATCCATTGAAATCTATATAATTACAAATATATTAGCATGACATGTGGCAATAAATCCGTTTCAATTTTTGTTTTAATGTTTCACTTATTTACCCTTTCCCTTTCAGGGGTAGAAAAATTCTGTTCGTAAAATGACGAAATAATTGACTGACACCAGAATTTTAAAACGAATTTCTTAGAAAACAAAAACTTGCTCTTCTACACTTTCATTATAAAAGTAAAATTTTATTAAAATATTCTTGGAGCCGGCTGTCAGTTTTGGAATTAAAATTAGTTGGTCATGCCGCGTGACCACCGCTCTTGAAATATATTTATTTATTTAAGGGATACTCTGTGAAAAAATAGGTATAAAACAATTGATTCATTGCTTTCTAGAACTGTTTGTAGTTAAATTGCTGCTACCTACCTATCTTTCGAAATAAGGATTTTTTTTCCCTCCTACGCACATTAAGGCAGTTATCGCAATATATCAGCAATATCAATATTAACTCGTTGATACACTGCGATATTAAATTTCTGATATCGTCCAGCTCTAGTCCCTGTAATTAAACTATACATCTGATTGTCATAAAATTTTAAATGTCTCGACAAAATTGTGCAACAAATATACATTTAAAATTTCAGACCATTCGGAAGGCTGTAACAGCATTAAAATGCACTTATAATAATTAATTCCCTTTGGCCGTAATGTAACGGAAAACTTTTGATTGTCCCTGTAATTAAACTATACATCCGATTTTCTTAAAATTTAAAATGACTCGACAAAATTATGCAACAATTACATTTTAAATTTCAAATGATTCGGTTGGGTAGTTTTTGCGCTGTTATATGCGGACAGACAGATGGACAGGCAGACAGACGGGCTGAACGACGACTATAGGTGCTATGTATTTATATAATTACGAACGCACCTAAAAAGGGGCTTAAAAATATCATAACTTTTGAAGCTCTATAGTAAAAAGTAGATTTTTGAAATTATTTCTCTGTAATTGATTAAAAGTATATTCCAATGATTCCGTTAACAGAAGTTCATTATCGCTATTACTATTTTTACAAAACATATTTCTTACCGTCACCTCCTCGAAATAATTAAGTGCAGTTCCGGCCCGGTTTGACTATGTAGGAAATAAATGTAAGCCTGGTCCAGGCCCGGCACTAGCTTACTGAAAAAATAAGCCCTGGGCTCAAACGCGGTGTAACTGCCCAATATCCATCTCTGCGCTAGATATGCTATCTTTCTGTGTTGATGTTATCAAACTAGCATCGGTTTGCGCAACACATTCATACTTATTTTCTGGAAGCCTCTATGCATTAAAAATGGTTCATATTTTATCAGCTTCATTTATATCGGACCGGACGGCCGTCTTATTTTCTTTATTGGCCCGGCTAGGCCGTTTAATTTTTTTGTTCGCCTGGCCAAGCCCATTAAAAAAAAATTGTCGTTATTCTGCCGTCCCGGTCCGTTTGAAAGTTTTCCTGCATTTTGCCAGCCTGTGCCGGGTGAGGGCCGCGGCCCAACGCCGGGCCCGTGCAGACTTCCGCCCTGAAGGCACAAAATTAAGAATGTTACTACCTTAGGGAATTCATTTTTATTATGTGCTTTCATTTTAACTTCGTTTATTTTATGGATGTCTGTCTGCTTGGGTCAAATCTTACAACTGATTTTTTACCTACTTTTATTGAACTGGTTTTCTTCAAATATTGCACACTAGTTGATATTAGATGTAAATTTGCAACGGGGCGAAAAATGTCCGAACTAGGATTCCAACCAGGGATCTCCTAGCTGAAGCTGCCAGATTTACATCTAATATGATTTATTTAACAATTAGAATAATTGTGTTAAAATTAAACTAGTTGATAGTTGATGACAGTGCAATGCTGAAGAATTTTCAGGACCGTATCTCATCTGGGGAGGATCAAAGATCCACACTTCGCACAGGCGGAAAACAAGAATGATGTTGACAGCAATAGAGCCAACTATAAAGTCGGAGCAATAGAGCCATAACAATGGTTACAACAATGGAATTAACTTTGCGTCAAGCCACGCTTGTTAAAACACAACATTGATATAATAATTTTAACTGCAGAGAGTTACAAAAGTGGTTAATACAAGCAAATTGAGCAATAAAAGCATGTTACTTAATCTATCCTTCTATATATATAAAAAGTTTTGATTTGGAAATGAACCAATGAAAATCTGCGTAGATATTCCCGGTAGATCGGCATCCAATTTGAATGCTTAAGCGTGGCCTTTTTTCGTTAATATTAAAAAAAAATGTTGCTTACAAAAATATGAAAATCGGTGGTATTATAGAGAAATGTTTTATAAACACGCTGATGCAGACAGTTTTTAAATCGAATAATTATTTTAAGATATATTTAATGTTAAAGTTGGTCAAAGTCGTTCCATTAAAAAAGTTTTATAGGAGCAAAAACTATACATAGGAATTTAATCATTCTTAGCCATTTTATACATGAGAAGTTCTCGGTGTGCAAACTGCATTTATCTTTTTTATTTGATTCATTTTTTGAGGATTTATTTCCATTTTAAATTCAAATTTTCAGCATTTCCAGAGATATTTTTTTACAGATTTTAGATAAAGATATTATTTTAAATTGTTGTCAATTTTTAAAACAGTGCAAAGAATAATATTTCCTTCAAACTAAAAATTTATTTACACGTGGCTGTTATAAACAGAAAAAAAACCCTTTAAAATTAGAATCAAATGATTACATGTTAAAAGCAGGAAAATTACGTCATAAGAACCATATTTACACTTGAATTTTAAAAGAGAAACAAAATGTTAAAATAAAAAAAATCATTATGCGTTAAAACTTGTAAATGCAGGAAATTACGTCATATTTAAAATGGCCAAAAAATATGGCAAAACAATTTAAATTAAAAAATATGTTTGCTCGAGACATTTATTTGATATTTTGGGATGATCTTTTCAACTATTATCATGAATTCGAAGACAGCGCAAATAATATTTCCTTCTAACAACAAAAGTATTTTCACGTGAATATTAATAAGAGAAATAAAACTTTGGTGTAAATTACGCCAGCTTTAAAGCGATACATTTAAAATGGATTATTTAAAAGAACTATCTTATAGCGCTGTTAAAAAATACCGGGAGACAATGACACTGTTTACTTAATTCATTTTACATTAGCTTATTTTTTGAACTAATTTTTTTTTAATTAAATACGAAAACAGCCATTATATCTCTTAACAGCAGCAGATTTGGTCTTAAAAATCCCCAATCCAAGGAAAACGAATGGAAACCCGTTTACAGAAATCGCTACTTTTTTTTTTTTTTTTTTTTTTCAATATTTTTAAAGTCGATCAAATTAGCGTGCTTTTTGGATTTTGGTGTGCCTGAACGGGGGGTTGCCGAGCGTAGCTCGTAGGGAGCCCCCTAGCAGATAACAGATAGATAATAATAGAATAAAACAGATAGATGCCTGTGAGTAACGCTGGAGTCAGATTGATTGTGGCGAAGACCAGATCAATAATTGTTGCTTTTACTACATTTTCTTTTGCTTATAAACATCGCACAGTTTCAATTTTTACACCGTCAAACAGCCAAAAAAGGAAAAAAAAAAGCATTTTACATGAGATTAGTTTGAATCAATTTATTGATTTTCTATGGCTATTAAAATAATATTCAAGCATGATTTTTTAGCCCCCGGTATGCTACTTCTTTCTCCCATTTATTAATAAGTCGTCTTCAAAAAATAACGTTACATTGTATAAGCTAGCTGTAAAACAAAGCAGATGTATCATTGTACGGAATAATCTCAACTGGACTTTTTTAAAGTTCTGAGCATCGCACATTTTCAATTTTTATACCGTCGTATTGAAATAATCCCCACTAAAAATAATCTTAAGATTATCTGAAGAAATCTCTAGTTTCTCCAGAAATTCTCCAGAAATCTGAAGAAATTTTGCAGGTTTAGCTTTACCTTCAAAATATCTGTAGAATATCTGCAGATATTTCTAAGAATATCTGCAGAAATGGGCCAATTACCTACAGATTGTTGGGCCAATTACCTACAGATTTTCTGCAGATTTTTTAGTGGGGAAAATGTACTTTTAAATGCAATTTGTTTGAAAACTGCATCTCCATTTATTTTTGAGATATTAATTTTTTTTTTGTAGTTTTTAGCGCCATTTGTTTAATTTTGGGCACTCAAGTATTCCATTTCTGTAGAAAGTAAAGGGAAAATAGTTGAAAAATAGCAATTGTATCTTTTTGTTGCCATTTTCTCATAAAAACTGAAAATCGTAATTAAAATACGTGCTATTTTGAAAAAATATAAATGATTGATTTCGGATAAAACATGGAGCTATTATAAACTAAATATAATTTTAAGTATCTATATTAATATTACAAACAAATGAAGGTATATGTATCATGAGATAGCCGATTTTTTTTGTCCAGTTTCTTGAATGTCGAAATCTCTGTTTCTTGGATTTGTGTATTATTCAGCGATAGTCACGTCCTATGCATATTTTACTGTAGATGTTGTTTAAGACTGGGCCGTAAATGACGAATTCTTTAGCGGATGGGGATGACGTCATTTTGTATAAAATAAAAGCACGTGTTTGGAGTCTTAAAATTGAACTATCTATATTTATATACATTTTTTTTTCATCGTGGGCGACACTAAATTCTGAAAAAGCATAATTCCTGTTTTCTAATTTTTTATTATTATACTAGCAGAACTACCCGGCTTTGCCCGTGTCAATTATAAGAAGCCTTCCAGTAAAATAAATTAAAACGAAATAATACGGCAATCACAATAACTGAAATTTGTGCATTCCCATCCACAAATCGTTATAAAGACAATCAAAAAATATGACGTTATTGTCTTGCAACCATGGTAAAATCCCTTAGCTTTAATAACAGAATGCACGTTTTCTTTGGCGGGTATAAGAGAAAAATATGTGATTTTCCTGACAATACGAAAAAAAGAAATTCCTCCAAATCGCGCAGCACTTAGTGAAATTCTCGTTTGCATGGTATTATCTACATTATAAAGTAAAAACACTATGTCAGTGCCCCTAAATTGTGCCCCATAAATTGTAACCCATAAAATGTGCCTTTACTGCAATTTTTCTAACTTTTAAACATCACACAATTTCCTTTTTTACAATGTCGAATAGGAAAAATTTCTCTCAAATGAAATTTGTTTGAAAATTGTACCTCAGTTTTCTGATTTTAATGGATTTTAAAGTAATTTTTAAGCATGGATATTTTTAAAGTTGAGTGCAACCCGATTACGAAAGATGAGCCTGTTTACACTTAATGCAATAGTATAAAAAAAGACATGTCTATGAGTAACGCTGGTATCATATTTTCGGTGGCAAAAACCTAACACAACAAATTTCCCTTTTATTGCAGTTTAACGTCTAAACATTGTACATTCGATTGTTCAAACGTATTATAGAAAACAAAAGTACTTTCAGTGATATTTGTTTGTAATGTTTATCTCAATATACGAATTTTTTATGGGTTTTAAAATAACTTTTAAATATGCATATTTTTTAAATATGCTTGCAACCCAAATACAAAAGATTAACTCAATTGTTCAAACACATTGTAAATAATTCAGAATTTGTTTGCTTTCGCGTAATATTCAAAAACTAAATTGGCAAACGAAATTAAAACGCCAAAAATAAAATAAAATAAAACACAAATTTAACAGATATCAAATCAAACTACTCAAAATAACCTGAAAAGTATATAAAATTCAAATGGGATTTCGTTCCGGGTGCATATAACTTGAATTCTTCAGAACGGATTTCCATGCGACTTGCACTATTAGTTTTTTAGGGAAGATTTTAGTGCGTAACATATTGTTTTCCGTTGCTTAGTCATAGAATTATAGGGGAAAGTTATATAATCATGTGAACCCAATTATGAAGGATTAGTCTTATTAGCTGAATGAAAAATGCAGAACTATTTTTATCTCTAAGTATATTGACGGGTTTATTTTCGGTAATGGGGCTGTGCGCTAGGGTATTCTTATTTTAATGAGTGTGCCTGAAACCTATTATGGCATGCACCTTTGTTTAAAACAATATAGAATGACTTATGTTTTAAGCTACTACCTGGCATGCCACTTGATTACAAAATACTAACCTACAAATGCTTAAGGTCTCCAGTTCCCTGCTCAACAACGCGAAACTTTCTGACACATTTTCTGACTCATTAAACGTAAAGGCTTAAAATTTGTAGGCCTGACTATTAAAGCGATTTGGAATTGAAATGAGTTTATCCTTTTTTCATAAATAAATTACTTATCAAATTATGAGCAATTGTGGTTGCGTGACGGCCGGTTTTTATCCTTTATTGCACTGTTGCGTCCAAAATTCAATTCAAAACACCAACTGAAAGATCTTATACCTTTACCAACAAATGGAAACTATCTTTCGATTACATAGTTTCTAAATAAGAACTTCTGTCAATTTCATGCGTTTCCGAACTAAAATTAATTAAAAAATATGTCAGAAAAGAGCTCCTTTGGATTTGAAAACAGCCTTAACTTGAAGTTTATGAAAAAACTCACATTTTTAGTTTTAATTTTGAAACTCGCGAAATTTAAATTCAGAAAAAGGATGTTCTTTTGACACATTGTGGTAATTTTTTTAAACTTTTAAAATTAAAATACGTGTTTTTTTTTTGTTTTTTTTTTTTTTTTTGGCGCGCGTAACAGAAGTATACAATATCTTCACAATACTGGGGAAAATGCAAAAAAATACATCCAAATGAGGTAGTAGTTACTAAAATTTTATTTGGAAAATTTGAAATTTTATTGAAATTAAATCTACAATGATTAGATGAAATGATGTCATTTTCCATAAATTCAAGACATATGTCAAGATTTTTTTTAAAAATGTAAATAACCGCTCTCTTTTTGCTATAAATCACAGAAAATGTTAGCACTGAATCTAAACCAATACAACACTTAGCGATAACTTATAGCTATAAGATATGGCTGTAGTATACAATCGAAGTAGTAAGCAAAATATAGGAGTCATATGTTTACAATGAGTTTGATTACGCGTTGAAAAGATTTGATAGAATGTGACGTCATATCTAGCCTTTTCTTTCTTTTTCTTAAATTGTTTTCATGAAATTTGACTGTTTGTATTAAAATAGATGTTTTATTTAAAAAAAAAAAATTCAAATTGAGGTGCTACGTTATTTTCCCGCTCTTATATTTAAAGTTTTTATTTTTTATACAAAAAAAAATGTAAATTTTCTGTTTAGAATGATGTCAGTATCATACACGCAAAAATATAGCAAGAAAATCTGAATTTTTATTGGTAAATAGAAACAAAATACACGCGTTATCCTTATTTTTTTCACATTATTGTGCCAGTTTTTGGGGTTTGGCAACCGGAAGGAAACGTTTGAATTAAAAAAGATTTAAAAAGAGATATTTCTATAATGTTAAATTATGAAAGTGGAAGAAAAAAGGGATAAATAGTGGTCTGATAATTTTTTAAAGTAGGCAGTGATCTTTTCCACGTTCTAAAACGTAAGTACATCGAGTTTCGTGGAAATCGGTCAAAAATTAAAGATTTGTATAAAGGACATACACACAGAGAACGGCTTTTATATATACGAGTTGGAACCCGTCGAAATTCGACGAATTAAAATGTTTAGAATGGAATTGTTAGATCGAATTTATAATAAACCTACAAAAATAATTGCAATAAAAAATTATTCTTGCATTGGTTGTCTAACTCTTAAAACGAATAATGTTTTTAACCTAAAAATACCAAAATATTATTTCCACAAACTTCAACTGCTTAAATTATTGAAAAATTAAACTGTATTAGAATTCGTAATCAAGATGAGCAATTATGTTGAAGTTATCGACTGAGGCTCTTATGTTTGTGTTTACGGGATGAGAAATCAGTAAAAAGATTTCGCTTTGTCACATCATAAAATTTCCCCTCATAAAATCTAAACTGTGCGTTATTTTCACATTCTCAAAATTTACATACGCACCACTCAAATTCACAATTTAAAAGTATTTTAACGCGCAATACGTTATTAATGAATTTATTTCCAAACTTAAAGTCACGTTTGTCCGATACAACTTTTCATGCGAACATTCGCACAGACTTTAAGTTCTAATCTCAGTACCCGCGAAAATGTACCATTCAGAAATTTGTCTTTAGTTGCCATAGTATTGGCCATTTAGTATTGGTCAAATATTTAGTTTTATCAAAGAAAATTATTGTTTTGTTTTAAATATGACATCATTTTTACTCACTGAATCATTTTGCCTAGCGTCTCAAACTCAGTATCAGCGTAATGTAAAAATATTGAAATATCTTCTTCAATCTTTTGATTTCTGAAGAAGAATGCGTGTTTTTTTTTTTTTTTTAATGGCTGACGTCATTTTCTGTTCAAAAATAAGAAAAAAAGTTACTTTTATTTATAATGCGAAAATGACATCAATATTGATATAATCAATAAAAATACATAAACCATGACTATATTATATTCCCTTTACTTTTAATAGAAATGGAGTACTTCAGTTGCCACAATTACAAAATTGGTACTGAAAACTATAAAAAAATTAATATCTCAAAAATAAATTGAGATAGAGCTTTCAAACAAATTGTATTTAAAAGTATATTTTTTTTCTCTATACGACGGTGTAAAAACTGAAACTGTGCGATGTTTAGAAGTTTAAAAATTTGCAGTAGCGAAAATTGCAAAACCAAAATTTCATTTCAAATTTTAAAGTGTTGCCATTCGCAGAATGACGTATGCGTTACGCACAGATATGTTTGTCCTTTATAATATAGATAGATTATATAAAATTGAGAAAAATTAAAATAAGCAAATTATGTTATTTTGATAAAATTATAGTAGAATGTCCTAAAGAATAGCGTAAAAAGTTTATTATTCGAGAGAATTTTGGACAATAACTTCAGGAACATGATATTATTTTACACCTCGAGTTATTTGTTTGCTTGTCTAACTCGGCGAAGCAAATCTTTCCAGGCGAGAATCATCAATTTCTGTAATATAAATCGCTATTATTTGCATGTCACCTCTCTTTTTTAAAGACACTCTAAATTGTTGTAAAACATTGCGTTTTATCAGTGTGTGATTTCGATTACTTTATTTTCAAAAATGAAGCATTTTCACCTGTGAAGAATTTGAAAGCAGCTGGGCTGTGAAAATGACACACTTCTACAAAACATAATTCAGTTTTAAGAATTAAAATACACGCTGTTTCATAAAATGACGTCATTTGCATCCTCTAAAGCAATCCATTTTTACAATCCAATCTTGAACTTCTTCTATAGAAAAGTATGCATATGACATCATTATCGCGGAATAACAGACAATATTCTTGACATAGCCCGTATTTTTATTTCAACTTTTTTTTTCTGCTTTTATGAGAAAATGGCAACAAAAAGGTACAGTAATCTCCTATTTTCGACTATTTTCCGTTTACTTTCAATGAGTTTCAATAGAAATGGGGTACTTTTGTTGCCACGATTGGAAAAATGGTACTAAAAACTACAAAAAAATTAATATCTCAAAAATAAATCAAGATACAGCTTTCAAACAAATTGCATTTAAAAGAGCATTTTTTTCCTTATACGACGGTGTAAAAATTTTAAATGTGCGATGTTTAGAAGTTTAAAAATTTGCAGTAGAGAAAATTGTAAAACCAAAATTCTATTTCAAATTTGAAAGTGTTGCCATTCGCAAAATGACGTATGCATTACGCACAGATATGTTTGTCCTTTATAATATAGATAGATCTCTATCGCGTGCAGCCCGATTGCGGAAGATTAACCAGGTTGCACATAAAACAATACAAATAGCATTTGTTTCTGGCTAATATTCAATATGAAAATTAAAGCTTCATCGGTAAATAAATAAATACAACACTAATTTAACATTATATGTAATCGAAATTTAAACACTGAAATAATCAGAATCATTAAGTCAGCTGTAATTAGGGAAATCTTTAGAGATTTCTTCGACTATAGACCCTTGGTATGCGGCTTACACGAAAGTGTGGCTTTTGATAAATTTCAAAACTTAATTTGAATACTTAATTGATATTCTTTTCTTATATATAAAAACTGTCTTTGATATCTCTGGGCAATGAAAAAAAAATTTGAAATATAAGAAACCTATTATAATTTTCGATTAAAAATGGCTTTCCCTCTGATCTATACATCGTGCAGAATGTAACCTAGTTAGATCGGGTTAGACTTTTATTTAAGTTAAATTTCTTGTTTAATTAATTTGTTATCAAGTGCGCAGTTCCTGACAGAGAAACTTTTACTAATTAACTTTTTTCAGTTTTTTTTTTTTTCTTTCACAAAATTGCTTAATCTTTCTTTTCAGCGACTGACACCTGCGAAGTTCCGCCATCTCCTGTTTCAAGTATTATTCAACCAGACTTTAGTGGCCATACCTGTGATTTGGTTGTGCTACATTCTCAGGCGTTTTCTAGGTTACGACAACAGTTTGCGCATTCCTAAACCCCAACAGTTTGTTTTCAACATAGCTATACAGATTGCAATGGAAGAAATATTTTTCTATTACTTTCATAGGTAAGTTTTTATCTTTGTTCAGCGTTCAATGGGATGTTAACTATTAACCTAAATCTTCTGAGCCCCTTTCTTACCCGAAATTAGAGCTACTACATATATATATACTACTAGATAAAGTACCCGGCGTTGCCTGGATTTTTAAGAATGTTTATTTTGAAAATCCAATTTAAAAATTTAACATACAACATAACAAAAAATAAAAACAAAAACAGTCAAAGTGTTGTAAACATGAATGAAATGAAAACCCAGTGTAAAAAGGCATAAATTTATGAAACAAACGCAAAATAATATAGCTATAAATGAACTTATTTCCATTCATCGTTGGAGCAATAATGTTAAAATACGCCAATAGTTCCATAATCGAAGTTTTTATCTTGCTTCAATACATTTTTTCACACTTTAATGATGTTATATATTCACCACGTCCTTTATATTTCCTATATGACATAATTTCCATTTTTTTTTATTCGTCAAATTAATTAAATAATTATAATTTTTTACATGGAAATCATAAATCAGGAAAATTATGACGTAACATTCACTTTTGTTTTTAATTCGTCAAACTATTTATTTTATTTTCATTTTTCACGTGGAAATCTTGCAGTAGAAAAGTTATGATGTAATTAATATTCCTTTTTTTTTAATTCGTCAAACCATTTATTTCATTTTTTTACTTAGAAATCTTGCAATATAAAAGTAATTGCTGTGGTAAGAAATTTATTGTGGATTTTTAATGGTTGGCAACTGCTATAACGAAAAATGTTTAAATTTGATTGGAAATTGCTGTTCAATTTGTGGTTTTTTATTAATTAAAAATTAACTATAAGGTATTCCGATTCCGGATTACTTTAGTCGCCTCGGCCGTGTTTTAATACACATGTACGTAACATTTCCCAATTCTGGCTTCCAAACTGTGGATTTGTATAGCATTACAAGCAGACAAATTTTCATTTTCATGTATTAGATAGTAGCCTTATCCGAAATTGTTTCGCTTGAAGATTGAAGAAAAGTTATTCTTCTACGACAACGATTCTCAACCGGTTAGTCGTGGCATGCATATTCACAATCCCTATTAGGTTCAAATTCTACATGGGTATTTCTCAGTATATTTTTCTGGTATGAAATTTTGAATATTTTGAAACACTTATAAAGGCGATCGCTATCTCATAGAAGCATGGAAATATTATTTAACCCATTCTGGGTGTAGCGTCCTATTAAGAGAACATGTTTTTTCATTGAATTTTATTTGGCCTTAACAATTATTATTATCTAATATATAAAAATGAAAATTTGCCTGTTTGTCTGTATGTAATGCTATATAAATCTACAGTTTAGAAGCCAGAATTATGAAATGTTACGTACATGTGTATTAAAACACGGCCGAGGCAACTAAAGTTATCCGAAATTGGAATAACATATAGTTAATTTTTAATTAATAAAAAACACAAATTTAACAGCAATTTCCAATCAAATTGAAACATTTTTCGTTATAGCTGTTGGCAACAATTAAAAATCCACAATAAAATTCTTACCACAACAATTACTTTTCTATTGCAAAATTTCCACGTGAAAAAATGGAATAAATGGTTTGACGAATTTAAAAAAATGGAATATTACATCATAACTTTTCTACTGCAATATTTCCACGTGACAAATGAAAATAAAATAAATAGTTTAACGAATTAAAAACAAAATTGGATGTTACGTCATAATTTTTCTGTTTTATGATTTCCACGTGAAAAATTATAATGATTTAATTAATTTGACGAATAAAAAAAAATGGAATATTATGTCATATTGGAAATATAAAGGACGTGGTGAATATATAACGTCATATAAGCGTGAAAAATTGTATTGAAGCATGATAAAAACTCGGTTATGGAAATATTGGCGTATTTTAACGTTATTGCTCCAATGATGAATGGGAATAAGTTCATTTATAGCAGTATTATTTTGCGTATACATTTTTACATTGGGTTTTCATTTGTTTCGTGCGTACAACACTCCGACTGTTTTTTATTTTTATTTTTTATGTTGTATGTTAAATTTTGAAATTGTTTTTTCAAAACAAACATTCTTAAAATTCCGTGCAACTCTGGCTACTTTAGCTAGTCTTGATATAATATTGATAGTATACTAATCCTAAAAATAAAGGTGTGAAAATGTCTGGCTGGAAACGGTTGAATAACTGCTTTGTACTCATTATCCATTACATTCCTCTTTTTTTTCTAATGTGCAAAAATTTCACTGAAAATAATAAAATTTACATATTTTAATCGTTTGCAATACATAAATTAAAAGTTATAAAATAAAACCTACTTTCAAAGTAATGTAACAATGGAATATTCTATTTCTGTATTACTGTGGCATTTCAAATGAAAAAAGGGGGAAAATTGATTTGATATTGCAAAAATATTTAGGTACAGTAATGTTAATATTACTAAAAATATACCTAATCTGAAAATCCAGAAGTGATTGTGTTTCCATTTTTTTTTTTTTTTTTTTTTATAATCAATATTTCATCTTAATAGTAATATCCGCCTTATAAATTCTGAGATTAAATAAGATGAAAATTATTATTGGAAAATAGTGATTACAAAAATTCAGAAACACGACTAACCCGAAAATTAGTAACAGTTATGTTAGCCATATTGGTCATACTGCGCCAAAAGTAGAATTCATCGCTAAAAGTATTGCCACTTTAGCTGAATTCTGAATTCAAACAATCTACCAGATTTTTTGAAATAGTAATTTTCGTTTTATTTAATCAACAAAAGTCTGCCAAGAAAGCGAAAATTATTATTAAAAAATTCTGGTATATATTTTGTATACTAAAATACGCTTGATTTTCAACAATGATAGATATCGCTGATACTTGAACTGAAATCCAATATTAGTACAATATTATATTTACATTGGAAATATTTATAATGAAACGTCAATACTGCAGAAATATTGTTATACATTGTTATCTCCATCAAAATGTCAATATTGCAAAAATATTTCTAAGACAAAATTAATATTTTTGCAATATTGACGTTTTGTGAGAGATAATTGCAATGTATAGCAATATTTCTGCAATATTGGCGTTTCTTTGCAAATATTCCAATATAAACCCAAAATTGGTATTTCAGTTCAAGTATCAGCGTTAGCGATCAACGTCGAAAATTAAGCGCAATTTTGTATTCAAAATATATACCAGGATTTTTTAATAATAATATTTGCTTTATTTAATGGCAGACTTTCGACGAAAAAAAAAAATGAAAATTACCACTTTTTCAAAAATCCCTGACGTCTCGGCCTACAGGCGTAGGTAGATTCCGAAGTTAAGTACTAATTTCGCCAGCAAAAACTATATCATGATTAGAGATAAACCTAATTTAACAATTTTATCTGGCCGCTTTTGACGAGTTTTTAATTTCATTTTTATATAAGAGCTGTTTTTATCAGAATCGTGTTAACGCAGTATTCAAAAAATATTTTTCCATGCTCAACAACTCGAAATTTTCTGGCACATTTTTAGATTCATTTTTAAAAGGAAAAACAAGAAACTTAATGACGTGATTTTTTTAAGAGATTTATAAGCGACTTATGTTTTTAATTTTCGTTCTGTTAATTAGAACTTGATTTATAAAAAAATATTTTCTCAGTAGGACAATATTTTTCGTTTCCAACACAATCGTTTCGAGAAATTTGGTCCAAAATGCCCACTTTGACATCATTTTTTAAAATATATTATGCCTCTATCACAAAATCGACTATATTACGGCACATTATATAGTTTCTGAATAAGAGAACCTACCAAATGGATGCGCTTGAAAGCAAAAATGATTTAAAAATGAGTCAGAAAATAAGCAGTTTGGATTTGAGTATATCATTAATACGATTTTTTTTAATTCAACCTCTATGTATTTTTACTTTATTTTTGCTGTAAGAATTGGGTCTATCAAAAACTTGTCAATATAAAAATTGTAGATAATATAAGACAATTTATAATAAATTTTATTGTATTTTATATCTTGAGAATTGACGAAGTTATGAATTTTTTTCTCCCCAAAACCCTATTTTTTTCGCCCCTTGAGCCCATTTGTAGTTTTATCAAAAATCTGTCATGCATAAAATTTTGGCCCATTTTTTAGGAGAAATAATAATAATACTTAGAAATAACTTTAAACTGAACTGAGTCGATATGTATTATAATTAAGAAGTTATGGGGTTTTTTTCTTTTCTCACAAAACCCCTCCCTATTTTCATTCCCTTGGTCCGATTTTGCCCATCGAACTTGACTGTTAGTCCAAGAGCTGTTAAACATTTTAGGGAATGTATTTGAGGCACCCTGAAAATTTGTGCAACACTTCTTTTGTAATGGCTGAATACAAAATCGAATGTCTGGCTGAAGGATCGTGGCCCAAAAACTGTGCCAGACACGTGTCAAGTGCCATTTTTTGACTACCCCAAAAAGGTATTTGAGGCACGCTGAGATTGAGACAGAATAATATTTATATTTAGAAAAAAATATTTTGAAAACGACAGACACTTTAGTCGGCCCAAAAATTTGCCAGACACGTGTCAAGTGCCATCTTTTGACTACCCAGAAAAGGTATTTGAGGCACGCTGAGATTGAGACAGAATAATATTTATACTTAGAAAAACATATTTTGAAAATGACAGATACTTTAGTCGGCACAAAAACTGTGCCAGACACGTGTCAAGTGCCATTTTTGGCAAACCCCGCGGCTTTGCTCGCGTAATAGTTGAAATATGCCAAGTGATATTTGCATGACTATTTTTTATTAGAAGAACACTTTTTGGAATCATTCAAAAATTACAAATTAAGCCACAGTTTGATTAAACTTCATTACAAAAGTGCAATAGACAGAAATGAGATTTTCATTAATAAGAAGAACTAAAACTAATTCCAAATAAATGATAATTTAGAAAGTATTTTGAGACTTTTATGCTCATTTCATACGCTCATTTCAGTATTCATTTGAAGTTTTGATTTTTTTTTTAAACTATCTTAAAATTTACCATCATGTCAAATTCCAAGTTTATTGTCTAACAGTCTACCACCTCTCTGGTGTTAGTGGCACCAACATAAAATGCCGAATCAGAGTTGAAATAGAATGTCTCGAAAAATGTTGAAACAGAGACTGTCACCATTAAATTGCCAACATTAACCTTGAAATCAATTGGTATGTCCTAATATTCTATAGAAAACGGAATTTAGATGTTTTAAGAGGCTTTCTTGTTGTTCTTGCCAACCAGGTGGTAGTGACACCGGCAAAAAAATATAACCCGTATAGGATCAGGGACTATCACTCTTGATTCGCAACCAATAACTTCTGTAATCGGTTTTTTATTTCCTCAGATTCCATAGAAATCGTAATTTTTAGGACTCTTTTAGAATGCTTTTCGCTCCTTCCCTTCTCTGCACCCCTTTTTAATTTCGAATTTATTTTCAACTGTTCTTAGAGGACATTTATATAAGTAACTACCGTGCTATATTGAAAGTTTCTAGCCTCTTCAGTACCGCAGAAATCGCAATTTAGAAAGTTTTTTGCTCCTGCAACCCTCTAGGGGTTGTGGCACCGATATAAAATATAGATTATGTTTGAGCAGGTTCTATCACCATCAATTTGCAACCATTATCTTTGAAATCGGTTTCGTATTTCATACGATTGCATAAAAATCGTAATTTAGAACGCTTATAGAACACTTTTCGATCACTTCCTCCTTCTAAATTTGGAATTTTCTTTCGACAATTTTTAGAAAGCATTTGCATCTTTGAAGTAATTATCTTTCCAAATTTAAAATGTTAGACACCCCTCAGTAACGCAAAAAACGCAATTTAGAACATTTTTTGCTCCTGTAACCCCCAGGTGGAGTGACAACAATGCAAAATATAAGCTATATTGGAGCGGGGACTGTCACCATCAATTTGAAACTATTACTTCTGAAATAGGTTTATATTTCCTGAGATTGCATAGCAATCGCTATTTAGAATGTTTTTAGAACGCTTTTCGTTCATTTTCAACCCTTTTAGATTTCAAATTTTTGAGGAACTCTTCTCAGAGAGCATTTACATCTCATAATTACAATGCCTAATTTCAAGTTGCTAGCCCCTTCAGTATCACAAAAATCACAATTTAGAGCGTTTTTTAAAATGCTACCGCAAGGTGGTAGCGACGCCGCCGACATGCAATAGATCTTATATTGGAGCAAGGGCTGTCATCATCAATTTCCAACCATTACTTTTGAAATCGGTTTGGTACTTTCTAAGATTGCGTAGAAATCGCAATTTAGAACGTTTTTCGTCCATTTTCACCCCTTTTAAATTTCGAATTATTTAGGAAATGTACTTAGAGATCATTTATATCTTATAAGTAACTACCATGCCTAGTTTCAAGTTGCTAGCCCCTTCAGTAACACAAAAAACGCAATTTAGAACGTTTTTTGCTTCTGCAACCCCTAGCTGGTAGTGACACCGACATGAAATAGAGTCTATGTTGGAGCAAAGGCTTTCATCATCAATTTCCAACCATTACTTTTGAAATAGGTTGGGTACTTTCTGAGATTGCGTAGAAATCGCCATTTAGAATGTTTTTTAGAACTCTTTTCGCCCATTTCCACCCCTTTTAAATTTCGAATTTTTTAAGAAATGTTCTTAGAGATCATTTATATATTATAAGTAACTACCATTCCAAACTTCCTGTTTCTAGGCCCTTAGTAACACAAAAATCGCATTTTCCAACGGTTTTTTGCTCCTGCACCACCTGTGGGGGTAGTGGTACAGACATAAAATGTAGCCTATGTTGGATCAAGGGTTATCACCATCATTTTGACACCATTATTTTTGAAATCAGTTTGGTACTTCTTGAGATTGCGTAAAAATCGCCATTTAGAACGTTTTTTAGAACACTTTTTGCGCATTTTCACACTTTTTAAATTTTTAATTTTTTAAGAAATGTTCTTTCAGATCATTTATGTCTAATAAGTAGCTACTATGTCAAATTCCATGTATCTGGGCATTTCAATAACACAAAAATTGTAATTTCAAACGTTTTTCTGCTCCTGCACCCCCTTTAGGGGTAGTGGCACCGACATAAAATGTAGCCTATGTTGGAGCGAGGGTAGTCACCATCATTTTGACACCATTATTTTTGAAATCGGTTTGGTACTTCCGGAAATTGCGTAAAAATCGCCATTTAGAACGTTTTTTAGAACGCTTTTCGCGCATTTTCACCCCTGTTTAATTTCGATTTTTTAAAGAAATGTCCTTAGAGATCATTAGTATCTTATAAGTAACTACCATTCCAAATTTCATGTTTCTAGGCCCTTCAGTAACACAAAAATCGCATTTTTAGAACTTTTTTTGCTCCTACACCCCCTTTTGGCCAGTGACACGGAGATAAGATATAGCCTATGTTCTAAGTTGGGCTAACACCATCAGTTTGATACCATTACTTTTGGAATCGGTCCGGTAGTTCCAGAGCTTACCTCCTACAAATAAATAATTTTTACCTCTTTATAATATTAGTACAGATATATGGATATATGTATAAATAGTATATATATATATAGGTCAACATTTCAACGGAGGCTGGTTTTGGGATCTGGGGGTCATGATCGGCGAAAATATAGCAAAGTTTCCCAAAGTGTTTTCCTTCGGACGGCTGCAATAGGTACCTTTTTACTTTTTGTAATGAAAGCTACCTGAAAGTGTCCACAATTTTGGCCACCACTGTATATAAATATAATATTATATTATAAATTAATGACTTTCGTGTATATATATATATTACGTTTGCTATAAGTTTGTTCCATGACAAATTTCAAGGTTCTGGGTCAACCGGAAGTTTTTTAATGTGTTTTGAGAGTACACCCTATAGGATACTTCCGGTTGACAAAGAAACTTTAAATTGGACACGAAGGAAGGTCTTCTCCCACCTGTAAAGGAAAAAAAATCGAAAATCATTAATTTATAAATCAATGTCAATTTATTGCACGACAAACTCTTGAAATTCCATCATCGGTACTAACGACAAATCAACGCAATGTAACGGAAAAATAACGTAACGGTGCAGAACCCTCAGGTGCAATGTTTTAAAACCAGTCCTGATGTTTTAGAATTGTATCTATATAATTTGTCAATTTAGTTACTGAACATCTTAAAATAGTTCTTTTTTTTCTCTCGAGGTCTGCCATCGTAAAAAATTAAATAAAAAATAAAGCTAATACCTTGAGAAGTATTCGCACTAAGTACTGTCCGTTAATAAAAATAATTTTAATCATTAGTATAAAATCATTTTTTATCCATTTCCCGTCCGATTACACCATGACGAAAAAGTTCATTCACACTTCAAAATTGAAAATATAGAATTACTAAATTGCAAACGTTTAATAATCTAAAAGTATGTACATCTATTTACAATTATTTTTATAATTTAAATCTAAATACTGAGAGATGCAATGTTCCATTTTCATATTCAAAACTATGACAAAATCTCACATCTTGTAAACCATGACAATCAAAAGCAACTTTTCGTTGTGTTTTAAACTCAGAGTGCACTGTGGGAGCGAAAATAGAAGTTGAAATTCGTAGCGTCGCAGCGCCGTCTAACTGAATTATTCATTTTTCTTTAAGTTATAATAAACTTACAAATTTGCAGTTTTGTATTTTTTTATAGGTATTCTACGCAAAAATTTGATAAGGCTCCAAAAAAATATTCTCCTCATAAAATTTTATAAAACTTACGGTTGAGGGGACACCGGGTATTTGACCCCATATTTTTGGAGAGACAATTTCATTAAGATGTATTTTGGTGGTAGGCTTCACACTTTCGCTTTTTCAAGTTGTATTTTTACTAATTGTTTTTTCTTGTTTGGGAATTTTCCATAGCATTTTTTAGTTAATTAAAAAAGTATTCTTTTTAGTAAACTATACCTACACTGTAAAAAAAATACTGCGAGTTTTCCGGTAGGAATCAGAAAAATAGTTGCCCTTATCGTACCGGAATAATTTCCAACCCAGCTCGAAATAAAATTCGTAAAAATAAGGAAATAGTCAGTAAAACGGTATTTTACGGATTTTATTCCGATTTTACGGATTTTGTTCCGAGCTGGGTTGGAAATTATTCCGGTACGATAAGGGCAACTATTTTTCCGATTCCTACCGGAAAACTGGCATTATTTTTTTTACAGTGTATACAATAGTTACCATTCTCATCTCTACTTAGCTCCTGAATGTCCTTTTCTTTAATATTTGTGTCTGGCGTCTTAGCTAACTTTCGCGCCAACATTTGGGTTTGAAGCAAAGTGATATCTGTAACGAAGAAATATAGATTTTTGTATTTTGTTTAGGTTACATATACAGGGTGCCCCCGAATTCATGTGCCAAACTGTAAGGGAAGGTAAAGTGCATATAAAGAAGCGATTTTGGTATAGCAATGTGGGGCCGGAAGTGAAAAGTTGTGGCGAAGAAAAAGAAATGCGGAGGAAATTAAAACGAGCGTTTTATGGACACAAAAATTACAGTAAGTGCTCGAGTATGACACTGGTAGCATCTAACAAGTGATCGGCGTGCCTTTTCGCAGATTCCAAGTGTTTCACGAACATTTGCAGCAACGGCTGAAAGTCTTGCAGTGAGGTCCTCACTGGTGTCTCATAGCTGAGACATCTGGTTCCTATACCGAAAGGTTGTCTAACCACGAGTGGTTGATTAGTGATTAGTGATTAGCTGAGACATCTGGTTCCTATACCGAAAGGTTGGCTGTCCACGAGTGGGTGATTAGTGATTACTGAGACATCTGGTTCCTATACCGAAAAGTTGGCTGCCCACGAGTGGGTGATTAGTGATTAGCTGAAACATCTGGTTCCTATACCGAAAGGTTGGCTGTCCACGAGTGGGTAATTAGTGATTAGCTGAGACATCTGGTTCCTATACCGAAAGGTTGGCTGTCCACGAGTGGGTGATTAGTGATTAGCTGAGACATCTGGTTCCTATACCGAAAGGTTGGCTGTCCACGAGTGGGTGATTAGTGATTAGCTGAGACATCTGGTCCCTATACCGAAAGGTTGGCTGTCCACGAGGGTGTGATTAGTGATTAGCGATTAGCTGAGACATCTGGTCCCTATACCGAAAGATTGGCTGTCCACGAGGGGGTGATTAGTGATTAGTGATTAGCTGAGACATCTGGTTCCTATACCGAAAGGTTTGCTGTCCACCAGTGGGAGATTAGTGATTAGTGATTAGCTGAGACATCTGGTTCCTATACCGAAAGGTTGGCTGTCCACGAGTGGGTGATTAGTGATTAGCTGAGACATCTGGAACATTCGAAAGGGTACGCCAATCACTTATTAGACACTCCATGTATGTATCGATGTTGGTGGTGGCACATTTGAGCACTTGCTGTAATTGTTATATCAATAAAACGCTTGTTTTCATTTCCTCCGCATTTCTAGTTTTTCGCCAATACTTTTTATTTCCGACCCCACATTGCCATACCAAAATTGCTTCTTTATGTGTACTTTACCTTCCATTAGAGTTTGGCCCATGAATTCGGGACACCGTGTATTCTATTTCTATTTTTAATTTATAAGATTTTCCAAAAATACGAAAAATCTAACTTTTACGAACTGTTACATTAAGTAGGATTTCATGTAATGATGTTCTTGAACTGTTTATCCTTTTGGGTTTTTGAGGTAAAATGTACTACTTTTTGTCAGGGCATGGGAGGGTACAAAGAACCCGAACCCCCCCCCCCCCCTTATCTTTTGTCTCAATTAATTTCCTATTCACAGATTTTCAATGGCTATTTCAAGATTCAGGTATAGCTACCGGTACGTTTTATATTGAGATTTTATTAGCATAAACATCTCATTTTACAGAAAATTTTATCCTATCCAAAAACCAATATGTGCTTATTTACTTGTGAATCACAAAAAAGAAAATCGCATTGGTAGGAGGACAATTGGTAGGAGGATCAATAAATACCAACATTATACTACAGTAATCTCATAAAAGCATTACCTTGCAGCCTATTTTAATCATTGGTAATTTAATAACTGAACTTCCTAAACGTTATATTTCGTCTTTAGGCTCCTTCATCATCCATTGTTTTACAAGAAATATCACAAAAGACACCACGAGTGGATCTCTCCGGTTGGCATCAGTGCATTATACTGTCATCCTGTGGAGCACGTTCTATCTAATGTGATGCCGCTGTTTGCGGGCTCTGTGATTGCTGGAATTCATGTCACATCTTTGTGGATTTGGTTGGCTTTAGCAACACCATCTGGTGTCATTCTCCATTCTGGGTATCATCTGCCCTTCACTCCAACTCCCGAATTTCATAATTATCATCATTTAAAGTAAGTAATTAGTGCAATACATATATAAATATACCTAATTGATACCCGTCAAAACTTGACGATTTGATTTTAAATAAATATTTTAATACATAAACCAGAGAAAAATCACTACTCTTATAACAAAAGGTAGGAATAATGCAAAGGTCGTAGCTAAATGTTACAGATGCAGCACATATTATATTGCATATTTTTATAATCTTCAACGCTACTAATTAATAATCTGTAAGATATGAAGAGCTAAGGGGAAGAACATGTTAAGTGACAAAAATTACATTTGAAGAAATTTGATGTGAAAGTTTTCGTTGTCAATTTTAATGATTTATTTTCTGTTTGATACCATGTGTTTAAAATATTAACAGGTGTGGTACTAAATTCTATCAAAACAAAATTTATTCATATTTATTTTTTAAATATTAAAAAATATTAATATTATTTGCATTATTAAATATTAAAATATGAAATATTAATGAATAATGTCTTAAATCTTCAAGACTAAATAGAACTTTGGTATAATAGCTTTACCATGTGATAGAATACCTGATAACACCTTCGTCCTAAAGAGAAAATAATTTTTAAGAAAATGTAGCATAACATGTTCTTCCACTCAGCTCTTCATATTATACATGCGAAAAAAAAAAAATCCTTATAAAGCTCTCACGCGTTCACAATTTTAGTAATAGACCGGCCGTTTGCACAAACCATCACCTCATCGAGTTCACGGTTGAAATTTTAGGATTAGTTAAAACTCGTTTAACATATTAAAATGCGACTGGTCTGCTAAGTCATATCTTGGTGGAAACCATCTGCAGACCCCATTTTGGTAGTTGATTGGTAGATTTCCAATTGTGTTTTCCTGAACCCAGTCCTCTATGTTTTCATACCGTTGAATGCAGGAAAAGACAAATAAACCATTCATTTTAACTGCTATAATACTCTTCACCTCATGACTATAATAAAAAACGAAATCGCCAGAGCGACACGAAATATGTCTTAAAGAAGTTTCGGAATAAACAAATTATAACGCTTTTTAGGTGCGTTCGTAATTATGTAAATACGTAGCACCTATAGTCGTCGTTCAGTCCGTCCGTCCGTCCGCATATAACAGAGCAAAAACTACCCAACCGAATGGTCTGAAAATTTTAATATATGATTGTTGCAAAATTTTGTCGAGCCATTTTTAAAATTTTATGAAAATCGGATGTATAGTTTAATTACAGGGACGGTCAAAAGTTTTTCTTTACATTACGGTCAATGGGGAAAATTATTGCAAGTGCATTTTAATGATGTTACAGCCTTCCGAATGGTCTGAAATTTTAAATATATCATTGTTGCAAAATTTTGTCGAGCCATTTCAAATTTTATGAAAATCGGATGTATAGTTTAATTATAGGGACAATCAAAAGTTTTTCTTTACATTACGGCCAATGGGAAAAATTATTGCAAGTGCATTTTAATGATGTTACAGCATTCCGAAAGGTCTGAAATTTTAAATATATAATTGTTGAAAAATTTTGTCGAGCCATTTCAAATTTTATAAAAATCGGATGGATAGTTTAATTACAGGGACAGTCAAAATTTTTCCGTTTCATTACGGGGAATGGGAAAAAATTATTGCAGTGCATTTTAATGATGTTACAGACAATGCACTTATAAAGTGCAAAAAAATATGTATTCAGTACAATATGGGGTGCAAAAAATAATTATAAAACTAGCTATAGTACGAACGCACCTCATTTGCCTCGTTTGACGAGCAATTTCCAACTTGTTTTGCTTAATATACCGAAATGAATCCAGGGTAATTACTGTACATGCACTGTGAGTATGCAACTAAAGCCAATTTCGAACACAGCATTATGCATTCTCGGAAAGCAATTTTTAGTTGTAAATAATCGTTAATTAACAAGAATTAAAAACGCAAAAACTACATTTGGTAAACCTATAGACTAAAATCTTTCATTTAAGACCGAACTAGCGTAAATTGATGCAGTAATTTCCAGTCGTGGGCTATCCAAACGATCAGCCTTCAGTTTTTACTACTTTTTAAATATGGTTTAACTTACGTTTATTCTTTCCTAATGATAGACGGCCGAGATAGAAAAATCTCATAACTTTCTCTGCTTATTATTGAAAATCCTCTCTTTAACACAAAAGAAGATATATATTACGTTTTGTTTTTGGAGTTTCATATTATCGGAATCAGGCATTACTTGAAATCATTTACAAAAGCTAGTTCAATGTAGAAATTACGATATTCGTAAAAAGCATACTTTTTAATATTTTGTTATACACACTCGTGTATATGCAAGTGAATTTATAATATCTAAATTTATTGTTTATATTCTGTTTTAGATTCAACGAAAATTTTGGAATTGCTGGCCTACTAGACTGGTTACATGGAACAGACAAGAATTTTAGAAAGTCTAAAGCATACGCCCGAGATAAAGTACTTTTCACCCTAACACCTTTGGACTAGACAGAAAAGAAATGTCAGATATTGGGTGCAAGGAAGATTAAGTAAACTTTTTGAAGAAGTAACTGTCATGACAACTTCACTTCAGTAGTCCTATACTAATAATTATTGGATTCAGTACTGTAAAAATCTAGTTTCTGAATTATTATATTTCGTGTCACTACTAGTCTTGTATTGTATATGTAGTGTTTGTATTTCCGTTAAAAGTCCCTAGATGGCAGCTCAAAAATTTACCGATACGTCTATTTCTACGCCATCCACTTAAAAGATCTTCTTTTCATGTAGATGTAATAAGTTCTCAAAATGCTTTGATTTGTGTGTTACGTCCTTTTTATTGCTTTGTAAATAATGTATTAATGTGCCTTACCCAGTGCTACTTATTTGAAATATGTGGTTATTTTATATAACTAATTCTTAAGATAGTATAGTATGTGTGATAATAATTTACATTTGAAATTATTCTGCGTAGTCTTAAAATTCACAAGGTGAGACTCTTACTGATTTTCTTCTTTTTTACGCGCTCTTGTTTAACCCTTTATTTGCGGAATTATTTATCAAGAAATTGCTTCACCTCAGCAATTATCTTCTTTAATATCTGAAGCTATAGTGGAATTTTTAAAGAATAATAATGGAAAATTTAGACAAGTTTTTTTCGTTAAAACTGATTAAATAAATCGGTAGTTAATAACTCTTTTTTGTAAAATATTTACAAGAATAATCAGATTAATTAACCATAAATACTCTCATGGAAATATCATAATTCTTTTTAAAAAATGTATTTAAATGTATTATGATACGCTCTGTAAATGAAAACGCCTTTATGGTTGAAAATTTTTCTTATAATATTTTACAAAAAGAAAAGCTTTACCTATGTAAATGATTAGGAAAATTACCACTTTCTGAAAATATTTAGCTTCGACTGTTTCTCTGCGTTTTCTAAATTTGATCGAGCAGAGTATTTTTTGTGAAAAGAAAAATGTACTTTTATTAATAGACAGAGTAAATAAATTTTATATTAAATTTTCTTCAATAGTACTTAAAAGTACCGTCAGTGTATAAAGGGTTAACTTAAATGTGCTCATCTGAGCAAATATGGAGTTTTACAATTGATTTTTCCCTCATCAGAATTCAACTATTAATTAATACATTAATGCTAATTAAATTTTGATTATATTTTTAGATAACAATTTAGAAATCCTGGATATTTTGAATAAGTTTCAGGCGTGAGTTTTAGGTAGATTTCGTAAGAAATACTACCTATTACATTCTACAAGGGGTTGGGGGGATAGGGAGGGGTTTGTGAAAACCGAAAAAAACATAAAATACATATCAAATCAGTTTAAAGTTATTATTACTTCTAGGAAAAGGGTAAAAAATATATGTATTACAGATTTTTGATAAAATTTAAAATGAGCTTAAGGGGCGATAAGAACAGGATTTTAGGGAGAAAAAATTCATGACCTCGTCAGTTCTTAAGATATCAAATTTCCTTAAACTTATTATAAATCTTCTTAATATTATCTACAACTTTTATATGGACAAGTTTTTGATAGGACCAACTCTTCCCGCAAAAAAATAAATAAATAAAAATAATAAATTAATAAATACGAAAAAAATGGGGCGGGGGGTTGAGGAAGAAAAAAAATCGTAACTTCGTCCATTCACAAGATATCTAATCCGATTGAATTTATTATACATCTTCTCAATATTATTTACAACTTTCATATTGACAAGTTTTTGATAGGACCTACTCTTACAGCAAAAACAAATTAAACAAAAATAGGGGTTGACAAAAAAATTATCTTATTAAGGGTGTACTGAAATCCAAACGACTTATTTTCTGACTCATTTTGAAATTTGTTTTTGCTCTCAAACGCATCCAATTAGCAGGTTCTCTTATTCAGAAACTATATAATGTGCTGTATTGGTCGATTTTTTTGTTAAAAGCAGAATATATTTTAAAAAATGCTGTCAAAGTGGGCAATTTAAACCGAATTTACCGAAGCGGTAGTGCTGGAAACTAAAAAAAATAGTCGTACTGAGAAAATAATTGTTTGTAAAACGAGTTTCAATTAATTGAACGAAAAATAAAAACACAGGTCACTTATAAATCTCTTCCAAAAATCACATCAGCAGGTTTCATGTTTTTACTTTTAAAAATGAGTCTGAAAACGTGTCAGAAAATTTCGAATTCTTGAGCGTGGAAAAATATTTTTTTTTTTAAATACCGCCTTAATGTGATTTTGATAAAACCAGCTCTTACAGAAAAATGAAATTAAAAATTCGTCAAAAGCGGCCAGATAAAATTGTTAAACTGGGTTTATCTCTAATCTTGATTTAGTTTTTGTTGGTGAAATTAGTACTTAACTTTGAAATCTATCTCCGCTGTAGGCCGAGCCGGAAGGGATTTTTTTTTTTAATCTAATACCACGTGATTTGACAATAAATGTCTTTTGTTACAATAATTATTAAAAACAACATTTGCAGTCGTATAAAAACTTTTTTTTTCTTTTTTTCTCACCTGTTACTATCGCTCTATTCTAAGAGGAAAAAAACTAACTAACGCTGTCACCGCCGCTACCGTAAATGAATTTTTTGTGACCGCAGGTCTTTCGTCGCTAATATTAAGAAAACGATTGCATACAAAAATAAGAAAATGGTTAGCATTATAGAGAAATGTTTGATAAACAATCTGAAGTAAACAGGTTTAAATGGAAGAATCATTTTATGAGCTACTTAATGTTAAAGTTGGTCAAAATCGTTCCATTAAAAAAGTTTTATAGGAACAAAAACTATTCATAGGAATTTAATCACTTTTTCTAAGGATATACTTTACAAGCTTGCGGTGTGCAGACTGCATTTATTTTTTTAATTTGACTAATTTTTGAGGGCCTTTTTTAAATTTTTATTCACATCATTTCAATAGATCTGTTTTTTCATATTTTAGAAAAAGTTATTTTAAATTGTTGTCAATTGTGAAAACAGAGTACAGAATACTATTTCCATTAAAATAAAAATGGATTTGCACGTGACCATTAAAAACAGAAAGAAACTTAAAATAAGAAATAAATGATTGCGTGTTAAAATCGGGGATATATGAAACACAGATCAACATTTCGTCATTTTTGTCAGGTGGTTATACTAAGAAGTATATAGTGAAAAATAATTTTTTTTTAATTCGAACTATTAAAAAATTGTAGCGGTAAACACGCCGCTTAATTGCCACTAAAACAAACTTTGATTATTTGAAACAAACTTTAACTTTGATTATTATTTTAACTTTTTATTTTACTTAAAAAAACTCAAAATGCAAAAATCTACACTTGAAAAATAAGGAAATCTACAATATAAAATAATATATGCCTTTTATGATGCTCATCAAATGAACGTGCACAATTTTAGGCTCCTAATTTTGCATTTCAATAGTAATGAAATGAACAGAAAACGAATGCATGGTATTTCAGTGATTACTTCTGATTTAATGTTTTTTTTATACTAACTATTTAAGTCTTCGGGGAAAAAAATAACAATCGTGAATATTTATATTGATTTTGGTAATGAGCTGATAAAAAAAATTCCAACATTACCATAATGAGAAACTGCATATAAAAAGTTTGCCTCGAAAGTTTATAATACATACTTGATTAAGCTTTCGTTCAAGCGATGAAAAAGTTATAAAATAATTTTAGAAATTTAACTGAGAACTTCTTCAAATTAAGCAACATATAAAATATAATAGGTTTTCTGTCATTTTTTTTTTTTCAGCTATTATGATGCTCTTCCGACCTAGCTTTATATTTGCTGAATGATATGATTGAGCTGAAAACTGGATAAACGAAATAAAAAAAGATTCATAACTTTGCTTTTTATCTGAAGATTGGAAATGTGCGTAATGATCTGTAAACTGCTCATTAGTGCATCATATGTCATTCTATGATAACGATATTATGAAATACATAAAAGAAAACATGTACTTGAACTTAAAATTTGCTTCCATCATTTGATTCAGCATCATATTATAAATGTTCATGCAAATTTTCTGGGTAAATTCGCTTTCTTAGAATTATAACTACTCGATATCTATATACGTAAAAAGTTATGCTTCACCTACTATTACAAATTTGTTTTATTAAAGTCAGCTGAAAGTTTCTTCTTCTAACAGCTGAAAATGACACATGTTCGACATTAAGTCTTGTGTAAGCATATACATACAATCATCTGACCGCCAGCATTTCACATATGTTTGATCTGCCTGATATGAATAATAAATCTATAGGTCGATTCCATCATAACTGACGTAATATTTGATCAGCGAATTTTCTTTTCAAAACTGTGTAGAAAATTTATTAATAAAGTCAGAACAAATTTTTACAATTTAAAATATTTCTTACTAAGGACTTAATACCCAAATACCTGCAGATTATTTCAATCTCTCTTTTAGTCCCAAAAATTGCAATTCAAAATTCTGTAACTGACGTAATATAAAATATACAAACATTTTTCTACCTTCATTGAAGTATAAAAATTATCAAAACTACCCCGTTAAAAAGGTGATTTAATGTTCTCAACAACACTAAGTAATTCCAAATTATACCAGTAACTTGTTTAATTAATTTCTGAATAATAAAAAAGAAAAAAAAATGGCACTTACACGTGTAACTGACGTAACATTATGACTTTACAAAGACAAAAATTGTACTTAACTTAGTTTGTAAACAGTAATTTACAATGCCTTTTTATTAGGAATTTATTATAAAATATAAAAATATCAAGTTTTCCAATCTTACCTTTAAATTAAACATATTATGAGTCTTATTCCCCACCCACTCCCCAAAAAAATGATAATTTTCTGTGGAATTGCCCTATATTAATAAAATAAATGTTTAAATAAAATAGCGTTAATTGATTGAAGCTTTTTTTAATGTAAAATTTTAATCGGATATGGATCTTTTTGATGGCATTTTACATTATTAACAGTCTATACAGAATAAATATACTTCATATTAATAAAATATTTTAAAAATGTTATTTTAGCGGGGAAAGCTTGATTGACATATTTAAATTTAGCATTCAAAAAAGTACTTAACATTTATAGTGGTCGTTTAAACTAATTTTAACACATATTCAATGTTTTTGTTCAAGATGGAGCAGTGAATATGTATATTCAGAGTAAATAAGCATGTCAAAGCTCGAATAAATTTAAATATGTGGATTGCTAATTAAGGAAAGAAAGTATAGAAAAATATTAAATTGTTTTTACATTTAGGTTTCGTACAAACAATAGTAAAATGCGAAATTTCGAAGCTGCAATCCTTCGTTGCGGATACGATGTTAACTATCACTCAAATTTCAGTCCACCACACGTAAAGATGCAAATAAATACTTCTTAGTTGATATGATGGCTACCACTAGTATAGGTACTTGATATCGGACACAATGTGAGAAGGTTGGAAATTAATAACTAGGATTCTTCAAATAAAATTAATGGATGGTGTATTTACAAAATATTTACATTAAAACACACTATTTTCATTTATAGGCACGGATATAGCCGTTCCTGTACCCCATTAAATTACAGTTACGATATTATCCACGTAGTAGTCTATAGCATTAAAAAATACACTCTTTTTGTCTCCAATGACCATACTCAATTAGGCTTATTCAGAGCGATAACCACACAACTATCTCCTGAATTCTCGAACATAAGTACTCGTCACTAGAAAAATACTACAGTAAACTGTAAGGCGAACTCTGTGTAAGACGGAAATCTGTCTAACTCGGAAAGATTTTCAAGTCCATGCGAATACATTGACAGAGTAAAATTTCTCTAAGGCGGAATATTGCCTACCACGGAACATTTTCTGCGTCCCGATCGATTCCGCCTTAGACAGAGTTTACTGTACATCATACCCACAACATGAATTGCTTTTTCTCCCAACTACACTTTTCACCTCCAACTGAAGACTGACTCTCTTCCTCGTCCTCAGTGCACCTTTTCTTAGGCTCCGGCGTCTCTACTTGTAAAATAAAAGACAACCCACGTGCGCTTTCTCCCCGCTTACTCACTGACCAAGCACCACATGAGATTACCTTTTGTTCACCATTTTTTGCTTCTCACCTACCTATCATATTATCCGAATTCCAATAGATAACATCCCTTCTGGTATTCTTTCATACAATAGAGCTTTTCTTAGAATACAGATATGACTTTTTATCCAATAGATAAAGAAACATATGTGCCTAACCCAAGTACATAGATAATGATATATAGATAAAGAAAATGCATAAAGAAAATAAAATTAATTAGCAGTAATTATCATTAAGCATACGTCTCGTTAACGCCAAAGACATTACAGAAGGTTTTGTATATCAATGCCGTAGCCAGCCCATCTAGTCGGGAAATGTCCAATACTTTCCGTTTGAATTAAAATCACTTTCATAAGTTTTTACCCTTTTTAAACTGGAAAAACTTTTCTCAGCTCTGCAAAGGATTTAAAACTTCAAGTAAATAGTTAATAATTGAATCGTCTCTGGGAAATATGTCGCAGCGCAATATACCCAGGCTCTAATTATATCCGTAAATATTTCTAATCATAAAATATTTCTAGAACTCTATAAATACCATATCTGTTATGACAAATTAATATATTTTTTTATTTGAATTATATTAATAGCATGTATTGTATAAGTATACTACACAATATTTCTGTTATTGTACATTTTGAACTACTATTATTATTTTTAATACCTTTTCATACTAGAAAAACTTCGACCATTTCGCTGGTCAATTATTCACTAAGGAATCTGTGGTTAGGAGTATCAATGGCTTCGGCAGCGTGCGGGCTACCCCTGTTCTGGTCTCGAATTAAACGAACCTTAAATTATTGTTACTTTTAATTTTGGGGCGAAAATCTTTCGACTCGAATCTAGAATTAGGGACCCCAATTGTCTTCGGAAGCGTATACAAATCGGCATTTTCATCTCTAAAAAGTATAATTGTCTTATCCCAAAAATACTCGGTAACTGACACAGATTACTTTCAAATTTTCAGCATCGTCGTTCACGTTGCTGTAGGAACCAATTTGGCCTTCTTTAAAATTGAATTTGATGACGGCAGTAGAAAAATTTATCGGAGAGTTTTTTAGTTTCAGAAAACAAATGTCAAAAAGTTATTACTAAACGCAGGGGGGAAAAAAAAGGCTAAAAAATCTCAAAATTGCGAGAAATACTCAAAAACCGCAGCGAACAAAATTTACCGTATCAGACTAAAAGATTGGAAATGATTCCTTTTATTAGTGTAAAAGGAAAAAAATCGCCGCGAAATGCGGAAAAAAGATTAAAAATCACATAAAAAGTTCAATAAAAAATATTTAATCAAAAAATTCCAAACTTGGCTTTGAGGTATTTTTAACTTCAGACATACCTTTAGACACCTTCCTGCCAAATCTTCTACAAAAAAAAAGAAAAGAAAAAGCACGTAGCAGTCTCGGACAGACACACACACGCACATACAATCTTCTGCCTTTATTAATACGAGGTGGAACCCGCCGAATTTCGACGAAAAAAATATGTTTACAAAGGAACTGTTGCATCAAATTTATAATACATCAACAACAATAATTAGAATAAAAAATCTATCTTACACTTGTTAATTTAACTCTCCAAAGACATATTTTAACCTAAGATTAACAAAATACTTTTTTCATAAACTTCAACTGTTAAAATTATTGAAAAATTAAACTTAATTCATACACGTCATCAGTAAAATATAATCAAGTTAAGTAATTTTGATTAAGTTATTAATTGATGCTTGGTATTACGGAATGAAAAATCCGCAAAAAGGATTTCACCTTGACATAATCATAGAATTTTTCTACCTTTACATCTAAACCAAATCAAGTCATTTTCCACGTTTCACATCCATATTAACCATTTAAAAACATTTTAATGCGCAATAGGTTATTAATAAATATATTTTCAAGCTTGAAGTCACGTTTGTCAACTATTACAACTTTTCATGTTAAAATTCCCACTCGTGAATTGAGGTCATAGTATAATCTCTGTACCTGCGCTTAAAAATTCCAGAAATGTATAACTTTTCGACGTATTCAAGGGGATATATCTCGTTTTATCAAATAAAATTACCGTTTACTTTTAAATATGACGTCATTTTCAGTCGCTGAAATATTTTGCCTATTGGCTCAAACTCAATATCAGCGAAATGAAAAAATAGTGAAATATAACAGCATCATCAGGGAAATTGTGTCTTTTTTAAAGCGTAACGTCATTTTCTGTTCAAATTTTTAAAAATATATTTTTAATTGTAATGAGAAAATGGCATCAGTAAGAATATAATCAATAAAGATAACTAATCCACTTTTAATAGAAATGAAGTACTTCAGTTGCCACGATTAGAAAATTGGTATTAAAAACTATAAAAAAAAATAATATCTCAAAAACAAATTGAGATAAGGCTTTCAAACAAACTGCATGTAAAAGTGCATTTTTTTCTGCAAACGACGGTGTAAACATTTAAAATTAGAAGTTTAAAAATTTGCAGTAGCAAAAATTGTAAAAGCGAAATTTCATTTCAAATTTCAAAGTGTTGCCATTCGCAGAATGACGTATGCGTTACGCACAGATATGTTTGTCCTTTATAATATAGACAAGGAAATAAACCCGGGCTTCCGGGTTGCAGAGTATAGGTGAAAACATTTTTTTTAAAACTGTAACAGATTTTTTTACATTTAGCATATATATTTTTCTAAAACAACACTAAAAATCATATTTCTATGAAAAATAGCAATTATGCGTCCAAATAAAGTTTTGGAAATTTATTAAAAACGATACTTTCGTACTGGCCTCGCCCCAGGAATTAACAGTCGAAGAAATCGCCAAAGATCACTATCTAGAATCAGCCCTTTCGATTTACATAATTTCTGTTGAAATTCGCGAGAAAAAATCATTATGGCGAAAAAGCTGGCGAATGATTTTTTGGGGTCTCTTTTGTTGTGTAATCATGTTTTGGAACGTAAATCAATTTCCGTTTTTAGCGCGAGTTCGCGTCGGCCGTATTTTCAGTCTATATTCCTCCTCTTCTTCTCGGCCGGCCAATTAGAGGTGATTCTGTTCCGTTTTTTCCGAAAGTTTATGGAATTAATATCCGAAAAAAAAAAAAATCGGTCGTCAATCTGAAAATTCGGACATAAAAAATATCGCGAATTTCGACAAATGGTCGCCGAAAAAAATTTATTTCCGTTTGCAGAAAAATCGCGGGAAAAACACAAATTTTTGCCATAAGAGCGCGAAAAACCCGCAAGTTTCGTCAAAAGATCGCGAAAAAACCCGCAAGTTTCCTCAAAAGATCGCGAAAAAACCCGCAAATTTCGTCAAACGATCACGAAAAACCGCAAATTTCGTCAAAAGATCAAATATACTTTTATATATAGTTTTAATATACGTTTGGCTAATAATAGATAAATTTGGCTAATGTGTTGACGAATAGTCTTAATTTCTTAGCGCGGTCCCTGATATTAATTTAAGTGCAAACGGATTTATCTTTCGTAATCGTCTGCTTGCGATATAAATAGATTTAGAAACAAATTTATTTCCTAAAAGAGTGTAATATATATTTTTTAAAGTACGCTGAAACCAATTAATAGTTTAATATTAATTAAATTATGATTATACGTTGAGAAATTCTGAATAAATAGTTTTTTCGGGTGTACCCCTGTAAGATGATACCCTTTAAATTTAAGAAATAAGCGAATTAAGACTGTTCTCAAATCCAAACTGAATAACTTTCTAACGCATTTTTAATTTTATTATTGTTCACAAACATATCAAATTGGCAGGTGCTCTTATTAAGAAATTATGCAATCGGACTGTTTTTGCGTTTTGGGGTTTTTTTTTTTTTTTTTTTTTTTTTTTTTAAGAGATTTTTCATAAAATGCTGTCAAAGGTGAAGTTTTGGACCGAATTGCCGGACATGACAGAGGAGGAAAGGAAGAAACTGCCGTTCTGAGACAATAATCGCTTAAAACTCAAGGTTGTTTCATTTATCGCCAAATGAAACTAATGTTCGATTACATATTACTTCAATATTCTTGTCTGCAAAGGCTCGTTTACACGGAGCTAGTTTACTAGCTACAAGCCGGCGAGAAAAGTAGTGAGCGAGTCAGCTACCGAGATAGTGATCATTTACACACGAACTTGTTTGCTCGCTCAGTAGCCAACTCGCTATTGCGTCACTTGCTGCGTTCTAAAGCTTTCTTTTATGTTTTTTCTGAAAACAGTGTTTGTTTTTATATTAAGTGCCAAGTTTTCCTGTCTGTTTTTTTTTTTTTTAATGTGTGTGTGTGTCCTTGGAAAATTGAAGTGGAACGCAAATGATATTGCCGAGTTTTTAAATGTATACCAAGAGTACCCTGTGTTATAAAAAATAAAACACACAGATTACTTCAATACGAAATTAAAAGATGAAATTTGAATTTTATATTCTAATGATCATTTATAAAATTTCATTAATTTTTAAGGTTTTAAGACCCGTGTCCATTATTGTAACGTTTAATTTCTATTTTCAGTAATGAACACCCATGTAATCGTTGCTAAAACTGCAATTTCACTGATGTTTAATAGGAACACCAAAATTTTATAAATAGTGCTGCTTTTAATTAATTTCATGTGGTTAATAAAATTTTCAATATTTTAATCACATAATTTTTTTTATAACTCTGCCCTGTTTAGTTTATCTGCCAATCAATGAAACAAACCAGGAAGTAAAGCATATTGTTTAAGGGCGTATGGAAAAGAGAGGCTCATAGGGCTCAGCCCCTCCCCATTTAAATAAAAACTAAAGCGCGTAATTTCGCGTCCATCTGCCGCACCTCGGATAACTCAATTTCCTACCAGAGTTTATTTTAAATAAAATGTGACTTGCTTCTGCTTGTCACTTATTTTACTTCTTTTTTTCAATAAAATTTCCGGTCTGAAAAGACTTAACGAAGCCGTAGCGGATACGCGGGAAATTACGGTAAACTATTATTTTAACACAATCAAACTGATTGCTAAAGCTATCATACGAATTGAATATTTCCAACTGAGCGAAAAAATGACCAGGCCGGGAATCGAACACAGATCCTTGGCTTGCAGATATGCTCACCGGTTGTCGGCCCAGTTAGCTTAAACGGTAGAGCATTAGCCCTGTAAGCCAATGATCTGTGTTCGATTCCTGGCCTGGGCATTTTTTCGCTCAGTTAAAAGTAATAAATTCGTAAAAAAAAAAAAAAAGTTACGGAAGTTGTTAAAAATCTATTATTTTCTGTCTTAAACATTTTTACTTATTCATCTCTCACAAAAAATGATTGTAATATTAATAAAATCTATGGTAATAATTGAACTAGTAAATCTGCAGATCAGTAGCCTCAAACGCCATCATAGTTTTGCAGTTTTATTTTGAAATTATTTTATTTAGTATTTAAAACATTCAACTCCTAGTATCATTCCTATCATATTTGTAATACTAATTACTAAAAGTACTTTCAGGTAGTTTAACTGAGAAAAATAGTGGAAAATATACGAATCTATTCACTAATACGCCAAAACTTTTTTTTCGGTTTTTTTTTTCAATTATTGCCCTCTAAACCCTGTATAGTATTAATTCTCAATAATAGTACTCAATAATTTGATAACTGTAATTCCCCGACATTAGTATTTTCAACTATCTATCTAAAATAATTAAAATATTCACCTTGTGATAATTACGGTAGTTATTTCAAAAGTGAATAATTTTCAAAAATATTTTAATTATTGGTATCCTAAGTGTATCCTAATTAAGTTTATTCGAAAAATATATTTTGTTCATTCACGCCGACACGAACTACTTCAGTCGACATTGTTTACATTTACAGAACCCCAAACCACCGAATACTCGCAGCGATTTCACTAGCAACAACGTTTACACACAGCGAGTTTACTAGCCAGATAGCTAACACGCCAGCGAGTAGCGAGAAAAGTAGCCGAGCTTTCAATTTTTTTCGCACTCGCTGAGCTGCCAGATAGTTCGCTAGCCAACGTGTTTACACAGGGCGAGTTTATTAGCAGCTAGTGAATTCAACGGCTTGTAGCTAGTAAACTCGCTCCGTGTAAACGACGCTTAAGTATAATGTTTTTGTGTTTAAATTTGTGTCAGAAAAATTCGCGTTCTTGAACGGTTTTTTTTTTGTTTGTTTTTTGTTTGTTTAGCTGCCTTAAAACTTGATAAGGTCCAATCTATATCATTTATAGGACATTAAACGCATCGTTTTTCGAAAGAGTATTTCTATTAGCAATTTGTAAAACCGGATTCACATCTATAAAAAATTTTATTGTCTATGTAGATTCGATTTTCGTAAATGTACGAACGCATGCAAAATGTTTTATTTTTTTACTATTATTATTTAATACGCATATTTCAACCGTTGTCGGTTTTTCCATGAACATCAAAATAATTTGCACTTCATTGTATTTCAAAATGGACGCTTGCAAAATATCAACCCACAGACGTCAACAGATTGATAACGGGTGTAATTTGTCGCGTCCGGAAATTGTTACCTCCACGCTTGCGAAATATCAACGCTCAGGCGTCAACAGATTGATAACGGGTGTAATTTGTCGCGTACGGAAATTGTTACCTCCACGCTTGCGAAATATCAACGCTCAGACGCCAACAGATTGATAACGGGTGTAATTCGTCGCGTACGGAAATTGTTACCTCCACGCTTGCGAAATATCAACGCTCAGACGTCAACAGACTGATAACGGGTGTAATTTGTCGCGTCCGGAAATTGTTACCTCCACGCTTGCGAAATATTAACGCTCAGACGTCAACAGACTGATAACGGGTGTAATTTGTCGCGTACGGAAATTGTTACCTCCACGCTTGCGAAATATCAACGCTCAGACGTCAACAGATTGATAACGGGTGTAATTTGTCGCGTCCGGAAATAGTTGCCTCATTTTATTTCACGCAATGCTCGACTTAGTATTAAGTAAAATTAAAATGAGCGGTTTGGAAATTTCCTTCGGTAGATTCCTAAATCTAAATACAGGCATCCCCACTTACGTAAATTCGCAGTTGCGTAATAAATCTCGAAAATTACATTTGTGACCATACTAGCGCAGGGACCGCGAACCTGTGGCACACGTGCCATAAGGGGCACGCTGCAGATTACTTTTGGCACAGCCTAGATTCAGTTTCTGCATCAAAATATAGTAGAATTTCACAAAATGTATTAATTAATCTAGATGTTGTCTCTGTTTATCTGAATTGGATTAGTTCGGCTAGTTCTCTTTGTCATACAGATTGACGAAACTGAAATATAACTTTGTATCCGCATCCAATTCAATACTGGGTCACAAAATTTTGAGAATAAGAGATAATTAGGAGATTATCGCAAATGAAAGATTAAAAAGCATTATAAGCAGAAATAATGTAAAATTATAACAACTTTGAATTCAATTCCAGAAGCCATAGATGCTGGCGCTTGCTACTTTGGCATTTTTTTTTTTCTGCGAGACATTCTTTTCGGAAATAAATAATATTAAAAATTTAAGTAAAAACATCTTATCAAATGAGTCCAATTCGAATTGAATTCTCTTATAAATAACTATGTACGAAGCCGATATACATTATTTGGCATCTAAGTTGAGACAACATGAATGATATTTTTAAGATAAATTTCTAAAGTATAACATCAAATATTATCCATATCTTTTTAATGCTAAAAACAAAATTTTATGTAATTTTAATTCATTGTTATTTGATCTATTAATTTTTTTTATTGTTGGCACATCATGATCACGTAAAATATATTTTTAGAAAAATTTGGCACGTGGATGTGAAAAGGTTCGCCGTCCCTCTACTGCCGCGTTGGATACGCAATTGTATATTTTTTTTATTTAATTTATAAATAAGACTAGCTGTACCCGGCCACGCGTTGCTGTGGCTTAGTCTGGCTAAATGGAAAAGAAAGAAAAGAGAATATGCCGTTTCTAATATGTTTAATGTCACAACACTTGTGGGTATACAATATTTTTTGTTGTTACATTGTCTGTGCAGATATAGAGATTGTATGATTTGCTGATTCTAAAGTACGAAACATATAATTGCCCCGTGTGAGAAGCAATTCATGTCTAGATCTAAACCGCAGAATTTTAAAGCTTGGCCCTAAGCTTTGTTGATGGAGATTACAAACGCCAATCAAATAGGTAATTGCAATCTCTTAAATTGAAATTGCGCATCCATTGGATTCAAAGGAATGCGAGGAATGGGGACATCTTCACCTTTGAAAGGTCCTGTCGAGATTGTTGCTTCTACGAAGTAGCTCATTATTTTTTTACTGCAAGCTGCGTACCGTTCAATTGCAAAGATTTGGCTTGGGAATATTTCGCAACATCATAATTGGCAGGCCGATTGCCAATTGCAGTAGGTGCGGTGGCATCCCTTGCAGATAGAGTGAATTAAAAAGACATGTGCCGAGTTAAACTTATGGCATTGAGCTCACGGGCTATTCACACTAATTATACATTATATTCTTATTTCAAAGAATAAAGCCCATTGAAAAATAAATTAAGGGGATTACCCCACCCCCTTTATGCTTAACTAATGAACTTACAAATGTAAACAGGGAAACGCCTTATCAGAATAAACCGGTATACCAAATTTGAAGCAAATCGGATAATTCTGCATGAAAAAACCCATTTATCTAAATTAAGGGGGGATTAGCCCCCGTTCGCCCCTTTATACTTAATCAATGAACACCCAAAACAAATCAGGGAAGCGCCTTATCAGGTAGAACCTATTCACAAAAATTGAAGCAAATCGAATAACCCTACATGGAAAACCAAGTTATCTAAATTAAGGGAAGGATTTAGCACCACGTTCCCTTTGCACAACCAATAAGACACAAAAACTAATCAGGGAAGTACTTTATCAGAATGAACCTATTTACAAAATTTGAAGCAAATCAGATAATTCTGCATGAAAAACCCATTTATCTAAATTAAGGGAGGATTAGCCCCCCCCCCCCGTTCCCCTTTTATACTTAACCAATGAACCCCAAAACTAATCAGGGAAGCGCCTTACCAGAATGAAACTACTTACAAAATTTGAAGCTAATCGGATATTTCTATCAAGAGTTATCGCGTTATATACATACATACATACAGAACCTGCGGGCACATTAGCTCTCAGGCTTTAATATCCTGTGAGCTTAAAAGAAAAAAACACAAACTAAAAAAACAAAGAAAAAGCAAATATCATAAATACTGGCGAAATATTTCAGTAATGTGTCCCTCCGGAGGGCATAGTGAGGGGAGATGCATAATATGAAAGAGTGGTCAAAGGGCTTTCTAATGATATACCACTTAATGGGTGGCGAAAAATATTAAAAAAGTGCCCCGGGGGGTGAAATTGGGGGAGGGGGATGCGAGGTTCATAATAGTAATATAAAAACGCGCGTGCATTCAAATGCAACGCAATCGGTGAATTAAAAAAAAAAATCGATGAAGAACTTTCGGAGGTTTAAGATTTCGTACAAACAAACATTTACATTTTTTTATATAGAAATGTGCCCCTACGGCGGGAAAGTGAGATGAGGGGGTGGTAGGTGCATAATATGAAAAAGTAGTCAAAAGGCTTCCTATTGATATGTCACATGACGTGTGTCCGAAAAACTTTTAAAAGCGCCGCCTGGTGGTGGCGAGGAAATTGGAGGAGGGAGGAGCAAGGTTCGTGATAGGTATTTTATATACACGCGCGTATTCGAATGCAATGCAATCCGTGAATTTCAAAGCAATCGGTGAAGAACTTTCAGAGGTTTAAGATTTTGCACAAACGAACATTTATATTTTTATTTATATAGAAATGTGCCCCCACGTGGGGAAAGTGAGGGGAGCGAGATGCATAATATGAAACAATAGTCCAAGGGCTTTCTAATGATATATCACATGAAAGATTTTGGAAAAAATTTAAAAAGTACCAACTGGTGGGGGGAGGGGAGTGGGCAAATGAGGGGTGGAGGAGCGAGGTTCATAATAAGTATATAACAAAACTTCCGTATGCGGATGCAACTCAACCCGTGAATTTTAAAGCAATCGGTGAAAAACTTTCGGAGATTAGTGATTCTGAACAAACGAACATTTACATTTTTATTTATATAGATATACTAGCTGACCCGCCCGGCGTTGCCCGGGTCCGTGGTAATATTTATAAAGAAACCTTTAATTTATATGATTTTATATGTAACTCTATTTTGTCTGAAATACGAACCCGCTCACAGTGTGAAAATGGGGGAGAAGCAGTTACAAATTGTTGAGATGTTATGCAAATTTTATTCATAATTGTTGTAAAATTGTATGCCATAGTCATGAACAAATTAAAACTTTAAAACACCCTCTACTGATGAAAAAATTAGATGAGAGGAGTGAGTGCTTAGTAATGTACAGGCCAAAAGCTTTAAAACGACCTCTGTCAGAAAACAACATATAAAGGATACCCATCGAAGAAAACGCTACAGTTGTAAGGACAATTATCGTCACCCGCCTTCCAAACTTGAAATTCAACTCTCCCACCTTCTTTAAAATTTTAAAGTGTTATCATTCACGTAAGTTAATTTCAATTGTATTCGTTCTTCGTGTTAATGGCAATTTACATATGCATAGTCGCCCAAGCATGGAACGTGTTTCTTGAACTTTTTATGAAGTAAATAATTTCTGTTCTTGAGCGATTAAGAGTCCATTCACATGCCATTGTTATAAAACTCCTAATATATCACAAAATGCACACCATATTAAGTATTTCATGAACTCAAGGATTTTTCACTCAGTTCTTATTCTTTTGTTAATATTTTCTCATCCTAATGAAAGCATATGTTATACTTTATTGAATGTTTTCACATTGAAAGTGCAGTATAAAGTTTAGGGATAATTCAATAAAGCGAAAATTTTCAGTGTTCGTTATTTATAATCTATCTTCCTGTTAAAATTGTTGCCTACATTTTTAGACACCCATGAACGGTGAACACATAACATGCGATAAATTGTCACAAATTTTGTCATAGATCGTTGAAAAAAATGTGAAGTAATCATTAGAAAAAAAAAGAATGTCATCCAACGATCTTGGAAAAATAATCATGAATTTTGTGAAACAATCGAAGAAAAAAATTACAAATTTCATCAAAAGATCGCAGAAGCACATGTTGAATTTTGTCACTCAGGAATATCGGGAACTTCGACAAATAGTCGCAGAAAAAAAGAAAAAAACTCGTCACAGATAATTGAAAAAAAAATGCAAATTTCGCCAAACAATCTTGGGAAAAAATCATGCATTTTGTGAAACGATCGCTGCAAAAAGCCCTCGAATTTCAGTAAACAACCGAAAAAAAATATTGCAAATTTCATCAAAAAATCGCGGAAATGTATAGCAAATTTTGACAAAAGAGTGCCGAAACGCACACTGAATTTTGCCAATCTCTCGCTGAGAAATACCGGGAACTTTGCCAAACAGTCACCAAAAAGAAATAAATAAAATAACAAATTTCATCATAGATCGTTGAAAAAAAAACGTGAATTTCGTCAAACGATTGTTGAAAAAAACCCCGCGAATTTCAGTAAACAATCGAAAAAAAAATTGCAAATTTCATCAAAAGCACGGCAAATTTCGTCAAAAAAGTGCAGAAGCATATGCCAATTTTGCCAATCTGTCGCTGAGAAATATCGGGAACTTCGACAAATGGCCGCGGAAAAGAAAAACACAAATTTTGTCACTGATCGTTGAAAAAAAAGAATGCAAATTTCATGAAACGATTTGAGGGGGGGGGGGGGGGAATTGTGCATTTTGTGAAACGATCGCAGAAAAAAAAAACGTGAATCGCAGTAAACAAAGAAAAATATTGCAAATTTCATCAAAAGATCACAGAAACGCATAGCAAAGTTTGTCTAAAGAGTGCACATTACGAATTTTGTCAATATGTCGCTGAGAAATATCAGAAACTTCGAAAAATGGCCACGGAAAAGAAAAACAAATTTTGTCACTGATCGTTCAAAAAAATTCGAATTTCGTCAAACGATTGCTGAAAAAAAAACCCCGCGAATTTCAGTAAACAATCGAAGAAAAATATTGCAAATTTCATCAAAAGATCGCGGAAATGCATGGCAAATTTCGTCAAAAAAGTGCAGAAGCATATGCCAATTCTGCCAATCTGTCACTGAGAAATATCAGGAACTTCGACAAATGGCCGAGGAAAAGAAAACACAAATTTTTTCACTGATCGTTGAAAAAAAAAATGCAAATTTCATGAAACAATTTGGGGGGGGGGGGGGGGTGGAATTGTGCATTTTGTGAAAAGATCGCAGAAAAAAAACGTGAATTTCAGTGAACAAAAAAAAATTGCAAATTTCATCAAAAGATCACAGAAACGCATAGCAAAGTTTGTCTAAAGAGTGCACATTACGAATTTTGTCAAATGGCTGCGGAAAAGAAAAACACATATTTTGTCACTGATAGTTAAAAAAAAACCCCAAAAATTTCATGAAACGATTTTTTTTTTGGGGGGGGGGGGGAGAATTCGTGCATTTTGTGAAACGATCACTGAAAAAAAAAGCGTGAATTTCAGTAAACAAAGAAATATATTGCAAATTTCATCAAAAGATCGCAGAAACGCATAGCAAAGTTTGTTTGAAGAGTAGATTACAAATTTTGCCAATATGTCGCTGAGAAATATAGGAAAGTTCGACAAATGGCCACGGAAAAGAAAAACAAATTTTGTCACTGATCGTTTAAAAAAAATCGTGAAAAAAAAAACCCTGCAAATTTCGTGAAACGATTTGGGGGGGGAGATCGTGCATTTTGTGAAACGATTGCTGAAAAAAAAACCTGAATTTCAGTAAACGAAGAAAAATATTGCAAATTTCATCAAAAGATCACACAAACACATAGCAAAGTTTGTCTAAAGAGTGCAGATTACAAATTTTGCCAATATGTCGCTGAGAAATATCGGAAACTTCGACAAATGGCCACAGAAAAGAAAAACAAATTTTGTCACTGATTGTTTAAAAAAAAATCGTGAAAAAAAAACGCGAATTTCGTCAAACGATTGCTGAAAAAAACCCCGCGAATTTCAGTAAACAATCGAAGAAAAATATTGCAAATTTCATCAAAAGATCGTGGAAATGCATGGCAAATTTCGTCAAAAAAGTGCAGAAGCATATGCCAATTCTGCCAATCTGTCACTGAGAAATATCAGGAACTTCGAAAAATGGCCGAGGAAAAGAAAAACACAAATTTTGTCACTGATCGTTGGAAAAAAAAAAAAATGCAAATTTCATGAAATGATTTGGGGGGGGGCGGGGGTGGAATTCTGCATTTTGCGAAACGATCGCAGAAAAAAAAAATACGTGAATTTCAGTGAACAAAAAAAAAATATTGCAAATTTCATCAAAAGATCACAGAAACGCATAGCAAAGTTTGTCTAAAGAGTGCACATTATGAATTTTGTCAAATGGCTGCGGAAAAGAAAAAAACATTTTGTCACTGATCGTTAAAAAAAAACCCCAAAAATTTCATGAAACGATTTGGGGGGGGGGGGAATCGTGCATTTTGTGAAACGATTGCTGAAAAAAATGTGAATTTCAGTAAACGAAGAAAAATATTGCAAATTTCATCAAAAGATCGCAAAAACGCATAGCAAAGTTTGTCTGAAGAGTGCACATTACGAATTTTGTCAAATGGCCGTGGAAATGAAAAACACAAATTTTGGCACTGATCGTTAAAAAAACCCCACAAATTTCATGAAACGATTTGGGGGCTGGGGGGGAATCGTGCATTTTGTGAAACGATCACTGAAAAAAAAAGCGTGAATTTCAGTAAACGAAGAAAAATATTGCAAATTTCATCAAAAGATCACAAAAACACATAGCACAGTTTGTCTAAAGAGTGCAGATTACAAATTTTGCCAATATGTCGCTGAGAAATATCGGAAACTTCGACAAATGGCCACGGAAAAGCAAAACAAATTTTGTCACTGATTGTTTAAAAAAAATCGTGAAAAAAAAAACGCGAATTTCGTCAAACGATTGCTGAAAAAAAACCCCGCGAATTTCAGTAAACAATCGAAGAAAAATATTGCAAATTTCATCAAAAGATCGCGGAAATGCATGGCAAATTTCGTCAAAAAAGTGCAGAAGCATATGCCAATTCTGCCAATCTGTCACTGAGAAATATCAGGAACTTCAACAAATGGCCGAGGAAAAGAAAAACACAAATTTTGTCACTGATCGTTGGAAAAAAAAATGCAAATTTCATGAAACGATTTGGGGGGGGCGGGGGGGATCGTGCATTTTGTGAAACGATTGCTGAAAAAAATGTGAATTTCAGTAAACGAAGAAAAATATTGCAAATTTCATCAAAAGATCGCAAAAACGCATAGCAAAGTTTGTCTGAAGAGTGCACATTACGAATTTTGTCAAATGGCCGTGGAAATGAAAAACACAAATTTTGGCACTGATCGTTAAAAAAACCCCACAAATTTCATGAAACGATTTGGGGGCTGGGGGGGAATCGTGCATTTTGTGAAACGATCACTGAAAAAAAAGCGTGAATTTCAGTAAACGAAGAAAAATATTGCAAATTTCATCAAAAGATCACAAAAACACATAGCAAAGTTTGTCTAAAGAGTACAGATTACAAATTTTGCCAATATGTCGCTGAGAAATATCGGAAACTTCGACAAATGGCCACGGAAAAGAAAAACAAATTTTGTCACTGATTGTTTAAAAAAAAATCGTGAAAAAAAAAAAAACGAATTTCGTTAACGATTGCTGAAAAAAAACCCCGCGAATTTCAGTAAACAATCGAAGAAAAATATTGCAAATTTCATCAAAAGATCGTGGAAATGCATGGCAAATTTCGTCAAAAAAGTGCAGAAGCATATGCCAATTCTGCCAATCTGTCACTGAGAAATATCAGGAACTTCGACAAATGGCCGAGGAAAAGAAAACACAAATTTTGTCACTGATCGTTGAAAAAAAAAATGCAAATTTCATGAAACAATTTGGGGGGGGGGGGGGGTGGAATTGTGCATTTTGTGAAAAGATCGCAGAAAAAAAAGGTGAATTTCAGTGAACAAAAAAAAAATTGCAAATTTCATCAAAAGATCACAGAAACGCATAGCAAAGTTTGTCTAAAGAGTACAGATTACAAATTTTGCCAATATGTCGCTGAGAAATATGGAAACTTCGACAAATGGCCGAGGAAAAGAAAAATACAAATTTTGTCACGGATCGTTGAAAAAAAAAAATGCAAATTTCATGAAACGATTTGGGGGGTGTGGGGGGGGTGGAATTGTGCATTTTGTGAAACGATCGCAGAAAAAAAAAAACGTGAATTTCAGTGAACAAAAAAAAATATTGCAAATTTCATCAAAAGATCACAGAAACGCATAGTAAAGTTTGTCTAAAGAGTGCAGATTACAAATTTTACCAATATGTCGCTGAGAAATATCGGAAACTTCGACAAATGGCCACGGAAAAGAAAAACAAATTTTGTCACTGATTGTTTAAAAAAAAATCGTGAAAAAAAAAACGCGAATTTCGTCAAACGATTGCTGAAAAAAAACCCCGCGAATTTCAGTAAACAATCGAGGAAAAATATTGCAAATTTCATCAAAAGATCGCGGAAATGCATGGCAAATTTCGTCAAAAAAGTGTGGAAGCATATGACAATTCTGCCAATCTGTCACTGAGAAATATCAGGAACTTCGACAAATGGCCGAGGAAAAGAAAAACACAAATTTTGTCACTGATCGTTGGAAAAAAAAAATGCAAATTTCATGAAATGATTTGAGGGGGTGGTGGGTGGAATTGTGCATTTTGTGAAACGATCACTGAAAAAAAAAGCGTGAATTTCAGTAAACGAAGAAAAATATTGCAAATTTCATCAAAAGATCACAGAAACGCATAGCAAAGTTTGTCTAAAGAGTGCACATTACGAATTTTGTCAAATGGCTGCGGAAAAGAAAAACTCATATTTTGTCACTGATCGTTAAAAAACCACACAAATTTCATGAAACGATTTGGGGGGTGCGGGGGAATCGTGCATTTTGTGAAACGATCACTGAAAAAAAAAGCGTGAATTTCAGTAAACGAAGAAAAATATTGCAAATTTCATCAAAAGATCACAAAAACACATAGCAAAGTTTGTCTAAAGAGTGCAGATTACAAATTTTGCCAATATGTCGCTGAGAAATATCGGAAACTTCGACAAATGGCCACGGAAAAGAAAAACACAAATTTTGTCACTGATCGTTGGAAAAAAAAAATGCAAATTTCATGAAACGATTTGGGGGGGGGGGGGTGGAATTGTGCATTTTGTGAAACGATTGCTGAAAAAAATGTGAATTTCAGTAAACGAAGAAAAATATTGCAAATTTCATCAAAAGATCGCAAAAACGCATAGCAAAGTTTGTCTAAAGAGAGCAGATTACAAATTTTGCCAATATGTCGCTGAGAAATATGGAAACTTCGACAAATGGCCGAGATAAAGAAAAATACAAATTTTGTCACTGATCGTTGAAAAAAAAAAATGCAAATTTCATGAAACGATTTGGGGGGGGGGGGGGGGTGGAATTGTGCATTTTGTGAAACGATCGCAGAAAAAAAAACGTGAATTGCAGTAAACAAAGAAAAATATTGCAAATTTCATCAAAAGATCACAGAAACGCATAGCAAAGTTTGTCTAAAGAGTGCACATTACGAATTTTGTCAAATGGTCGCGGAAATGAAAAACACAAATTTTGTCACTGATCGTTAAAAAAACCCCACAAATTTCATGAAATGATTTGGGGGGGGGGGGGGGGAATCGTGCGTTTTGTGAAACGATCACTGAAAAAAAAAGCGTGAACGAAGCAGTAAACGAAGAAAAATATTGCAAATTTCATCAAAAGATCGCAAAAACACATAGCAAAGTTTGTTTGAAGAGTGCAGATTACAAATTTTGCCAATATGTCGCTGAGAAATATAGGAAAGTTCGACAAATGGCCACGGAAAAGAAAAACAAATTTTGTCACTGATCGTTTAAAAAAAATCGTGAAAAAAAAAACCCTGCAAATTTCGTGAAATGATTTGGGGGGGGGGGGGAGATCGTGCATTTTGTGAAACGATTGCTGAAAAAAAAACCTGAATTTCAGTAAAAAAAGAAAAATATTGCAAATTTCATCAAAAGATCACAAAAACACATAGCAAAGTTTGTCTAAAGAGTACAGATTACAAATTTTGCCAATATGTCGCTGAGAAATATCGGAAACTTCGACAAATGGCCACGGAAAAGAAAAACAAATTTTGTCACTGATTGTTTAAAAAAAAATCGTGAAAAAAAAAAACGAATTTCGTTAACGATTGCTGAAAAAAAACCCCGCGAATTTCAGTAAACAATCGAAGAAAAATATTGCAAATTTCATCAAAAGATCGTGGAAATGCATGGCAAATTTCGTCAAAAAAGTGCAGAAGCATATGCCAATTCTGCCAATCTGTCACTGAGAAATATCAGGAACTTCGACAAATGGCCGAGGAAAAGAAAACACAAATTTTGTCACTGATCGTTGAAAAAAAAAATGCAAATTTCATGAAACAATTTGGGGGGGGGGGGGGTGGAATTGTGCATTTTGTGAAAAGATCGCAGAAAAAAAAGGTGAATTTCAGTGAACAAAAAAAAAATTGCAAATTTCATCAAAAGATCACAGAAACGCATAGCAAAGTTTGTCTAAAGAGTGCACATTACGAATTTTGTCAAATGGCTGCGGAAAAGAAAAACACATATTTTGTCACTGATAGTTAAAAAAAAAAACCCAAAAATTTCATGAAACGATTTTTTTTTTGGGGGGGGGGGGAGAATTCGTGCATTTTGTGAAACAATCACAGAAAAAAAAGCCTGAATTTCAGTAAACAAAGAAAAATATTGCAAATTTCATCAAAAGATCGCAGAAACGCATAGCAAAGTTTGTTTGAAGAGTACAGATTACAAATTTTGCCAATATGTCGCTGAGAAATATAGGAAAGTTCGACAAATGGCCACGGAAAAGAAAAACAAATTTTGTCACTGATCGTTTAAAAAAAATCGTGAAAAAAAAAACCCTGCAAATTTCGTGAAATGATTTGGGGGGGGGGGGGGGAGATCGTGCATTTTGTGAAACGATTGCTGAAAAAAAAACCTGAATTTCAGTAAAAAAAGAAAAATATTGCAAATTTCATCAAAAGATCACACAAACACATAGCAAAGTTTGTCTAAAGAGTGCAGATTACAAATTTTGCCAATATGTCGCTGAGAAATATCGGAAACTTCGACAAATGGCCACGGAAAAGAAAAACAAATTTTGTCACTGATTGTTTAAAAAAAAATCGTGAAAAAAAAACGCGAATTTCGTCAAACGATTGCTGAAAAAAAACCCGCGAATTTCAGTAAACAATCGAAGAAAAATATTGCAAATTTCATCAAAAGATCGTGGAAATGCATGGCAAATTTCGTCAAAAAAGTGCAGAAGCATATGCCAATTCTGCCAATCTGTCACTGAGAAATATCAGGAACTTCGAAAAATGGCCGAGGAAAAGAAAAACACAAATTTTGTCACTGATGGTTGGAAAAAAAAAAAAATGCAAATTTCATGAAATGATTTGGGGGGGGGGCGGGGGTGGAATTGTGCATTTTGCGAAACGATCGCAGAAAAAAAAAATACGTGAATTTCAGTGAACAAAAAAAAAATATTGCAAATTTCATCAAAAGATCACAGAAACGCATAGCAAAGTTTGTCTAAAGAGTGCACATTACGAATTTTGTCAAATGGCTGCGGAAAAGAAAACACATTTTGTCACTGATCGTTAAAAAAAACCCCCAAAAATTTCATGAAACGATTTGGGGGGGGGGGGGAATCGTGCATTTTGTGAAACGATCACTGAAAAAAAAAGCGTGAATTTCAGTAAACGAAGAAAAATATTGCAAATTTCATCAAAAGATCACAAAAACACATAGCACAGTTTGTCTAAAGAGTGCAGATTACAAATTTTGCCAATATGTCGCTGAGAAATATCGGAAATTTCGACAAATGGCCACGGAAAAGCAAAACAAATTTTGTCACTGATTGTTTAAAAAAATTCGAATTTCGTCAAACGATTGCTGAAAAAAAAACCCCGCGAATTTCAGTAAACAATCGAAGAAAAATATTGCAAATTTCATCAAAAGATCGCGGAAATGCATGGCAAATTTCGTCAAAAAAGTGCAGAAGCATATGCCAATTCTGCCAATCTGTCACTGAGAAATATCAGGAACTTCGACAAATGGCCGAGGAAAAGAAAACACAAATTTTTTCACTGATCGTTGAAAAAAAAAATGCAAATTTCATGAAACAATTTGGGGGGGGGGGGGGTGGAATTGTGCATTTTGTGAAAAGATCGCAGAAAAAAAACGTGAATTTCAGTGAACAAAAAAAAATTGCAAATTTCATCAAAAGATCACAGAAACGCATAGCAAAGTTTGTCTAAAGAGTGCACATTACGAATTTTGTCAAATGGCTGCGGAAAAGAAAAACACATATTTTGTCACTGATAGTTAAAAAAAAACCCCAAAAATTTCATGAAACGATTTTTTTTTTGGGGGGGGGGGGGAGAATTCGTGCATTTTGTGAAACGATCACTGAAAAAAAAAGCGTGAATTTCAGTAAACAAAGAAATATATTGCAAATTTCATCAAAAGATCGCAGAAACGCATAGCAAAGTTTGTTTGAAGAGTAGATTACAAATTTTGCCAATATGTCGCTGAGAAATATAGGAAAGTTCGACAAATGGCCACGGAAAAGAAAAACAAATTTTGTCACTGATCGTTTAAAAAAAATCGTGAAAAAAAAAACCCTGCAAATTTCGTGAAACGATTTGGGGGGGGAGATCGTGCATTTTGTGAAACGATTGCTGAAAAAAAAACCTGAATTTCAGTAAACGAAGAAAAATATTGCAAATTTCATCAAAAGATCACACAAACACATAGCAAAGTTTGTCTAAAGAGTGCAGATTACAAATTTTGCCAATATGTCGCTGAGAAATATCGGAAACTTCGACAAATGGCCACAGAAAAGAAAAACAAATTTTGTCACTGATTGTTTAAAAAAAAATCGTGAAAAAAAAACGCGAATTTCGTCAAACGATTGCTGAAAAAAACCCCGCGAATTTCAGTAAACAATCGAAGAAAAATATTGCAAATTTCATCAAAAGATCGTGGAAATGCATGGCAAATTTCGTCAAAAAAGTGCAGAAGCATATGCCAATTCTGCCAATCTGTCACTGAGAAATATCAGGAACTTCGAAAAATGGCCGAGGAAAAGAAAAACACAAATTTTGTCACTGATCGTTGGAAAAAAAAAAAATGCAAATTTCATGAAATGATTTGGGGGGGGGCGGGGGTGGAATTCTGCATTTTGCGAAACGATCGCAGAAAAAAAAAATACGTGAATTTCAGTGAACAAAAAAAAAATATTGCAAATTTCATCAAAAGATCACAGAAACGCATAGCAAAGTTTGTCTAAAGAGTGCACATTATGAATTTTGTCAAATGGCTGCGGAAAAGAAAAAAACATTTTGTCACTGATCGTTAAAAAAAAACCCCAAAAATTTCATGAAACGATTTGGGGGGGGGGGGGAATCGTGCATTTTGTGAAACGATTGCTGAAAAAAATGTGAATTTCAGTAAACGAAGAAAAATATTGCAAATTTCATCAAAAGATCGCAAAAACGCATAGCAAAGTTTGTCTGAAGAGTGCACATTACGAATTTTGTCAAATGGCCGTGGAAATGAAAAACACAAATTTTGGCACTGATCGTTAAAAAAACCCCACAAATTTCATGAAACGATTTGGGGGCTGGGGGGGAATCGTGCATTTTGTGAAACGATCACTGAAAAAAAAAGCGTGAATTTCAGTAAACGAAGAAAAATATTGCAAATTTCATCAAAAGATCACAAAAACACATAGCACAGTTTGTCTAAAGAGTGCAGATTACAAATTTTGCCAATATGTCGCTGAGAAATATCGGAAACTTCGACAAATGGCCACGGAAAAGCAAAACAAATTTTGTCACTGATTGTTTAAAAAAAATCGTGAAAAAAAAAACGCGAATTTCGTCAAACGATTGCTGAAAAAAAACCCCGCGAATTTCAGTAAACAATCGAAGAAAAATATTGCAAATTTCATCAAAAGATCGCGGAAATGCATGGCAAATTTCGTCAAAAAAGTGCAGAAGCATATGCCAATTCTGCCAATCTGTCACTGAGAAATATCAGGAACTTCAACAAATGGCCGAGGAAAAGAAAAACACAAATTTTGTCACTGATCGTTGGAAAAAAAAATGCAAATTTCATGAAACGATTTGGGGGGGGCGGGGGGGATCGTGCATTTTGTGAAACGATTGCTGAAAAAAATGTGAATTTCAGTAAACGAAGAAAAATATTGCAAATTTCATCAAAAGATCGCAAAAACGCATAGCAAAGTTTGTCTGAAGAGTGCACATTACGAATTTTGTCAAATGGCCGTGGAAATGAAAAACACAAATTTTGGCACTGATCGTTAAAAAAACCCCACAAATTTCATGAAACGATTTGGGGGCTGGGGGGGAATCGTGCATTTTGTGAAACGATCACTGAAAAAAAAGCGTGAATTTCAGTAAACGAAGAAAAATATTGCAAATTTCATCAAAAGATCACAAAAACACATAGCAAAGTTTGTCTAAAGAGTACAGATTACAAATTTTGCCAATATGTCGCTGAGAAATATCGGAAACTTCGACAAATGGCCACGGAAAAGAAAAACAAATTTTGTCACTGATTGTTTAAAAAAAAATCGTGAAAAAAAAAAAAAACGAATTTCGTTAACGATTGCTGAAAAAAAACCCCGCGAATTTCAGTAAACAATCGAAGAAAAATATTGCAAATTTCATCAAAAGATCGTGGAAATGCATGGCAAATTTCGTCAAAAAAGTGCAGAAGCATATGCCAATTCTGCCAATCTGTCACTGAGAAATATCAGGAACTTCGACAAATGGCCGAGGAAAAGAAAACACAAATTTTGTCACTGATCGTTGAAAAAAAAAATGCAAATTTCATGAAACAATTTGGGGGGGGGGGGGGGTGGAATTGTGCATTTTGTGAAAAGATCGCAGAAAAAAAAGGTGAATTTCAGTGAACAAAAAAAAAATTGCAAATTTCATCAAAAGATCACAGAAACGCATAGCAAAGTTTGTCTAAAGAGTACAGATTACAAATTTTGCCAATATGTCGCTGAGAAATATGGAAACTTCGACAAATGGCCGAGGAAAAGAAAAATACAAATTTTGTCACGGATCGTTGAAAAAAAAAAATGCAAATTTCATGAAACGATTTGGGGGGTGTGGGGGGGGTGGAATTGTGCATTTTGTGAAACGATCGCAGAAAAAAAAAAACGTGAATTTCAGTGAACAAAAAAAAATATTGCAAATTTCATCAAAAGATCACAGAAACGCATAGTAAAGTTTGTCTAAAGAGTGCAGATTACAAATTTTACCAATATGTCGCTGAGAAATATCGGAAACTTCGACAAATGGCCACGGAAAAGAAAAACAAATTTTGTCACTGATTGTTTAAAAAAAAATCGTGAAAAAAAAAACGCGAATTTCGTCAAACGATTGCTGAAAAAAAACCCCGCGAATTTCAGTAAACAATCGAGGAAAAATATTGCAAATTTCATCAAAAGATCGCGGAAATGCATGGCAAATTTCGTCAAAAAAGTGTGGAAGCATATGACAATTCTGCCAATCTGTCACTGAGAAATATCAGGAACTTCGACAAATGGCCGAGGAAAAGAAAAACACAAATTTTGTCACTGATCGTTGGAAAAAAAAAATGCAAATTTCATGAAATGATTTGAGGGGGTGGTGGGTGGAATTGTGCATTTTGTGAAACGATCACTGAAAAAAAAAGCGTGAATTTCAGTAAACGAAGAAAAATATTGCAAATTTCATCAAAAGATCACAGAAACGCATAGCAAAGTTTGTCTAAAGAGTGCACATTACGAATTTTGTCAAATGGCTGCGGAAAAGAAAAACTCATATTTTGTCACTGATCGTTAAAAAACCACACAAATTTCATGAAACGATTTGGGGGGTGCGGGGGAATCGTGCATTTTGTGAAACGATCACTGAAAAAAAAAGCGTGAATTTCAGTAAACGAAGAAAAATATTGCAAATTTCATCAAAAGATCACAAAAACACATAGCAAAGTTTGTCTAAAGAGTGCAGATTACAAATTTTGCCAATATGTCGCTGAGAAATATCGGAAACTTCGACAAATGGCCACGGAAAAGAAAAACACAAATTTTGTCACTGATCGTTGGAAAAAAAAAATGCAAATTTCATGAAACGATTTGGGGGGGGGGGGTGGAATTGTGCATTTTGTGAAACGATTGCTGAAAAAAATGTGAATTTCAGTAAACGAAGAAAAATATTGCAAATTTCATCAAAAGATCGCAAAAACGCATAGCAAAGTTTGTCTAAAGAGAGCAGATTACAAATTTTGCCAATATGTCGCTGAGAAATATGGAAACTTCGACAAATGGCCGAGATAAAGAAAAATACAAATTTTGTCACTGATCGTTGAAAAAAAAAAATGCAAATTTCATGAAACGATTTGGGGGGGGGGGGGGTGGAATTGTGCATTTTGTGAAACGATCGCAGAAAAAAAAACGTGAATTGCAGTAAACAAAGAAAAATATTGCAAATTTCATCAAAAGATCACAGAAACGCATAGCAAAGTTTGTCTAAAGAGTGCACATTACGAATTTTGTCAAATGGTCGCGGAAATGAAAAACACAAATTTTGTCACTGATCGTTAAAAAAACCCCACAAATTTCATGAAATGATTTGGGGGGGGGGGGGGGGGAATCGTGCGTTTTGTGAAACGATCACTGAAAAAAAAAGCGTGAACGAAGCAGTAAACGAAGAAAAATATTGCAAATTTCATCAAAAGATCGCAAAAACACATAGCAAAGTTTGTTTGAAGAGTGCAGATTACAAATTTTGCCAATATGTCGCTGAGAAATATAGGAAAGTTCGACAAATGGCCACGGAAAAGAAAAACAAATTTTGTCACTGATCGTTTAAAAAAAATCGTGAAAAAAAAAACCCTGCAAATTTCGTGAAATGATTTGGGGGGGGGGGGGGGAGATCGTGCATTTTGTGAAACGATTGCTGAAAAAAAAACCTGAATTTCAGTAAAAAAAGAAAAATATTGCAAATTTCATCAAAAGATCACAAAAACACATAGCAAAGTTTGTCTAAAGAGTACAGATTACAAATTTTGCCAATATGTCGCTGAGAAATATCGGAAACTTCGACAAATGGCCACGGAAAAGAAAAACAAATTTTGTCACTGATTGTTTAAAAAAAAATCGTGAAAAAAAAAAACGAATTTCGTTAACGATTGCTGAAAAAAAACCCCGCGAATTTCAGTAAACAATCGAAGAAAAATATTGCAAATTTCATCAAAAGATCGTGGAAATGCATGGCAAATTTCGTCAAAAAAGTGCAGAAGCATATGCCAATTCTGCCAATCTGTCACTGAGAAATATCAGGAACTTCGACAAATGGCCGAGGAAAAGAAAACACAAATTTTGTCACTGATCGTTGAAAAAAAAAATGCAAATTTCATGAAACAATTTGGGGGGGGGGGGTGGAATTGTGCATTTTGTGAAAAGATCGCAGAAAAAAAAGGTGAATTTCAGTGAACAAAAAAAAAATTGCAAATTTCATCAAAAGATCACAGAAACGCATAGCAAAGTTTGTCTAAAGAGTGCACATTACGAATTTTGTCAAATGGCTGCGGAAAAGAAAAACACATATTTTGTCACTGATAGTTAAAAAAAAAACCCAAAAATTTCATGAAACGATTTTTTTTTGGGGGGGGGGGGAGAATTCGTGCATTTTGTGAAACAATCACAGAAAAAAAAGCCTGAATTTCAGTAAACAAAGAAAAATATTGCAAATTTCATCAAAAGATCGCAGAAACGCATAGCAAAGTTTGTTTGAAGAGTACAGATTACAAATTTTGCCAATATGTCGCTGAGAAATATAGGAAAGTTCGACAAATGGCCACGGAAAAGAAAAACAAATTTTGTCACTGATCGTTTAAAAAAAATCGTGAAAAAAAAAACCCTGCAAATTTCGTGAAATGATTTGGGGGGGGGGGGGGGAGATCGTGCATTTTGTGAAACGATTGCTGAAAAAAAAACCTGAATTTCAGTAAAAAAAGAAAAATATTGCAAATTTCATCAAAAGATCACACAAACACATAGCAAAGTTTGTCTAAAGAGTGCAGATTACAAATTTTGCCAATATGTCGCTGAGAAATATCGGAAACTTCGACAAATGGCCACGGAAAAGAAAAACAAATTTTGTCACTGATTGTTTAAAAAAAAATCGTGAAAAAAAAACGCGAATTTCGTCAAACGATTGCTGAAAAAAAACCCGCGAATTTCAGTAAACAATCGAAGAAAAATATTGCAAATTTCATCAAAAGATCGTGGAAATGCATGGCAAATTTCGTCAAAAAAGTGCAGAAGCATATGCCAATTCTGCCAATCTGTCACTGAGAAATATCAGGAACTTCGAAAAATGGCCGAGGAAAAGAAAAACACAAATTTTGTCACTGATGGTTGGAAAAAAAAAAAAATGCAAATTTCATGAAATGATTTGGGGGGGGGGCGGGGGTGGAATTGTGCATTTTGCGAAACGATCGCAGAAAAAAAAAATACGTGAATTTCAGTGAACAAAAAAAAAATATTGCAAATTTCATCAAAAGATCACAGAAACGCATAGCAAAGTTTGTCTAAAGAGTGCACATTACGAATTTTGTCAAATGGCTGCGGAAAAGAAAACACATTTTGTCACTGATCGTTAAAAAAAACCCCCAAAAATTTCATGAAACGATTTGGGGGGGGGGGGGGAATCGTGCATTTTGTGAAACGATCACTGAAAAAAAAAGCGTGAATTTCAGTAAACGAAGAAAAATATTGCAAATTTCATCAAAAGATCACAAAAACACATAGCACAGTTTGTCTAAAGAGTGCAGATTACAAATTTTGCCAATATGTCGCTGAGAAATATCGGAAATTTCGACAAATGGCCACGGAAAAGCAAAACAAATTTTGTCACTGATTGTTTAAAAAAAATCGTGAAAAAAAAAACGCGAATTTCGTCAAACGATTGCTGAAAAAAAACCCCGCGAATTTCAGTAAACAATCGAAGAAAAATATTGCAAATTTCATCAAAAATCGCGGAAATGCATGGCAAATTTCGTCAAAAAAGTGCAGAAGCATATGCCAATTCTGCCAATCTGTCACTGAGAAATATCAGGAACTTCGACAAATGGCCGAGGAAAAGAAAAACACAAATTTTGTCACTGATCGTTGGAAAAAAAAAATGCAAATTTCATGAAACGATTTGGGGGGGGGGGGGGGGGATCGTGCATTTTGTGAAACGATTGCTGAAAAAAATGTGAATTTCAGTAAACGAAGAAAAATATTGCAAATTTCATCAAAAGATCGCAAAAACGCATAGCAAAGTTTGTCTGAAGAGTGCACATTACGAATTTTGTCAAATGGCCGTGGAAATGAAAAACACAAATTTTGGCACTGATCGTTAAAAAAACCCCACAAATTTCATGAAACGATTTGGGGGCTGGGGGGGAATCGTGCATTTTGTGAAACGATCACTGAAAAAAAAGCGTGAATTTCAGTAAACGAAGAAAAATATTGCAAATTTCATCAAAACATCGCAAAAACACATAGCAAAGTTTGTCTAAAGAGAGCAGATTACAAATTTTGCCAATATGTCGCTGAGAAATATGGAAACTTCGACAAATGGCCGAGGAAAAGAAAAATACAAATTTTGTCACGGATCGTTGAAAAAAAAAAATGCAAATTTCATGAAACGATTTGGGGGGTGTGGGGGGGGTGGAATTGTGCATTTTGTGAAACGATCGCAGAAAAAAAAAAACGTGAATTTCAGTGAACAAAAAAAAATATTGCAAATTTCATCAAAAGATCACAGAAACGCATAGTAAAGTTTGTCTAAAGAGTGCAGATTACAAATTTTACCAATATGTCGCTGAGAAATATCGGAAACTTCGACAAATGGCCACGGAAAAGAAAAACAAATTTTGTCACTGATTGTTTAAAAAAAAATCGTGAAAAAAAAAACGCGAATTTCGTCAAACGATTGCTGAAAAAAAAACCCGCGAATTTCAGTAAACAATCGAGGAAAAATATTGCAAATTTCATCAAAAGATCGCGGAAATGCATGGCAAATTTCGTCAAAAAAGTGTGGAAGCATATGACAATTCTGCCAATCTGTCACTGAGAAATATCAGGAACTTCGACAAATGGCCGAGGAAAAGAAAAACACAAATTTTGTCACTGATCGTTGGAAAAAAAAAATGCAAATTTCATGAAATGATTTGAGGGGGTGGTGGGTGGAATTGTGCATTTTGTGAAACGATCACTGAAAAAAAAAGCGTGAATTTCAGTAAACGAAGAAAAATATTGCAAATTTCATCAAAAGATCACAGAAACGCATAGCAAAGTTTGTCTAAAGAGTGCACATTACGAATTTTGTCAAATGGCTGCGGAAAAGAAAAACTCATATTTTGTCACTGATCGTTAAAAAACCACACAAATTTCATGAAACGATTTGGGGGGTGCGGGGGAATCGTGCATTTTGTGAAACGATCACTGAAAAAAAAAGCGTGAATTTCAGTAAACGAAGAAAAATATTGCAAATTTCATCAAAAGATCACAAAAACACATAGCAAAGTTTGTCTAAAGAGTGCAGATTACAAATTTTGCCAATATGTCGCTGAGAAATATCGGAAACTTCGACAAATGGCCACGGAAAAGAAAAACAAATTTTGTCACTGATTGTTTAAAAAAAATCGTGAAAAAAAAACGCGAATTTCGTCAAACGATTGCTGAAAAAAACCCCCGCGAATTTCAGTAAACAATCGAAGAAAAATATTGCAAATTTCATGAAAAGATCGCGGAAATGCATGGCAAATTTCGTCAAAAAAGTGCAGAAGCATATGCCAATTCTGCCAATCTGTCACTGAGAAATATCAGGAACTTCGACAAATGGCCGAGGAAAAGAAAAACACAAATTTTGTCACTGATCGTTGGAAAAAAAAAATGCAAATTTCATGAAACGATTTGGGGGGGGGGGGGGTGGAATTGTGCATTTTGTGAAACGATTGCTGAAAAAAATGTGAATTTCAGTAAACGAAGAAAAATATTGCAAATTTCATCAAAAGATCGCAAAAACGCATAGCAAAGTTTGTCTAAAGAGAGCAGATTACAAATTTTGCCAATATGTCGCTGAGAAATATGGAAACTTCGACAAATGGCCGAGATAAAGAAAAATACAAATTTTGTCACTGATCGTTGAAAAAAAAAAATGCAAATTTCATGAAACGATTTGGGGGGGGGGGGGGTGGAATTGTGCATTTTGTGAAACGATCGCAGAAAAAAAAACGTGAATTGCAGTAAACAAAGAAAAATATTGCAAATTTCATCAAAAGATCACAGAAACGCAAAGTTTGTCTAAAGAGTGCACATTACGAATTTTGTCAAATGGTCGCGGAAATGAAAAACACAAATTTTGTCACTGATCGTTAAAAAAACCCCACAAATTTCATGAAACGATTTGGGGGGGGGGGGGGGGGGAATCGTGCGTTTTGTGAAACGATCACTGAAAAAAAAAGCGTGAACGAAGCAGTAAACGAAGAAAAATATTGCAAATTTCATCAAAAGATCGCAAAAACACATAGCAAAGTTTGTTTGAAGAGTGCAGATTACAAATTTTGCCAATATGTCGCTGAGAAATATAGGAAAGTTCGACAAATGGCCACGGAAAAGAAAAACAAATTTTGTCACTGATCGTTTAAAAAAATTCGTGAAAAAAAAAACCCTGCAAATTTCGTGAAACGATTTGGGTGGGGGTGGGGGGGGGGGGGAATCGTGCATTTTGTGAAACGATTGCTGAAAAAAACATGAATTTCAGTAAACGAAGAAAGATATTGTACATTTCATCAAAAGATCGCAGAAACGCATTGCAAAGTTTGTCTAATCTTTGGCTAATGGTCGCAAAAAGAAAAAACGTGAATTTCATGAAAAATCTTGTAAAAACAATCACTATAAAAATAAAACACAAAATTCGATAAACAGTCGAGGGAATAAAATGCAAATTTCATCAAAAGATCGCGGAAATGTATAGCAAATTTTGACAAAAGAGTGCAGAAGCACACGCTGAATTTTTCCAATCTGTCGCTGAGAAATGTCGGGAACTTTGACAAATGGCGACAGAACAAAAAAAAAATCATAATTTCTCTTCACTGAATTACACCTAAACTTTAAACTGCTATGCCTGGCACCACAGTTGCAGAAAATTCTCCAAGTGTCTGTGACAGATACTTCAGTGGCAGAAAATAATCTGCTGGTAAAATATTTTACAATTGAAGCATTAATTAATCAAACCACTACTTACCTGCAATGTCTTTAAGCATTTTATTAATTTTTATAGATAATAATCTTAGTTTTGTATGAAGTAATAAAGAGCTAAACATAATTGTAAAGTGAAATAATAAAAGGTTTGATGGAAAAATAATCTGCAAAAGAGATAAGAAAAACTGTGACGCCTGTCTCCCATCTTGAATTTTCTGCTACTGGACCTGGCACTATGAAAACATTCAGTAAAGTGCAAGATATGTTTTCATTACGATTTCTTATCAGTGGGAAAGTGGAGAGAAAAGATTAACAAAAGGAAAAGAACTGAAAATGGAAAATTCTGAGTGCGTAAAATAGTTAAGGTGTGCATTTTGTGACATGGAGTTTCATAAGAATCGCACATGAATGAACTCTTAATCACCCAAGAACGGAAATTATTTACTGAATGTTTTAAAAAAACATTCGATTCTTGGGCCGATTAGACAAATTTGGAATTTCAGAATAATCGTCCAAGAATGGACATGCAGTCAGGCGTAAAATGTACGTTGTCATCGGCCAATAATGTCAACAATAATAAATGAAAACATTGAATATTTGTATATGAAGCAAACTGAGTTCAATAACAATTTTAAAAATGCAGAATCAAAATTAAAACTTATATTTTTGTTTATTTAAATGAAAAAAAGTTTAAATTCTACATATAACATTTCGAGTTATACTGATTAAGTTTTATCATGTTATGGTTAAGCATCACAAAAAATTTCAAAATAGTAACTCAATAAATAAAAATTATTTTAAAATAGGTATGTCCCGAACCTCCTTAAATGAAACAAAGTTCAATAACAAATCTTAAATTCAAAACATACATCTTATACTTTTGCTAAGAAATGAAAAGAAAACATTCAGTGAAGCGTTGATTCAGCAAATATGTGAAAAGTTTAGTTTTCAGGTGAAAAAGTTTGTAAAAAGCCTACTTTTATGACAATTTTGTGAAGGGTCCTTTTTTTAAGGTGAAAAGTTTTGTGAAGGGTCCTTTTTTTAAGGTGAAAAGTTTTGTGAAGGGTCCTTTTTTTAAGGTGAAAAGTTTTGTGAAGGGTCCTGCTTTGATTTGAAAAAATTTGTGCAGGGTCCAGTTTTGACATGAAAAATGTTGTGAGGGGTCCTGTTTTGAAATGAAAAATGTTGTGAGGGGTCCTTTAAAGAACCCAATTTTTCCTAAACAGATCCCTGTGCTTGTTACATATCATGACTTTGATAAGAAATGAAAACACTCAGTAAAGTGTAGAAAATATGTTTTCATTGGGATTTGTTATGAAACTCATAATATATGGGGAAGTGGAAAAAAAAGATAAAAGAAAAACCCAAATAACTTCATTCATTTCCCCTGAAAAGAAATATTTGTTTTATTCCTATTCTTGGGCGATGACAACATACATCTCTTAATCACCCGAGAACGGAAATTATTTACTGAATGTTTCCATTTCATAGAAAGTACAGTTTTCATCTTACACTTTACTATAAAATGTACAGTTCTATTTTTACTAAGAAATGAAAACATTCAGTGAAGCGTTGATTCAGCAAATTTGAAAAAAAAAATAATCAGCAAATTTGAAAAAAAAAATTACTTTAAGATCCCAGAAAGTTCAAGAAACATTATACCTACTATTTTATTCTTGGGCGACTACGCGTATGTAAATAGATATTAATACGAAGAACGAATACAATTTAAACTTACGTGAATTGTATTATATCACTTCTTATAAACATTATAAAATAATGTCAATAAGATTAAAACTTATAGTAACAAAATGAATAAAGCATGAAAGATAAACAGTGCAATTTCCCGCTAAAGTTAGGCTAGGAAATGCAGCCGCTGTATCTCATATTTACCACCTGCTCTCATTGGCTGGTTTCTTCTTTGCCGCGGATTGGCTTAGAGTTGCAAATAGCCTGAAACCCATAACGTTTTATTGCAGCGGATTGGCTTAGAGCTGTAAATAGCCTCTAACACATAACGTTTTAATTACGTTTTAATTTTTCTTTAAATATCTAAATTGAAATTTTAAAATCCGGCGGCGAAGTACACTTTCCGGTAACAGCATCTACACATGACAAAAATTTCAGAGGTCTAGGTGTTATAATTTCGGAGCTTCCCGCGGTCAGGCAGGCAGACAGACATCTCTTATTTTATATATATAGATAGATATACAGTGGCGGTCAAAAGTTTCCGGCCAGTTAGGTTCTTTGATTTGTTTGACAGAATGTTTCAGCCAGGGGCGCGCCAGCAGTATCCGGCGCCTGTGTGCAGAACTTCAATTGGCGCCCCATGTTCCTAAAAATATATATACAGTATAACTTAAAAAATCCGGCATCATGGGCACCGATGCCGGTTTTTTGAAAATTCGGGATTTTTGAAGGAATGTCAAAAGTAGTAACTAGGAATATCAAAAGTAGTACTATACTCTTAATGGTGCCTTTAGCCATAATTTATTTCATTATTAAATGATAATTATGTAATAAAAAGAGAAAATTAAATATAAAAATAAACTTACATTAATTGATATTTTCTATGTTACAGAAAAAAAAAATCTAGTAAAGAGTAAAATTATTTCTTCTCGTGTAATTTCGGACACATCGATGTCAATTTTATTTGCTTCAATTTTTTTTGCCGTTCTTTAACAAGTTTTTCTTGTATTTTATACAAATGAAGAATTTCTATTGAGGACCCATTTCGGGATTACAGTCTTGTTCTCTAAAGCAGATATTAATTCTAAAGATAAATTTATGCTGTGACACCTTTTCTTCTGCCTTTTGTTCATCTTCGCCTTCGGAGCGGTTACTAGCGTTACCGACAGTTCTATTTAGCACAGCGTCAGAAGAGAGAGTAAAAAGAACTTGTGTACTAGTCTCCACGCCGTTGCTGAGCAACAGTGCAGATCCCAGAAGATTTGTTCAGAAAATAATCGCGTCTGACAAATGAAAAAAGTCATTTTTTTTTTTTTTTTTTTTTTTCGATTTTGAAGATTTCAATTCATAAACAATTGCTATTTTTCTTCTACCGTAACTCGAAAGTTTAAAAGCAAAAGGAAGGGAAAATGATGGTTTTGATGCCGGATTTTTGAAGTTGCCGGATTTGTGAAGTTACACTGTATATAATTTTTTTTTCAATGAGAATAAATGCATAGCTGCCAAGCCAACCTTCCGGGAGTTTTCTGCAGATCAAATAAACAAATTTGGAACCAGAAAATTCATTAAATGAAATATGTCTTGTTTCTACAGGGTTATTTTTTATTTCATTTATTAAATTAAATTTCTACTTAAAAGTATTGTTATTTGAGTTTAAAAATAAGGAATGTTGGCAGCTATGCAAATAAAGGACATCCCTAAAAGGTGGGTGCTTCAGCTGTTTGCTCCCTCTCCCCACAATGGCATACCTCCTAAGTAAATCAGCTTCTTTTACCTCCATCACTCCCGGAATTTTTAAGATCTGATCTTTATTTATATTGATACTTAAAACAGTTCAAATAAACTTTAATTTGGAAATATAGCTGTGTTGAATTAATCAATGGTAGGACTATGATACAAAGAAAGGGGTTTTCGTAATACGGTAAATACACATAAAAGTGGAAAAATATTTTCTCAAATTATGGTGTCTGTAATACACCGGAGCTCATTATAGTACTTTTATTTCTTTTAAAATAATATAACATCAATTAAGATGCGCCCTTAAACAATTACCACACGTAGATCATAATTAGGGGTGCATTCGAAAATGTACTAGTCCCGGAACATTTGATTTTATATTAGTAAATATAGAAACCCTATGCCTATACAACAATTGTTATGAAAAATTCACATTCATTTCGACGTTTACATTGCTAAGAAGCTAAGCGTATCTTTACCTTGTCACTCTGTTAACCCTTCCTTCTCTGTCAGTTTTTTTATTTTTCGAATTTTCCAATTTTCGTGCCATGAATACGAGTTCTAAATTAAAAATATCTATACTAATAAAACTAAGTATCGCTCTGTCTGTGTGAGATGGCTAGTAGAATCTACGGCACATACAAGGCTCAAACTTTTTGTTAGCATAGTCGAATGCCTCGCCTGGTGCACCTTGCACCTAAGTTTCAGAATTTTAAATCTTTAATAACTAGTTGAGAAATTAATTAAACAGCTCAAATTAAAAGAATGGAAAAGTATTCATAATTCAACAGGAACATGGATTTTTTCCCAACCGTAGACAATTTCTTCGAAAACACGAAGAGAGGGTGAGGGGTTAATAAAATTACAGCGCTGCTAGGGTGATAAATGTACTGTGAACTTTTTAAAAAGGACTGTATCTTAAAATCTACTGGGCCTAACAATTCGAAAATTGCACAGCCAGACGCAAAAAAAAAATCCCTCTCAGAAATTCTACAAATTATTCCGGTACGGTTTCAGGTAGTCAAAAATCCACGAAATATTGCAGACAACCGACGTCTTTCAATAGTGGACATTTTCGAACAAATATGAAATTTTCAAAATATAAATTTATAGATTTAATTTTTATGTACCCAGATATAGAATTTTTCGCTGATTTCAGACATGTAAATTTCTTCGTGGTCTCTCAATTGCAATCTTGGATATTAATTATTATTTCATTAATTGGATGATTCCTTTCAAACTCTCAATTTAAAAGTCAGTCTTTCGAAACCACAAATGATTTTTATACGAGGATTCTTTGGAATGCTGTGGAATTTTTTAAAATACACCGTTTAGAGATTTTAAAGTTATGCATCTAGCCCTATCTTTAAACGCTGTTTAATAATATCTGAATTTTATACAAATCTATCAGCAACTTTTTTTTTTAAATAAAAATTTCGATTTTTAAAAAGGAAAAGAAATGCTTTGTTGAAACGCAAATTTGTTAAAATTAAGAAAACTGACGAACCGATCGATTTGGAACTTTCAGATAGTAGTTCATAACACATAATAAAGATTTTAAAAAGTAGGGGGCATCAAATTTCATGGAGGGGGGGAGGAGAGAGAGAGAGAGGCGATAAAAAATTTTTTTTGGGGGGGGGATCAAATATTTAAAACCGTACCGCTTTCTACCGTTTGAGATGCGGATTTTTGACGGAGCCCTGTGATAAACATTACTTTTAATACAAAAATTTCAAAAGTGTAGTTACCACTATATTCGAATAGTAATTTCAGCGAATATCTTAAATTCTTGCTTAAGTCCTCCACCCCCTTGACTAATATATGACTAATGACTAATATATACTGACTGTGGGTAGGTTGTTTAACGAAGTTTCGTCCAGAAACAGTTTTGTTAAGAATAGAGTTCTGCCCCTGGTGTTGGAATGTGGAACTAAAAGATTCGAGAATTGTTTTTTTTACAAGAATTGCAGTGCATACTAGGAATACACCGAATAGTGGTTTTAGCCGAATACCGAATACCGAATATTCAGCCTACAGACGAACCGAATACCAAATATTCGGCTTGTCGAATAATTTTATATTTCAAAGTTTAAAGGCATTAAAATGTTAAATTTTAAAACAATTTTACATAATGTTTAAAACAGAAACTGTCACTTTGATAATCAAGAGCTTTTTACAAATAAACTTTATGCTGAAAAAATCTGCTAGTTATAGTTATATAGCTAGGATAGTTATAAAACTTTTTTAATTAATAAAATTTTAAATTTCATAGCTTCTTCTGTGAATTAAAACAAATGAATAAAGTTTTCTTAAATTCTAAAACAAACATTTTAAAATCAAAGAGTAATTGTGAAAAAAATGGAAGAAAAATTGTACAGGATCCTATATTATTTGTTTGTCAGGAAGAGACTAAAGTAAAAGCAAATAAATAATACAATCTATTCAAATTTTATTTGGTGGCAACTCAGCAAGAATAACTGTTCTATTCCCTCTGATTTAGCAAGTAAGTTTTTAAATGCATCTTAGTCTGGAGTGGGCGATCACTTTCCGAGATTGTAAATGTAAACGTTGTTCTTAAAATCTGCAAGAAACAGATCATTTACTGGACAATGTTCAGGAACTGCATTTGTACGTAATTAATTCCTATAAAAATCCTCGTGATTGGTTAATTTTCTTAAATAATACTTAACAAATAGAAAATAAATAATGTAAAAACATTCTCTTTTATTTAAATATATGATTCTGTTTCTAATTATTCTGAATATCTTTATAAGTTTACTGTTAAACGTAGAAGTGGTATAAGTTTTTTAAAATATGTTTTAAAAGCTTTTTAAGTATTCGGTTGGGCCGAATATCGAAATATTCAGCCAGACCGAATATTCGGCAGGCCGAATAGTTTGCTATTCGGCCAAGCCGAATATTCGGTATACCGAATAATTTGATATTCGGCCAAACCGAATATTCGGTAACATAGCCGAATACCGAATAGATACCGAATATTCGGTGAATCCCTAGTGCATACGCCTGCAAAACCCTCGTGGGATATATCATCGGACCCAACCACTCTTTCATATTATGAACCTTTCTACTCCCCCTCACTCAGATTCCCTCCCCCTGGGGGATCAATTTTCTAACTACGCTCCTAATTAAGCTGCAGCAAGATTCGATCTCATTTGAAGGCTTTACCGAAGGTGAAATTCTTCACGGGCCTTCGATTGGTAAGGTCTATGTTTGACCCCAGATTATTAGTGGGCATTCCTCCGTGGGTGGAGAGGGGGAGAAAATGAATTTCATCATATGACATATTGTTTTAAAGTTTTTTGGACTGTACATTACTAAGCACTCACTTATCTCCTCTTAACTCATTTTTTCATCAGTAAGTAGATGTCATTTTAAAGTTTTAATTTGTTCATTACTACCCCATACAATTTTCCAAAATCATGAAAAAAAATTACATAAGAAATCTGAACAATTAGCAACTTCTGCCCTTTTTTCCCACAGTGAGTGGGTACGTATTTCAAACAAAATCGAGTTAAAGATATAAAATCATACAAATTTCATTTCATTTAAAAATCATCAAAGTGGGGGGGGGGGGGGGGTTTATCGGGTATCGTTCGAAAAAGCTCTTAATACAGAACTCAAAAATCTATTTGTTTTACTCTTCGATCAGGGCGGCGCCAGAACTTGCCCGACGGGGGGGTGGGGGCACAATATCCCCGACAGGGGGGCCGGATTAATAATATATATTAGAGGTCTCCACGAGTTCGGGCCTGTCCCGAAGTCCGTGCTCGGTAAAAATTTTCTTTCATTAAACTCGGGCCGGGCTTAATTTTATCTGAAAACTCGGCACGGGCTCGGGCTAAATTATAACTTTTGAAAAGTTGGTCCGGGTCTGAACTTCATTCGCCCCGGGACACGTCCGGGTCTTGCCTTTTTTTCTGTAGACTCGGGTTGGACTGGGACATTATTTATACTTAAGAATTTTTTTCCCCACGGTAATGTCGTGAACTTTATTCCTTTATTGGTAGAGTAAATGAACAATAAAACGTTTCTATTTTTTTCCTTTTTTTTTAAAATAACAGGTGGAATATGTTGGTTAATCGCGTGAAAAATATAAAATTTTTGCCTCCGGATTTGGCATATCTCGAAACGCGCAGATCTCTATCACTCACACTGCTATTTAAATTAGAGATTAATTGCAGAGGGCCAAACGATTTTTATTCGAAACATAAATTTCGAAGCTTTTCAAAGAATATATTGTAGATAAATAAAGTGAAAAAAAGCTCTTAAGGGTATTTTTGAAACACCTCACTAGTTACCTAACCTTTATAGGCGGACGGATACACAACAGAAAAAGTTTCCTCACTTTTGAGCATTACCAGAAAGGAAAAACTCTGCTTCGTACTCTTCTTCCACTCAGCAACCTCCCAAAAAGAGGTTATTCAATATTACAGATGTTACGTGCACATATATGGCCCATACACAGCAGTGTGTGAGCAACAAAATATGGAACAGTTCTCCGGTTATGAGTCAAACCACTACGAACCATCCCGCCCTTAACCCGGTGAGGGGCAAGTAATTGCGTTTCTGTAATGTCAAATTCACACCGGAATCTGTAAAAAGATTTATTGCAAAATAAGGAAAAGCAACTTTACGACTTTTTTCCACCAAAGTTAAAAAAGTAAAATTTAATAAAAATTTTCTGGTGCAAATCTTCATTAATCATAGGTATGATAAAGTATATCCCACCGCCCCTCAAGGGTTTAAGAAAATGCAAAGGACTAGAAACAAGCGTCCCGCATCAGGTAAGGTGGGTAACCATTCTTTTTTCGAAACGCGGTTCATGTTCAGGCCGGGTTGGCCATGTATTTTAATGTCGGAAGTAACTGAAAAAAAATCAGTTGACAAATCCTATCGAAAATGCTTGAAGTGTCCAAAAATTATTTTAATTTAAAATTATTGAAATTTGTTAGTGAAAGTATCATTGTGAAAACTAGCAGTTAAACGTTACACCTAAATAGGGCGCTGCCGGGGTAATAAATAAAATTGGCAGCCCTGAAAATTTTATTTAAAACCAACCCGATTCTCATTTTGCAACCCGAACCGAACCCATCCAAAAATATTCCGTCTGCCCGCAACCCGATCGAACCTCATCGAACCCGAAATACTTAATTCAAATCCCAACCTGAAACCCGGAATCAGAGAAAATTGATCCAAAATATAATCTAATTATAGAAAAATAGTCTGTAATCACATCTCCAATATTAATGTTATCTTTTATGTTGAAAAATAAACATCTAAGGACTCATTCATATTCAAATACCTAATTTTCTTCTGAAATAGATTCCTGCGCGGGTTAGGTTATACCGGACCCAAACGTTCAACTTAAAGTCAATCCGAAACCTACGAAAAATTTTCGTTGACAAAAAACCCGGCAACAATTTTTCTATTGACCCCTAAACCGAAACACTTCAACCCGAACCCGACTCGACACAAAAAATATCTATAATTTAATACAGTTATGAAAAAATAGTCTGCAATCATATCTCTAATATCAATTCTTATCTTTTATGTAGAAAATGAACATGTAAAGCGATTCATTCAAATTTAAATATATAATTCTTCATCTAAAACAATACCTTAGACTTTCTTTTTGTAAAATTGAGCTAATTCGAACTTGGCTCGTAAGTACTGTTGTCAGGTCTTCGCAAAAAGCGGGACAGAGAGAGAGAAAAAAAGCGGAGCAGGCGCTTGAAAATCGGGACATCCTTAAGCACTACAATAAAACCTGTTAAAACGGAGCCAGCGTAATGGAATAATGCTTTAAACTGAAAATTTTCGCAATATCGGCAAAAACAGGCTAAGATACCTGTTTAAATTGGAAAGTTCTTGCGCTTCTTTGTCGTTCCATCTCAAAAGGTTGCTGTATTAAATAGCTTCCTTTCTTCGTATTGAATGTACGTGAATTATATTTTATCCATAAAAGAATGGTGCGAAATTAATTAGTCGAGCTAGAGATTTTTAAATAATTAACAGTAATTTTATGGCAATAATGCTCACTTTATAAGTAGCGCATTTTATTTTTTTTTCATTATTTTGCATTTCAGCTGTTTTTGAAAAAGTGCAATTGTTATTACGTACACTCTCAAGAAAACATTTCGTGAAACGTAAGAAGCACAGGCAGCAAGTTGCCGGAATGCACCTGTGGTTGGAACAGATCTTTCTATTATTTGAAGAAATTTCCGTCTTTTGACGGGAGAATTTAAAAATAAATAAATAAATAAATAAATAAAAATGAGCTTCGGTTCGCGAACTTTACGTGTTTTGGAGGAAAAGCGACATACGTAAAAAATTGGTTTCTGATACAAAAAAGTAGCATGCAGCACAGTTATGGGAACAAACACCCTTGTGATTTGATGAAAATGCAACTTCAGATAATTTTTATGTTAGATTAATAATTTTCTGTATTTCGGGGGGAAATGGGCAAATCAAAACAGAAATTTTCGTGTTTAATAATAATAATAAAAGCAATTGAAGAAACATCACATATATTTTTAGAGTGTATATTGATCGAAACCAGACAGCATGGTCCTCTAACTTCTGATAAGATACAGAATTTAAATCTGAGACTGAAACTGAAACACAAAATTCTGAAGAAAAATGTAAGGTAAATGAAAACTTGTAAAATAGCTTAGAAAGAAAAAGTTCATTATTTTAATATCAGCTCAATCATAAAACAAAGTCTTGTTAATGTTAAAAAACAACAAAAAACCTTAAAATCTTGCTTATTTTGAAACAGCCAAAGTTTAAAGGTCTGCACAGGCCGGGCACGGGGTTATTTTCATTCATGGCACTCGGACGGTTCGAGCCTAGTCACTACTCTTTCCGGGTCGGGCTCGGGCCTTACTTTTTTCTAAAGGATTGGACCTGGCCTAACTTCTTTTTTCCGTACCGAGACGGGACAGGTTTTATTCTTCCTAGGTCTTCATAAGCCGATATTTTCAGTCCCAGTCTCGATCTAGCCCGTATGAAAATCATTGTCTCGGCATGGCCTGGTACGTTCAAAAATCAGTAAAATTTGGCCCGGCGCAAAAATTTTTGCAAAAAGTGTATATATTTTTAAATTGACATTATTCTACAATTAAACATTAAAATTTATTCGTTTTAAAGAATAGTAGATTTCTAGGCAATAAAGAAATTGAAATACAGTAAAACGTGTGAAAAAGAACCAGCTTATGACGGAATCCTGTCTTACATGAAAAAATATATTGATAAATTTATTGCAAAATTAATATAATAATACGTAAGAAAAGAATATATTACATTTACACCTGCTTAGAAGAGAACTTGTTTATAACGCATTTTTTTCTTTCCTATGCCATTCCGTCTTAGAAGATTTTACTGTATAGAATTTTTCAGATTTTTAAGTCCCCAATACATAATTTTTTGATTATCGATATTAATTATAGCTGAAACATTTACATACAAATAGATTCATGAAAAAAAAATGTATATCGCAACCTGGGGCGCTTCTTTAAAAATGAAAATTATAAACATGAAAAAAAAAGCTAAAATAAGTATTTTGGGTCGAAACTTCCTCCTTTTAACAAAATCGACGTAAAAATCCATGTTTTGTAGAAATTCCCTCGCACTGGATCGGTCTCGGGCCGAGATTTTAACTTTTTCCGGGCCGGCTCGGAACTTTTAATTTTTATATGTGGCCGGGCCATTAATGTTTTTTGTACGGACCAGGCCGGACTGGGATCGGGCCGATGTTTTAACCTTTATACGGGGCCGGACCCGGATTTGGAAATTTCGACCCGTACAGACCTCTACAAAGTATAACTAAGGTATTAATTAAAATTGTTCAATCTAATAATATAATCAAGTTTAAATTATCAAGTAAGTCGGTGTTCTGTTTTACACGATTTTTTAAATTTCTAAATGCGAACCTACGACCCTAAACATGAATTGTTAATTACAACCCTGCACGGTTCGAGTTATACCCGACCCGAAATCGACAAAATATTTTTTGAAATGATTGAAATTTTATTACATGAAATGAAAAAAAAAATCAATCCAGAAATTGAAACAATTCAGAAAAATAGTCTGCAATCATATCTCTAAAATCAATTATATTTCGAAAAATGAATGCATATATTTGCTCATTCATGTAAAAGTTTTTTTTTTATCATTTGAAACAATGATCTAGACTAGATTCCTGCGCGGGTCGGATTCTACCCAACCCGAACCCGTAAATTCCATTTTATGTCAGCCCGCAACCCGACCCGAACAAGTAAAAATAATTTTCGGCAACCCGAAACCCGACCCGAAGTACTTTAACCCGCACCCGACCCGAACCCGCAATATTTAAACCCGCAACCCGACCGAACCCGCAATGTAAGGAAAGTAAATCATGTTTCAGTACCATTATGAAAAATAATCTACAATTGTATCTTTAACAGAGGTTTGCGCCGGGCGGCAAAATTTCAAACGGGCCAGGCAAAAGTATTAGGACAGTTTTTTCAACGAGCCGAGCTGATAAACAAAATAAACGGGTCGGGCCAACAAAAAAATTGAAAGGCCCTGCCAGGCCGGGCCGATAACTACAATTAAGCGGGTCTACAGGCCCGATATAAATATTTAGACGAATATAAACGGGCCGAACGGAAATTATAAACGGGCCGAGTCGGGCTAGGGCCGAACTTTTAAGTTTTACACGAGGCGGGCCGGTACCGGGCCGCAACAAAAAAGTTTAGAACCGGGTGCGGGTAACACGAACCAATGCAGGAGTCTGAACGGTATAAAATTAAAAATCTAATCTTTAAATGTGCCTTAAAATTAGTTGCGGTTTCAAAAGTTCCACATATAACGATACACCTTGTTTTACACAATTGACCATCTGCCTTTAGTTTTTCAGCAGTTACTATTTTGAAAATTTTCCAGCCTAACATAGTGCATCCTGTATCATCACAATTAAATTATTCATTTGATGCATTAGACAGGAAGGACCTTTTAGTGTTTTGCTGTGTATTGTATTTTTAAAATACGATAAAAATATAATGCAGTTTGTTATTTCGAAGACAGGTGAAGGGATGACTAGAGACAAAACAGAGAGGCACACATTTTGCTTTTGTGAAACTTTGATCTGCGGTTTATGTAGGCTTTAACGTGAAAAAAATAATTTCCATATTCTGTTACAAAATCGGGTCAACCCGAACCCGACCGCAAGAGTAAAAAATCCAACCCGAACCCGAAACAATAAAAGTCAACCCGACCCGCAAAGTGGAAATATAGCGCCAACCCGACCCTCGGGTCGGGTTCGGGTAAAAGAGGGTAACCCGACCCGATGCTGGACTCTAATCTAGACTTTTCTTTGGAAAAATTTGGCGTACTCGAATCGACTCCCAAGAAACAAAACTCTAATCTGAGATGTCCCGAAAACGGAAATACTAATCAACCCGATCCGCAGCAAAATTTTAGAGCCGCCAACACGTTCGAGTAGAATCGGGTTATCTGACCCGATGCAAGATTTTAGTTCTTGCTGTATATACATATTCCCGCAATTTACAATGAAGTTATGTATGTATATAAATATTTTCTTATTTATACTATTCCATTTTTTTTCTATATATTAAATAGAGATTAATATCCATATTATTATAAAATGAGACTCTACTGTATATTGAAATTAGTGAACAAAAGAAGAAATTTTTAGTTTGATTCTAAGTTTGCTTGAATAATTATACAAAACTCTCTTTTACCCTACGCTTTTTAATGAGAAGATCGAAGTGAGCAGATGCATTTCCACGTCCTGTCTCTTCTTGGAATCGTATTTCTTATAGGCGCCTAAGTTTGTGGTCAATCGAATAAATAATGAACAGGAGTGCACATGAATGAGTTCCAAACAAAATGTATAAGATTTTCGGTAACATCCGGCCGTTGTGACGACAGAATTTAACCGACACGTGGTTAAATTCTTAAATTTTCTCGTCGCAGACTAAGGAATAAAATTTTAATTTAGATTAAACTCGTAAAAATTTGACGTAATTTGGGATCGGGAATTTCGGGAAACATCGGGGCGTTCCACGGAAATCGAGACACCTGGCAACACTACTCGTAAGTATCAAAACTCAATCCCAAACCCATCCGAACCCGAATCCGAACCCAACCACAAAGAAAAATGTTATCCTCAATCCCAGACGTGGGTCGGGTCGGGTGTATGTAAAATTGGGTAACATGAATCGATGCAGGACTCTAATTTGAGATATAATTCTGGGCACTTTTTTGAAAAATCAGCTTAAACAAAAGGGAAGCATAAGAATCGAAATCCCGAAACCGAAAAAATTATAGCCAAGCCAATCCGGCTTCCAAAGACAAAAAAATAGCGGCAAGCTTATCCGTGGGTCGCGTTTTCTATAAACTAACCTAAGATTTTTTTTAAATGAACCTGCCCTCGTCTCGACACGACTCGTGTGCAGGAAAAATCGGGTTACCCGACCCGATGCTGGACTCCACACTCAAGTCAAAAATTTTTCCCCGACGACGATTAAATTTGACACCGACGGGGGGGGGGGGGGGGGGCAGGTATGCCCGACGGGGGGCATATGCACCCCCGGACCCCCATCTGGCGCCGCCCTTGTCTTCGATACTATTATATTTTCAGAAATTCGTCGAAAATGTATGGCAAAATTATGTCCCCCATCCTATTGCCGAATCTACTGAAAATAAAATTATGAAAAAAGTAGTAGTAGTTGGCATTTATTTAAACCTTGCAGGAAAACTATAGCGATTATCTTAGCTCATACAGTTTTTCAGAAAATAGCAGTTTTCCATGATACATAAATTTTATTTGGCGGGCGCTCAGCGGGGGGAGTTGAGGGGAATTCGAGGTACCTATCGACGCGAAATCATCCATGGACTGTCGATAATGATTTTCCAAAAGAATTGTCGGTAATTAGCCGAGATATTAATTAAAAACCTATCTAAAAAACGTGGCACAGACCAAAGTGGCCATGCAATTTTGCGACCTCACTTCGAAGCGCACTTGGCACAATGGCAAGATTAAACTTTGTACATGGTCTTTGTTTTAAGTAAGACGGATCACAATAATAAATAGTCAGCGTTTTACATCCCAATTGAATTAAATTATTGAAGGCAATTATTGAAAAATATTTAATAAAATAATTCCAATTTATTTGCAAAGCCTTATTATTCGTTTAACAACTATATTTTCTAAGATTGCAGCTAGTAATTAATAAATTTATTGTATGAATTCTCTGTACGCGAGTGAAACTCGCACTTGGCCGATTATTCTTTGTTCGATGCAAATCTATAAAATATACAATTAAAATTTCAATAAAACGTAATTCATTTTGAGGTTGTTCTGTAAAACATGTTTCCCGACTATAAATGGCATGAAACTTTTATGCGTAAAAGCATACAATGACAGGCATGACTATTAAATTTGTTTGGAATCGAATGGCGTTTTTCATTTCTTTTTTTAAACGCATTGCATTTTGAGCTACACCACATCCTGTTTTATTTAGTTATTGTTTTTGTTATAAGGTAGCCGATTGTTGTGATTGATTTGTGCTTTTTCGGCAATTTACTTTTACATGGACGTCCATAACCTGGAGGCTTATGTTGCTTTACCATTGTGTAATATAATATACTACCCGTTTTTATATTGTCAGTACGTCTATCACTACCAATACTACAGTAAGATAGAAGTGTTATATATTTTCAATTATTTGAATAATGGAGCTTCCATGTTTGCCGCCACCTGTAGTGCGCCCCTGCTTTCTGAAAAGTTGGACAGGCCTGATCTACAGCAGGAATGTCAAAAGAGGCATTCGCGGTCGCCCTTCCGAATTTTTTATGTTTCTAGCTTTTTCGAATTTATTTTAGGCCTTGACGGCGCCCTTAAGTCTTCCGTGGCGCCTTACGACCGTGACCTTTCGACCATTACCCTTCGACACCGTGGCGCCTTTCGATTTGAGACTCTCCCCTCCCCCCACCCCTGAAGCTACGCCGCTGATATTAAATCTGATAAATGATAAGCATTTGCAAATTTCATATATCTTATAAGTAAAAATGAACTCATAAATGTGTCAGAAATGACACACTTTCGTTTTAAATATCTCTTTAATAAATTTAAATTGGATAAAAGTTAATATTTGGAAATTTTTCCAGAGAGAAACATTCGCCTTGAATACAATATTTCAAATGAAAATCAAATTTCAAATTATTTTTGCTTAAAAGGCGCAAAGACCAACTTAGTGAAAAATATTCCATGCCAGGAATCGAACCCGGGTCATCAGTATAGCGCATTGACGTTCTACCGCTAAACCACATGGAACGATACCCAGCCTGGAACTTCTCACTATCCACTTTTTCCATCTTGTGCTGCGTTTGTAGCCTTGCCAACTTGTAATAGTGAGAAGTTCCAGGCTGGGTATCGTTCCATGTGGTTTAGCGGTCGAACGTCAATGCGCTATACTGATGACCCGGGTTCGATTCCCGGCATGGAATATTTTTCACTAAGTTGGTCTTTGCGCCTTTTAAGCAAAAATAATTTGAAATTTGATTTTCATTTGAAATATGGATAAAAGTTTTTCGAATTTTTCAGCTTCGCCTAAAATATTTGGCGCCTTTACTATTTTGGCGCCTGTGTGCGGTGCACACTTTGCACACTGGGTCGGCGCGCCCCTGGTTTCAGCGAAGAAGAAGCACAATTGCTCCAAAAGTTAGGAATAAGCAAATTACCTCTGACCACGTGATCATTTTGATTGGATACTGAAGATACTTGATGCAAAGGGGAGGAATTCGAAATTCGTGTGTGCAAAAGTATCCGGCCATTCGTCATCAGTTAGTTTCTGCTATCAGTAAAGCGTTTTTTTTTTTTGTTTTTTTTTTTTTTTGGCCTTGTTTGTTAATTAATCAACGTGAATAACGTATTTGAAATTGAAAATGAAAAGTTGAACAATTTATTGTTCCTAAACGAGTGATTTGTTTGTCGCTAAAGGGACAATCCTCTCGTGAGATGGCGGCAAAGTTGTGGATCGGAAAATTTGCTGTGAACGATATTTAAAAAAATATAAAGATAGTCATGGCCTTTGGGACTTGCCACGGTCCGGGGGACACCGAAAAACGACTATTCTTGTTGACAGAATTATCAGGAGAAAAGCAGTTCTTCACCCGCATAAAAATGCCGCTGCAATTCCCCGAGACTTACTGTGTTTAAATGTTGCTGAAATAAGTCTGTGTCCTTGTGTCAAGACGTTTACGTGACGTAGGAGTTTATGGAATAGTCGGTGTCAAAAAACCTTTCATAAGTAAAAAAAATCAGAGGGTCCAACTGGCGTTCGCCAAGGAATACAAAGACTCGTCAAGTGAAAACTGGAAAATAGTACTATTTTTCGATGAATCGACGTTCAATCCTTTTGGGGTTGATAACAGACACTACAACCGACGACCTAAAAACAAAAGATAATATTCGAAATCTGTTATTCCTACAATGAAGCATGGCGGAGGACACGTTATGCTGTGGGGAGCATTTTCTGGAAAATGTGCCTGTCCGTTATTTGAAATCCGTGGTAAGATGAATAGTACAATGCATAAGGATATCTTGCAAGATCATTTGCTAACTTATTGGAGGAAAAATTGTGGTCGCAACTATTTGTTTCATCATGATAACGACAAAAGCATACATGCAAGCTCGTCAATGCTCATGATTTTCGCGCACAAAAAATTCCGCTTCTGAAATGGACAGCCCAATCACCCGATCTCAATCCAACAGAAAATCTTTGAAACTAACTTGAAAAAGTGTGTGGAGTTTTAAATATTCCAATTCAGCAGCATTTTCACAAAAAGTGCAAGAACCGTGGAAAAAACTTAACTTCGACGATCTACAATCGTTCATTGAATCGATTTTTCATTGCTGCGCCGCAGTACTTATTGCTAAATGTATGAATACAAAATACTAATTGTAAATGTTGTTGATCACTGTTATTTTCTGTTATAACACCATTTTTTTCCAAACTGGCCAAGGTGGCCGGAAACTTTTGAGAACATGCGTTTTCTTTTAACAATTAATTTTGTCAATTAAATTTATTAATATTTATTTTTTATTCCATAAATAAGTTCTAACTGTTATGTCAATAAAATGTATAAGTATCACTTTGAGATTTCTCTTCATATGGGTATACTTACAAATTAACCAAAAATTTTATACCGGCCGGAAACTTTTGACCGCCACTGTAAACCACAACCGTAATATAGTTTATATATTAGACAGAATTATATTTTTATTGGTCTATTCTATAGTATGTACAATCAAATATATGACAAAACAACTTTATCTTTATTGTTAGTTATTCATAGTAGTCAGCTAATTCATATTAAATACAGTTTGTGCTTATCAAGGATTATTTTATTTTGTGAGTGCTATTCATTTGTCTTGCCATCAGAAATTCATGGAGAATAGGTTAACCCTTTATCTAGTACTGACGGTACTTATAAGTACCATTAAAATAACTTGTTATAAAATTCATTTCATACATCGATTAGTAGTAATACAGTTTAGAATGAGTTATAGATGCATTACTTTATCTTGTTTCAAAAGTATTATGGGTTACACAAAACAAAAATATTTTTAAAAGGATTATTTATTTTGCCTTTGCATCTTTTCAGCTTTCTTAGCGTTAAGGGGGGGGGGGGGGGGGGAGGAGGATTTTTCAATTCTGAAATATTTCTATTAGACATATATATTTATTAAACAAAAACATAATTTGAAGAACAAATTTTAAAAAAACAAAATTTATTTCCTACATTGTTTAAGCCCGAGAACGAACAGATATTAAGTTATTTCATTCAATTAGTTCTACATTTAATGTTAAATTTTTGTAACAAATTAGTTAAGCCAATTGAAGATTAAAAAATAAAAATAACATTCATACAATATGATACTTAAAACACCCTAAAAAATTAGATTCCATTCAAATCAAATCGAAATAAATCTTAGACTTCTTCCATTTTTAATTGAAAATATTTGTATTGCAGATTTTGTATTATGTTTATGACAATTGTGCATAAAATGATAAAATGCATGCAAAATACAAAACTTAAAAAAAGTCTAAGATTTATTTCGATTTCACTTGAACGGAATCTAATTTTTTAGGGTGTTTTAAGTATCATATTTTATGAATTTTATTTTTATTTTTTAATCTTCAATTGGCTTAACTAATTTGTTACAAAAATTTAACATTAAATGTAGAACTAATTGAATGAAATAACTTAATATCTGTCCCTTCTCGGGCTTAAACAATGTGGGAAATAAATTTTGTTTTTTTAATTTTTTCTTCAAATTATGTTTTTTTTTTAATATGTCAAGTTTTTTTAATAACTACTGCACTCAGACGAACGCATTTCAAATTAATAGAGAGTATCATCATCAGGCTTTGATGTATGCGGCATTGCATCACAATGTGGGATGCAGTTTACCAATGTGTAATTCAAAATGTTTCACCACTGTACTAATGCAGGTTACGGTAGTTTGGACAAAAACTTCTAATCTGAACGTAAAAAACCTATAATCAAAACATAAAAAATTAACTTCACTTAAATTTAGATACCCTATTTTCCACTCAGGAACGCTATGAATGTAAATGTAAATTGTGTTGAACCTTTACAGCTAATATTTAACAATATTATAGCTGTGATACAGTAAAAAATAAAAGTTTTACTTAAATTTTTAAACCTTATTCTCTCCCAAGGGAAGATGTAAACACATCAGAAAATTATTACCTATGTTTAACTTGGGATATAAATAGTTCTCATCTCGGAAAAAAAAATACATTTTAAAATTTAAGTTATGTAATTCCCCACTAAATTCGCTACCTGCGTAAAAATAGCTATCCATTAGAAACTTTTTACTAAAATATAAACTTGACCAGAGCAAAAACTTATTCTGAAAATATCCTTTTTATTTCCACTATGACGCCATATTCACCTTTTCAATTTTTGAAAAAAAAAAAAAAAAAAAAAAAAACTAGCTCAATTTAATATTTCACGTGGAAATCCTTCCACTAAAAAGAAATAAATTATTATACGGCTTTTGAAATTTTTGCAACAATGAAGTAAAAATGTTACATTTTCTATGAAAAATGGTCCGTTGATTTTCCATGAAAAAAGCGAAAATTGGAATTATTAAGAAAAATATTTGAATAATGTAAAAGAAAATTGGCCCATGTTTCTCTCTGTGTTATAATTCATCCATATACAAAGGCATTTTACCATTCCTTTGACCCCGACGTCAGGTAAACGTGTTTACACTTTAAATTTATAATATCATTAGAATTAGTAAAGAATAAAAAAATGAGTGGCATCAGGGACAAAAAGGTGGGAAGAAAAAATGAAAAAGTTATGATCTCCATAGGCTTTTCCATGTTGAATTAAGATTGAGAAGTGACACTGAAAATAAGTATTGCGCTGCCGCGCACTTAAATATATGTCTATAGACATATATTTATATTAAGAACATTATATTTGCATATTTCCTAAAATACTAAGAAAACTATTTAAAATTATAAATATTGCACAAAATCCCTATAAATTCAAATTTAAATAATCCTTCTAAAATTTATTAAATGATTATGTAAATCTTCTAATGTAGTTTTAAAAATTCACGAGAAATGCTTTAGAAGATAAAATTTTCATGAATTCATAATGCAGTACATAAGGTGTTAAATTAGACCTCTTTAGTCAATTCTTATTTTTATAGTCGTTTGATGTAGATTCAAAATTGGGTACTTTTCGGTTGGCCGGGCGACAGTGTTATATATACATACATATATGTGCACTTATATATGTATATATGCATATATATATATATATATATATTCTTTTTCATAATTTTCATAAATCATTTACTTTTGATAGAGCTATATATATATCATATATATATATAGCTATATATATATATATATATATGGGCTGTTTAATAGCCTCTGCTTATTAACTAGGAGAAGACCCTTTAATTGCCTTCGAGGAGGACTTAAAGGAATCGACTGGGAGCGGAGACTTAATGTCCAATCCGCACCTTCCACCGGTACAGCCTGTTAGTACCCTTGCCTAGTGCATGGGGAACGAACGCGGATGGGCTTCCTCCAACCCGCTTGGCCAGCGTGGAGGAATTTGGCCACCTACCCCCCTTATTTTACCATGAATTCACAAAATAAATCACGGCCCTTAATTCCCGGCGGTCTGAATGTTCCTGGTTACGGCAGCGATCAGAAAGACATGAAGACAGAGGGTGCTAAGAATAACCGGGCTCGGCTAGGCTGCCATAAGTTGATGACCTTGGCTACGTATAATGGAGGATCCCTATCTTCGGAAAATCGTTTTCAGGAACTTGAAGAAGAATTAGAAAGAATCAACTGGGACATCCTAGGATTATGTGAAGTAGGAAGAAAAGGAGAAGAGAAGATAGATCTTGCCAGCGGACATGTATTATACTACAGAGGCACAGAAGATGGAAGAACAAGCGGTGTAGGATTTCTGATTCATAAAAGGTGGAAGAATCACATCGTAGAATATGATAGTGCATCAGATAGAGTTGCAAGGTTAGTAATACAAGTGTCCAGAAGATACAAGCTGCAAATTTCCCAAGTTTATGCACCAACAGTAAGCTATACTGATGAAGAAGTTGAGGATTTCTATGAAGAAGTAGCTTCAATGCATCAAAAGGGAAAATGCTACATAAAATTAATAATGGGAGACTGGAATGCTAGAATTGGGGAAAAAGAGAAAGGTGAGTTATCAGTAGGAAATCATGGATATGGGGTGCGAAATGAAAGAGGAAACAGATTGATTGAGTTTGCAGAATGTGAACAGTTGTATATCATGAATTCATTTTTCAAGAAAAAGCCACAAAGAAAATGGACATGGCGTTGTGCAAATGGCTCAGCAAGTGAAATCAACTACATCTTACCAAACAAAAAGCATCTTATTCAGGATTGCAGCGTTCTCAATAACTTCAATACAGGAAGTGATCACAGGTTGGTTAGATGCAAACTGCTGTTAAATACTAAAGTGGAAAGAATGAAGCTTTTGCAACACTCAAAGAAATCAATCGATATAATAAATCTCCAGAAACATAAAGAAAAATTCCATTTGGAACTTAAAAACCGTTTCCAAGTACTTCAATCAGCTTTAGAAGAAGAGCAAGATGTTACAGTAGTGAACAAGAAACTAACCAGTACTCTACAAGATATTGCAAAGAAGATAGCCGGCGATGCACAAGTAAAGCAGACAAAGAAAATAACAGAAGAAACAAGAAGATTGATGAAGAAACGCAGAGAATTTAAAATGAAGAAAAACGATCCTAAATCAAGAGTTGAATATGCTGAATTATGTAAAACGGTAAGAAAATGTGTTACAGAAGATATCAGAAAATTTAACTCTGATCTTGTCAAGAAAATTCTAGAAGATAACAAAAGTTTAAAATCAGCTAGGCGAAAACTTTGTGTTGGAAGAAAAGGTATTTTTGCACTAAAGAGGGCAGATGGAACAATCGCCAAAATCAATAAAGAAATAGTACACATTGTCGAAAAATTCTATAACGATTTATATAAATGTGAAGATCAGAGGGAAATCAACTTATGTGATCCACGAGAAAACTTAACAGGAAACGATGCCATAATCCCAGTGACGACAGACGAAGTTTTACAAGCCATTAAATTTATGAAAAAAGGTAAATGCCCCGGAGAAGATGGAATTACAATCGACCTTATCAAAGAAGCAGGAGAAGAATTTGCAAAAATGCTATCCTTACTGTTTTCCAAATGTCTCCAGAAGTCAGATGTACCAGAAGATTGGAATAATGCTGTAATGGTGCTACTTTACAAGAAAGGAGAGAAGGAAAACATTAAAAACTACCGTCCAATCAGCTTACTGTCAGTGATTTATAAAATTTTCACCAAAGTTTTAACGACAAGACTTGAATCAGCTCTGGACTCAGCTCAACCTAGAGAACAAGCAGGATTCCGAAGTGGATTCAGCACAATGGATCATATCCAAACGGTAAGGGAATTCATAGAAAAACATAAGGAATATAATTTACCTCTTTGCCTTGCCTTTATTGATTATGAAAAAGCATTTGATTCGGTCTACACATCAGCAGTAGTAGAATCTCTGGAGGACATTGGTATAGACAAACCTTACATCAATATTATAAAGAAGATTTACAAGAAAGCAACAGCAACCATCCGCTTGGACAAAGGAAAAGCAAAGATCAAGCTTGGAAGAGGGGTAAGACAAGGAGACACCATTTCGCCTAAGCTTTTTACTGCTGTCTTAGAAAATATTTTCAAGAAGCTGGATTGGGAAAACAAAGGGATTAGAATAAATGGGGAATATTTAAGTCATCTCCGATTCGCTGACGACATTTTAATTTTCAGTAACAGTCCTGAAGAATTGGAAAATATGCTAAAAAATTTGGCAGAAGCTAGCATTAATGTGGGATTAAAAATAAACTTGGAAAAGACTAAGGTGATGTTCAATTCATTTGCATCAAAAAAGAAAATCGTCTACAACAACACTGAAATTAAAGAAGTGCAAAGTTATGTGTACCTTGGGCAAGAAATATCATCTGATAATAGTGTCATGAATGAAATCAATAGAAGAATAAGAAATGGATGGAGTGCTTTTGGGAAGAACAATATTATTCTGAAGAGTAGCATGCCCCTGTGTTTGAAAAGAAAGGTATTTAACCAATGTGTTTTGCCTGTCCTAACTTATGGAGCAGAAACATGTACGCTAACAAAACGGATGGTACAAAGATTACAAACAACACAGAGAAGTATGGAAAGATGTTTGCTAGGTATAACTAGAAGAGACAGAAAAAGAATAACCTGGATAAGAAGTCAGACGAAAGTTTTTGACATCATTGAAAGAATTAAACGGCTAAAATGGAAATGGGCTGGGCACATCGCAAGAAGACAAGAGAATAGATGGAGCACAAACACCCTACAGTGGTATCCCAGAGATGTAAAACGGCCAAGAAGACGACCTCAAGTAAGATGGAGTGATGAAATCAGAAAAGTAGCCGGTGTAAATTGGATGACTAAAGCACTAGACAGGAAACATTGGAAAAATCTGGGGGAGACGTACATCCAGCAGTGGATTGAAAACGGTTGATGATGATGATGATATATATATATATGTGATATATGTATTAAATGCATTTGTCAGACCCAGATTCCTGCACCATAAATAAACTAAGAATAACCATAAAACATCCAAGAAATTTAAACAGATATAACCTGAACAAGAAAAAAACAAGAAAAAACAAAAGGCTGTGGCCTCTTCAGCGGTGGGCATTTTAAAAAACACAGCAATGTTTCAGATTAATTACAATTTACAACAAACTATTATTCAGTAGTGGCTGTGGGCTTCGGCCAGAGTGTCGCAAAGCATAAATCAAATGCATGAAAACAATTGAAAGCATATCGCGAACACTCCCCCACCGGACCCGACGCCACAATAAACAGTACATCTCGAAGATACAACTGATTCAAAACGTATGTGTAATGTATACTTAAACAATAAAATTATTTTACCCAAATCCGAGCCACACAGCCACAAAAAACAATAACCAATTTCCAGTTACCCATAATCTGCCCATGCACGTGCACGGACAAATTATGAAACATCTCCCAAAGTATTGGTCCTACAAATTTGTAAAAGGTATAGAAAGACGCGGAAAAAATTCTACTTTATTTTGGTATAAAGTTCAAATTTCTGCGTTGGGTATAACGCAAAAAATCCACTAAAAATCGATCGATAAAAATTTAATTTCTGTATTTGAAAAGACAATGAAAAGAGATTTCATTTCAGCGGAAAGCAGGTGTTGTCATCTTTCAGACATATCGGCGCTGGAGAAATTTAAGCAGAGGATATTTTAATACGAAATTTAAACTTTTTAAATATTAAATTTTCAGATTAATTTTTTTATATCCCGACGTAAAAATTTTCGCTGATTTCATACATGCCCAGTTCAAACTCCTAGCTTAATTACAAGCTGAGATATTAATTATTATTTCATTAATTGGATCATTGCTTTAAAACTTTCCTTTCAACGGGTTTTTTATCTCAGACATGACGACGCACTTGCGGTTTTTATTTTAATACGAAATTTAAACTTTTTATATATTAAATTTTTTGATAAAATTTTTTGAAAGACGGGAAATCCCTCGCAGATTTCATACATACCCAGTTCAAAGAGCTAGCTTAATTAGAAGCTGAGATATTAATTTTTATTTAATTAATCTGTTTCATTTCTATATAATGCATAGATTAAAATGGAGGCACGTGCTTTTTTAACCACGTTTGAAAGGAATATTAAACGAAATCCTTTGTGCGATCTATGATCACACTTACCCACTTGTTTGTTTTATAAATATACTTGTAATTATAACTTAATAATCTCATTGTCAATTAAAATTTATAATATTGTCTATCAATTATAATTTTAACCTATTTATTTCTTTACTTTTAACTAAATAGTTGTATAAAACATCATAAAACTGTTAATTTTTTTAATCACTTTTAAAATGTATTTCATATATTCTTTATCGATGCAATGATATTGAACAATTGTGTCAATTCGTGATTTTAAAGAAACATTTATGCATTGCTTTAACAAGCGAAGTCAATACAATGATACTATTACTTTGTTTTTAAAGTAACAAACATAATTATATTAAAAATTAGCATCAGAATTAAAGAATATCCTAATATAGTTGCATTCTCTGATGCAGACTGGGGTCAAGATGCTACAGGCAGAAAATCCACCTCGGGAAATGTAATCTTCTTGGGCAATAGCTGCATTTCTTGGTTCTCAAGAAAACAAGCATGTGTGTGAAGTTATCGTCAGCAGAAGCTGAGTATGTGGCACTGTCACAAGGAGCTCAAGAAATGTTATGGATCGTAAAATTATGTAAAGATCTCACCCAGCAAAGAAAGAAACAGTGGGCCATCAGCAGGAAAAAAGATGGTAGCCAGCACTGCCATCAGCGGTAAAGTGCAGTGGTGCCATTATTTAAACCAGTACAAAAGTGTCCGTGCGAAATGCAGCTGGACCATCAGTGATGGCCAACAGCAGGCCAGCATTGGTATGCTTATGGCATACCAATGCTGGCCTGCTGTTACATTACTTCAATCCGGCTTATTATTATTACTTCAACTCCTATTACTACATATCCTTCCTATTACTTCCTATCCTTCATATCCTATTACTCCAACTCCACATTACTTCAATCCGGCACTTTTCCTGCAGTGCTAGCACCTATCCCGCTGCTATTCCTTTGCTGGCCCAGCACTTTCCCTTACAAAAATTTCTTATAGAATTCTATAAAAAAAAAAACAAAGTATTATGGCTCTTTTTTCTATAAGCTAGTTTCACCAAGAGCTATGGAAATATCTGTAATAGAAATATCTATAGAAATATTTGAACTTGCAGCGTTTTCCATGTGGTCACCCTCCCAAGTACTAACCGCGCTCGATGCTGTTTGGTTTTCTTGATCAGACAGGAACAAGTACTTTCTGAGTATGCTACGACCGCTCGTAATTTTCAACCTGTCATTACACTATTTCAAGTTTGTTTCTTTTGTGATTTACGTTCCCAATCATTAAACTGGTATAAAAATTATTATATTGTATAGAATTTCTATACAATATTTTATACGCTTTTTTTTTATTATTGATTCTGAACTGTGTAAATTATGAAAATCGAAATCTTTTGTAACTTAGTAAAACCTTATTTAAGGAGAAAAAAAAGGTGCGTTGAAATTAAGAATTTATTTATTTATTCATTTACTTATTTATTTTGTTGGTGGCAGTGGTGCTATATTATTTACAGTTTTTAAAAAAATTAGCTTCACAGCTTAAATTGTGTTAAGATATTCATTTCAGATTTGTGTTCAAATACTCAAAGTCTTCGATATTCGCAACGCCACTTAGCGTAAGGGTTCCCAGCATTAATCCTACAAAAGTTCGTGCACTTCCATGTAGTGGTGGGCCATCGCATGACATAAAACGGAGGCCCACCAGAATTTTATCTGATGATTTCCAACAGCAAAGTTGTCTGAAGCTGTCCAGCAGTGGTCATGCAGTGGTAGACCATTAGCCAGCACTTCTCCATCATTGCCAGCACCTATCTTGCTGCTGGCCAGCAATTTCCTCTTTACTGGGCAACTTAGAACAACATTTTCCAATTAGAATTTTTGAGGATAACCAATCTACAATTAAATTGGTTGAAAGTGAAAATTTTAAATCTCGCACCAAACACATTGATACAAAGTATCATTACATGCGAGATTTGAAAACGAAAAATGTTATAGATGTCAAATATCTATCAACAAATGAAATGATAGCATGCATAATGACGAAGCCGCTGCCAAAGGCCAAATTTTAACTTTGTAGAAACCTTATCCACCTGGTGTCAGATTCTATCATAAAACGGGAGAGGTGTTAGAGAATTGCTCTTTTGTTTCAAGAACATTCCACCAGATGGCAGCATCAGACAATTCTCTTTGTTGTTTTACTGGCACAGACACTGAGAACAGTTAGTGTACCTCCATGTCTTATAGCAATTAGCAGCAAAATGCAGCTGGATTAAAAATCCACTGATATTCCAAACGAATGATAACAATGCATTAAAAACTGCAACAGACTATTTAATGCCTAATTCAAATTATTTCTTTATATTTGTGTTTTGTAAATAGTCTAAAGAATATTCATGTGTTTTTTATATTGTGAAGTGTTATCAGTATTTTGTGCAGCATATTATTCTAATGTATTTAAACTTCAAATAAATGTTTTTTGTTCATCCTAAGAAGAATATATTTCTACAGAATAATACATCAAAACATAAAGGTAAAACTTTTAACCTTTTTATTGTTTACTATTGAGGAATTTCGTATTCATGCCTTCCATATAGAATAAGATTCCAACAGTTTTCCATTTTTTGATAAATCAATTACCTGTTGAGTTATAAACGATTTTGGTCACGTGACAAACGCGTTTTTTATCCTTTCTTGAGTGCTTTTCTTCTTCCGTGCGGAAATTCAGTTCAAAACGCCCACCTTGACACTATTTTCTGAAAGATCTATTGCGTTTGCAAAAAAAAAAAAAAAAAAAAATGGAAAAAACAGCTCGATTACATAGTTTCTGAACAACAACAACTGCTAGTTACATGCCTAAATTAAAACTTATGTCAGAATGTTGACATTTTGAATTTTAGAACAACCTTAAGTAACTCAAAACTATTTGTTATTATACATGTGTTATTTTGTTTTAATGCCACTTCAAATAAACTCTACAAAATATACAAAAACTTTTTATTAGCAACTTCTAAATAAGTGCCAAAACCACATGTAATTGTACGAAAGGCAACGGGGTCCTTATGAAATTTAGGAACCAAAACCATATAAGGCAATTCCTTACTACCGTTGTGTGTATTTTAAACTTTTGTAAGAAGCATCAATTCTACTCTCTGTCTCTTTTACATTGGTATTTAATAACCTATAATTATGTTTATTATTATAACACTGACTTAGTTGGTTACTGTATAGCTTTTTGCAAATAATTGCAAAATTTGTATTAGCCTTATCTATATATGTTATAACAAAATTACTTTGTAAATCCTTAATAGAATCTTTTAATAATTCATATTCTTCAATCGAACCCCCCCCCCCCCCGTTTTACCGCAGTAAATTGAATTCAAATCCTTCAATACATTATGTTTCCATTTCAGAAAAGTTATTTCTGGTAAACAAAATTTGTTCATTAGTTTATGTACAGTCGTGGAAAAAAAAAAAGTAAACACCCCCTACTAACTCCTCAACAAATTATCGTAGGAAAAAGTTACTGGTACCGAACGATTGGAATAAAAGTCTACTTTTAAATGATGTATATAAAATTTGCTTAGGGGGCCACCTACATATTAAAACGAACCATAACTTTGTTTTTTTCAATAGCAGTGTCCAATTCTGACAGCATAAATGAACTCTACACCCTTTAATTAGCTTAAAAACGAATTTTTGTGCAATTCGTACCATAAGTTTCCGAGAAATTAATTATTTTAAAACGAGCGTATTTTAAGGGCTGTATCCAAATTGAAGTTCCGTATTGGATTGTTAACCGAGAGAGCCGCTTCCTTGATCAAGGCACCTTAAGCGCCACTCAAGGAGTCAATGAAGCGTGTTAGATTACAGTACGGCAGAATAAATTTCAAAATGTCTACTCACTTCCATCATAGACGGCCCCTTAAACCCTTTTTTTAAGCATAATTTGAAAACTACTTGGAAGAAAAATGTGAAATTTTTGAATTTCCATAAAGCAGGTCTTAATAAATCTAAATCCATCAAAAAATTGTAGGTTGCAATTCATAATTTTTTCGAATATTAATTTCATAATTCATATCATAAAATTATAAAAATCGCAAATTCAGCTTATTTATGTTTGGGTATATTAGTATTATTACCACAAAAAAAATTAGTACATTAGGAGCATAATTTCGGGAGATATAAATAAAAATATGAAAATATAATTTAGCATTACAAGCACTAAATTTTGAATGTTTATAATTCAAAAACTTATCATTCAAATGACTTGAAATTTGGTGTCTAGGCATAGTTTGAACCGAAGATTTGAAATATCTCGTTAAAATTGGGTATTGCCATTGAAAAAAAATGAAGTTAGGATTCGTTTTAATATGTAGATGACCCCCTAAGAAAATTTTATTACATCATTTAAAAGTAGACTTTATTTCCAATCGTTCGGTACCAGTAACTTTCTTCTATGATGATTTGTTGAGGAGTTAGTAGGGGGTGTTTACTTTTTTTTTTCCACGACTGTACAAACATGTCAACGTTGATTTTTAATCGTTTTTTTTTTTTTTTTTTTTAATAAAATCCTTAGTGTTTAATCTTTTTAAACGAAATTTTGTACCGTATTGCATCTAATTCCTGAAAATTTTGTCCTTGATAATATCTAAATTTCCAGTCAATACGTGACCGATATCCACATCCACTTAATAATCACTATAACTTGGATCATGACAATGACATAAATTATTATCATTGTTTCTACCTATTTCTTTTGCAAAATTATTATAGTTAAAAACTATACGACCTAAAAGTTTATCGTATCTAAAAACCTTGACTATTTCTATGTCCTTATCTGGGAGCAAATCATTGTATTTATTCAATACCTTACCCATATTTATACCACGTTTTTAAATTTCTATGTAATCCATTACGAAATACATCCTATTAACTAATTTTTTTTTTTGTTATTGCATCTCCCCAGATATTCCTCCAAATGTTGTGATCTAATCCTTAACCTCAAAATATCCAATGCAAAATCTATATTGTAATTACTCTTATGCGAGTACAATAAGCTCAACAAATCACCTATAAAACGTTTTTCACATTTGATATAATAAATTTTATATTTCTTGCTATTCCATCAAAATCACTCTTAAGAATTGGACATTTAATTTCATCTGTATTATCATACCCCTTTGCAATTACTTTATGATCTATCTCATTAACCCGGGAGAACTCGCTAGTGAGAATGCCCAATTGCTTTTCTTTTACTTTACATTCATATAATATCAACTTTTTTTGGATGGGTTAGTACTTTTATTCACAAAATAGGTAAAATAATTGTAAAACATTTTGAAATTTTAATTAAAATGAAAAATGATTTAAATAAGAGTCTTAAAAAAGTACGACTGTGAGAGAAAAATCTCATGCAGCGAGTTCTCCCGGGTTAATGAATTTATAATTCATGGGATGTTCAATACGTTCGTATATTGAAACATCCAATAATCTGTTTCTCAATTTTTTCATAACAACATTTAACCCATAAGGGTACACAGCACCGCATTTAATCATCATATCACTTTCACTCATCAATCTTTTCCTTTGGTTAGAGACAATCTTTAAAATCGTTAATTCCATATTTAGTGCAGGGGAAATGTACATTTTACCTTGCAAAAAATCGGGTAGAAAAAATTTTTTTTCTGACTTGTTTATAATGATGCCAACATGGAAAAACCAAGTTTTCCAACAAAATTTCTTAAGGCTAAATTTTCTGTGGCCAAAAAACAACAAAATTTTGGGACTTTTTTTTTTTCAATATCTCGATACCTGTTGCCGTAGCGTCAATTACAATATTAAAGATGACAAAATTCTCTACAACTTTCATATTTACAACTTTTTTATACACTCAACAGCAAGCGCAATACGCCGTTTCAAAAATAAGACATTTTTTTCAATTTTCTTAAAAACCGTGAAAACGTAGTTCTCCCCCGGTTATTCATATGTTTCCCACGGATTTAATCACGTATGTCAACTTCTAAAAATTGGTAGCAGTAAATTAAATATTATTTGCACACCCACGTCTTTATTTTCATAACAACATACATTTTATATTCGATAAAATTATATAATTTTAAAAATAGGATAGTGTGTAGATGAATAAAACAATTTTCATATCGACAGTAATTTTAAGTGTGTATAATGTTAATTTCAAAGCATTGTTTAAAAGAATACTTTAGTATTTAATAACTTATTGGTACTATAGTTTCAATTAAGAAAGAATTTTTGTTTAATTTTTAATAATTTTGTAATTGTAATAATTTTTATAATGCATGCATATTTTTCCAGGAAACAATGGGATAGATATGAAAATTTGCGAAAAACATACTTTATTCCACATATTACACACTTAACATACAATGGTATATTTTATTTACCAATTATTGATAACATATATTTTAATGCTTTATTTTTTAAAGATAGTAAACATTGGATTATACTTCCATATAAAATGGGGGAGGGGAGGCACTCAGAAAATAAATATATTTTATGTAAGAAATGCTTTTACCTTATAAAATAGCTACAATAAAAGTGACAACAGGTTATTTCACTAACTGATGTTATATATTTATCTCCTGTAAAATTTAAAAATTTTGTCAATAACATATTTGAGATCACTATAAAAATATTTAAAAGATTAGTTTTAATAAATACTGTCAGTTTTTACTACTTATATCAATAAATAGAACAAGAGATTATATCACTTTAGCATGCAAAAATATATAAAACTTTAAGATTATCTATTCATTGCTTTAAAGCTTAAACAGAAAAACTTACTTCGATTGTTGAAAAATACACTTCATGGAATATTCTAATTTTCTGTATTATGCACTCACTGGTTTGAAACTATGTCTGTTTAATGATCTCAGTGATAGCATTTATCAAATGAAATACCAATTTACTTATGAATGCAGACCATATAAACATTTTTATTTTGGCATTGATCCACTGTCGCATTCAACTCCACTTTTCCTACACAATAATTAAGTAAGGTACGCAATATGGCAGAGGTCTGCGAGTTCGACTCTCGCTGGCTCCATTGCACACTCTTTGTGGAGCTCCCGGATGTACTTTCTCAGTGTTGTAAATTTCATTGTGCTATCTCGTCCCTGTATATTGACGATGACTTATAAGCGGACCTAGATGTCAAGCACACAAGTCAGATGTATGTGTAAACAAAATAAATAAATAAATACGCAATATGACTTAATAAGCTAAATGAAAAAAAATATTTTAATAATAATAATTTTTTACAGGCTATTTAACAATATTTTTTTCTCTTTGATGAAAGAAATTTACAAAAAGAATTTTACTAATTTCTAATAGCCGAATTATTTTAAAATTTAAATGTAATCATGAAATACGTAATGCTGAACTGCGTAACCAGCTTTGTCTAATATTGATCCATTAAAACCTTTAAAAGGGAACCCAAAATATTCCGCTTTAAACAGATTTCCCTCTCAGCAGTTGCAATTGCTAGTATTCTTTCTGTACTTTTTTCATTTAAGACAGGATTCCGTTATCCTATTTTAATGCATTTGTTTCAAATTTTCTTTTGGATTAACATGTAATTTTTTTCATTTAAAACAGGATTCTGTTATCCAGTTTTAATGCATTTGGTTCAATTTGCATTTTGGATTTTCCGGCTGTGAGACAATTTTAGCCAAATTTCATACTATATATTTTTTAGTATCAAACGACAAAAAATCTTTATTTGGTGCCCCTTCGCCTTCCACTCTGGCACCCGGAGCACATGCTCCCTCTGTCCCCTCTAGTTTCGGCCCTGATATATATATATATATATATATATATATATATATATATATATATATATACAGTCGAACCTCGTTAACATGAATCTCAAGGGGAATCAAAATTTTGTTCGTGTTAACAGTAATTCATGTTATCAGTATCAAATCTTTGTATTCGTTTTTATAAGGGACTGTGAAAACAATTCACGTTAAAAGTAATTCACGTTAACCGTGTTCATGTTAACGAGGTTTGACTGTATATATACAGGGTGATTCATAAAAGATGGGCAGAACTTTAAGGGGTTATAGTACACTTAAAGACAAATAATATTAAATAGGAGACTAAGGGTCCCAGACGTATTCCCAAGGAGATAGGGGGCATTAAAGTTTAGGGTCCGAAATTTCAAATGATTATAAAACATGGAAAAATTGGTCGATTCGTTTGCGGTTTTTGCAAAAAATTTTCTTTATGCCAGTATTTTCTTGAAATAAAATTTTAAAGTTCAATTTCAAAAAATGCCGATAGGGGGCGCTTTAGACTTTGGAGTAACAAACAACTATTTTTTAACGTTATTTTTTGTATTTCTTTAAATGATTTCGAAAGCTTAGGCTTAAACTTAAATTTTGATCTAAAAATCTGAGTCCTAACGAGTAGTTAAGTAGCGTAAACTGAAATTTGAAATTTGAAACCCTTCTCCCCCCAGAACAAAAATCAGTTATTCCCGATCTTTGTGTCGTAGATTAGGCTCCAACTACTGCCGCGTTTTGCTAAAATTATTCTTTATGTCAGTATTTTCTTGAAAATAAATTTTAAAGAAAATTTTCAAAAAAATCCGATAGAGGGCGCTTTAGACTTTGGAGTAACGAACAACTATTTTATACCGTTATTTTTTGTGTCTCATTAAATGCTTTCTAAAGCTTAGACTTAAATTTTCAGCCCAAAATCTGAATCGTTAGACGTGGTTAAGTTTCTGGGGAGAGGGGTTTGAAATTTCTACTCCTGAGCACAGTTCAGTTTACCATGTCCACACATTGTGTGCTGTGATACGAGGTAAAAAGACACAAATTAGGATTATGTTACCAAAGCATATTTATTAACATGTAATTACAATAAATGTTCAAAATTGTGACCACCAGAGGTTATGCACGCAGAACAACGGCGAAGAATGGAACGGCGAACATTCGCGAAAACATCAGGCTTTTCGAGCACTTCCCCTACAGCGGCGGAAAGTCTGGCGACCAGTTCCTCGGGGGATTCAATGGGTGTCTCATACATAAAAGCCTTCAATCGTCCCCAAAAAAAGAAATCGAGGGGTGAAAGATCTGGCGAGCGAGCAGGCCAAGCAACAGGACCACCTCGACCAATCCATCTGTTCGGAAATGTGATGTCCAGATAGTTGCGGACGTCTCGTACGTAATGGGCTGGCGCTCCATCGTGCTGGAACCACATGACCCACCGGATGCGTGGAGGAACAACGTTTAACAGGTCTGGCAGCACATGTTGCAGAAATGTGAGGTATGTTTTACCGTTGAGGCGTTCAGGAAGAAGGTACGGTCCGATTAGGTGGTCTCCGAGGATTCCTGCCCAAACATTGATGGAAAAGCGTCTCTGATGAGCATGTGGATACGTAGCATGTGGATTGACATCCGCCCATACATGTGCATTGTGTGTGTTAAATGTACCTTCACGTGTGAAGGTACATTCATCGGTGAAAAGCACAGTTCGTCCAAAATGTGGATTTAGCGCGTTCTGCTGCAGAAACCAGCGGGCGAATTCAATACGATTTGGATAATCCCCTGGAGACAGTTTCTGGACTCGTTGCACATGAAACGGGAGCAAATGTTCATCCTTCAGTACCCTCCAAGTCATGGACTGTGAGGTATCCACCTGCCTAGCCACTGTTCGTGTACTTGTACTTGGCTGCGCCGCTACTACATCCAGAATGGCTTCTGCAACAACTACTGATTCGTCCTTTTTTGCACGACCTGCATTCGACCGGGAAGCGAGAAATGATCCCGTCTCACACAACTGTCTGTGCAAGCGCTCGAAAGTTTTGCGGTTAGGCAACCGCCTGTTGGGAAATCGCTCTCCGTACATTCGTTGTGCCTCTGCACCATTTCCATCTGCCGCTCCGTAAATTAAATGCATCTCAGCCTTTTCCTTATTCGTGAAGGGCACCATCTTCCGATTCATTACTACAGCGACTTACACTTGACTCACCGTTCAGTGGTTTTTATGCCTGAATCGTGTCGAAATTTTGCATACGTGTTCTTCTTCTTCCCCATTTGACATTTGCATACTTTCTGTTTCCTTCTTCACCCGGTGACTAGCGTCAGGAATGGAGCTTTAATGTTTGCATGAGCGACGTTTCCAACTGTGCCAGTGCCTTTATGAGTGAATTCCGACTATGCAGTCCTTGACGAAAGTTGTATTTTTGCCTCGTATCACAGCACAGAATCGTTGGACATGGTTAAGTAGTGCAAACTGAACTATGTTCAGAAGTTGAAATTTGAACCCCCTCCCCTCGCTACTGAACCACGCTCAGCGATTCAGATTTTGAGCTGAAAATTTAAGTTTAAGTCTAAGCTTTAGAAAGCATTTAATGAGACACAAAAAATAACGGTATAAAATAGTTGTTCGTTACTCCAAAGTCTAAAGCGCCCTCTATCGGAATTTTTTGAAAATTTTCTTTAAAATTTATTTTCAAGAAAATACTGACATAAAGAATAATTTTAGCAAAACGCGGCAGTAGTTAGAGCCTAATCTACGACACAAAGATCGGGAATAACTGATTTTTGTTCTGGGGGGAGAAGGGTTTCAAATTTCAAATTTCAGTTTACGCTACTTAACTACTCGTTAGGACTCAGATTTTTAGATCAAAATTTAAGTTTAAGTCTAAGCTTTCGAAATCATTTAAAGAAATACAAAAAATAACGTTAAAAAATAGTTGTTTGTTACTCCAAAGTCTAAAGCGCCCCCTATCGGCATTTTTTGAAATTGAATTTAATTTTATTTCAAGAAAATACTGGCATAAAGAAAATTTTTTGCAAAAACCGCAAACGAATCGACCAATTTTTCCATGTTTTATAATCATTTGAAATTTCGGACCCTAAACTTTAATGCCCCCTATCTCCTTGGGAATACGTCTGGGACCCTTAGTCTCCTATTTAATATTGTTTGTCTTTAAGTGTACTATAACCCCTTAAAGTTCTGCCCATCTTTTATGAATCACCCTGTATATGAAATTTGGATAAAAAAGTCTCGCAGCCGGAAAACTGACCAAAAATAAAAAATAATAAAAACTATAATCAAAATAGAAAAAGTAAACACTAATACGGTTGGAATTCAACGTCAGCACTTCTAAGCCCTCAAAAAAAAAAAGAAAAATCATTTAAAGCTATTAAATTGCAAACAAGAAATTGTAAAAGGAACGCTTCCATAGGTTTAACCTTAGCATTCCAGTTTCTTCGCGTGAGTAGTGACGTCTCACGTGAAAACATTTGCACGCTCATGTTAAACCTACAAAAGTGTTCTTTTCAGAATTCTTGCTTGAATTTTAATATTTATTTATTTTTTTCATATGATACCGAGGTCGATATCTAACGATGTCTTTGTATGACTAATTTAGTCTCATAATTCATATAACTATGACATTAAACGCCTCAATACTACAACTATCATAAAATTTTTGAAAATAAAATCTTCATATACGGAATCCGGTCCTTAAAGAAAAAATTATATATTTTTAAGAGAAAGAATATGACCAAGTTATACCTCCTAAGATGAAAACCTTTTTAAAGCGGAATATATTTCGGTTCGGTTTTCAAGGTTTTAATGAATCCATATTTGAAAAATCTGATTACGTATTTAATGATTACACACTTAAAATTTTCAAAATCTGGCTATTAGAGATTTATTAAAATAATTAACGAGTGGAGGGGCAAAATATGCATGAATTTTGCCCCCGTAGGTGGGGGTAAAGATACGCACGGGGCAAAGATACGCACTGGCTGATTTAATATGAAGAAGCATTTCTACAGTCATGACCGCTAGGTGGTAGTTTGGTCTCAAGTGTAGTAGTTGTGTGTTCAAACCTTGTGAAAAAAGTAGCACTCTATCCCAAGAAAATGAGGTAAGTTTAAATTTTCGCATTTTGATCTAATATTTTTAAAATTTCACTTTATTGTTTAGCTGACAATACTTCGAATTTTTACAAATTCAAAAATTCAGTGGAGAACGGAAGCTCTGTAGCTTCTAAATGACGTATAGTTTACCTAGATCGCATTTGTTTAACCTTTAACTGGTGTGACTAAAATTTGTCACACAACTGATGTGATCCGGTCTCTGAGACACCTCGAATAAAATGAATAAAAAAAATAACTCAAATGGTTGAATTTACTTAAATTTTGTCCTAACAATATCGTTGTACTTCTCTTAGGAGCATGTGAATTAAATTGCATGAAAAAAGTATTTTATTCATATTATTTAACTTCAGTACAGAAAAGTAAAAAGCTGTAAAAGTGTTTACAGCTGGGAGTCGCGGGGTCTGGGAGACCGCGTGACATCAGTTAAAGGTTAAACTTGTAGGTAGCCGGTTAAGTAAAATATTGCAGAATGGGGTAAAAGTACGCATCCGTCTTGGGGCAAAGATACGCACAAGTTTAAGATTCGGGGCTTTGCCCTATCGTTTTAGCTAGATGCAAAGCTTTCCATAATTACGTTGTGGGAAGTTTTATTTTTTATATTGTATAAAATATAATAGCTACTCAACTAATATAAGCTAGTTAACTACCTTTTCCTAGTTAATTTTCTTTTAATACAGAACGTAGGTATCTACCTACCTACTTTTAAAAATCAATATTCTCGTTTCATAAAACGATTGTTTTAAGTCTTAGGCCTTAACTCCTGTTAACGATCTCGTAGACTGCTGCAATGTTCAGTTTTCATAACTTAACTTGTAATTTTCAATTTAACTATTGATGTTAGTTTAATTTTGATTCGTTTAGAAACTTAGTAGTATCGCTAAAAACTTCTAAATGAGGATAATTTTTATTTTAATAGGGCTTTACATAAAGTTTAGTGCAAAAACAGTATCTTATGAGTCAATCAACCTTTTTATTCATTCTACGATCAAGGGGTCTTTGGGACCGCTCACAGTATTTATGCAACAATTTTTGTCACGGTAGTTAGAGGTTAACTGCTGTTTGCGATCTCACAGACCGCTGTTTTTTTCATGATTTAACTTATAATTTTCAGTTTAACTATAAATACTAGTGAAATTTACTAATGCTTTTGCGTAACTCATTCGTTTTATTGAAAATGGGGCAAAACACCACAGTAATGGGTCAAAAATACGCACTGCGTATCTTTCCCCCACCACTGCGTACTTTCACCCCAACCGGTGGGCAAAGATACGCAGAGCAAGGTTTTTTTTTTAAATTGCTATTTCTCGCAGAATTATTATTTGACAGAATGTCGGTTTATTGTGGCACTTGCCTAAGGTTCTAATCTAACATTTTAATCACCCATTACATTAGTTTAGACCAATGTGTGCGTTAAAAATCAAAATGTATGGAAAGTGCTTATCCCACCTACTCTACTTTACGTCGTTTATCACTACATTTTCTTAATTTAAGATTACTGAAACTCATCTCCCTCTTTAAGTTTGTATTATAAAACGTACTAGTTTTATATTTTACTTCGATATGTCTACCTTCACCTCCATCATAAACATCATAATTTAAATCACTATTATAAATATATCTGGTATTGTACCTGATCGAGTTCCTTTTTCGTATACCTTCAACCTCCCCTCTTTCCAAACAAATATCAAACTCACAATTTTTTCCACAATTTTTATTATTTTTGTATATTTTTTTTTTCAAAAACTAAACTGTGCATACACTTAATAAAAAAACCATCATCAACACCTATACTCCCGTATCCATTCCTATTACCAACCAAATCTAAATCTAAATCATGGTTACTTTTTAACGATCCGTTCCTTATCATGTTATCAGGAACCGACCGAGCACAATGGTCCTCTAATGAATTCCATTTCTTGCCGGTATCTAAAATTCCATTTTTTGTATATTTCATAATTATAAATCTATATTCACACTTGATGCATTTTTTTATAAAACTAACCAAAATGAAAACGAATGTTTAAAACCAACATTTTAAACAGAACTATAAAATTTAAAAAATGAACATGAACGAATTATATATAACAAAGTTAAATTGAATTAAACTATACTAAACTGAAAATAACTATAAAAAGCAATAATAAACAAATTGGGAAAACTATATAAGGAACTAGCCGCCCTTGGCGACCAGTTTGGTCTCCTTTAAATCTATGCTAAGCATTGTATCATGTTACTTTTATTCATAATTTAATTTACTTGATCAATCCTCCGCCAAATCGGAAAATTCTGATACAGAAATCATGAACTCGGTATTTTTATGTTAGCCGAGTGCAGGTGATAAATCGCCAAACATTGTACCCGTCGTATTTTTTTTATTTCATTAATTTCATTTAAAATATAATACTTTCACTCATTTTATTTAAAATACATAATTTTAATTTAAAATTGAAATGATTAAAATTTATGATTCTCAATTTTCTCTTATTTCTTAAAAAAAAAAAAAGAAAAAGTAATGAATAATACTATAAACTATGACATTTAATTTCAACATCAAAGCTTTGTTTTAATTTACCTCGCGAAAAATTATTTATGACAGTCGCATGCGATGGACTATTATAATATTGGTGATATGATGGCGATGGAACAATATCTGGCGATTTATCACCTGCGCCCGGCTAACTTTAAATTACCAAATTGGCTGTTTGGGATATAAAAAGTGAAGCGGTCAACCCGGAACTATTGATGACAGTCACATGACTTAGGCTATTATTATAGAGATAATTACAACGTCGTAATATACCTGACAATTGCCTAGAACATATCCAACGTTTATCTAATCAATTCATAAAATCCAAAGCCAATCTTAACCTTTAACTGATGTTACCGGTCTCTCAGACCGCGCCTTTTTTCAATTTTTATAGTTTAACATGTAATTTTCAGTTTAACTACAAACTCTACCGATATTTTGTTCCGTTTGGAACATTAGCACTATCACCAGGTACTTTTGAATAGATGAATTTTAATTATAACAGTTCTATACAAAAAGTTTAGTACAAAAACACCATCCTATGAGTTAATCGTGACTTTTATTCATTTTTCGATGGAGCGGTCTCACAGACCGCTTCATACTAGTTATGTGACATCAGTTAAAGGTTAAACTGAACCACTTGAAGACGTAGCTATGCCACCGAACTACAAAGGTTAATATAATACCAAAAACACATACTATACATCTAATCCCAAAACTCCTTAACAACAGAGAAAAATTAACAAAATAACATGGCAGAATCCTACTAAAAAAACTATATACATAAGAAATCTAATACAATTACCAAAAAATAGTAAATAAAAATCTTCAGTGCAAGATAGGGCAAAGTACAGCGTGCTAAAAAAAGCAAGGATGGGCAAAACGACAGAGAAGCGTCAGCTTATGTACCCGATACGGGTAGCGAACGCGCCAAAAACAACCAATGAGAGAAAATCAACTTGAAACAATTGAGTGCACAAGTAGCGACATATACCCGAGAACGGGAGAAAAAGAAACCAAAATAGGGGGAATTAAATTAATGCTTTCCAAATACTTGGAAAATCAGGAGTACCAGATAAATCAATGACTAAAGAGTGGGAATTCTTAATGATGTGGTAAGCTTCCCAAAACATCAAGATCAAAATTCGAAGAACATTTTTGGATAATGATGGCTGAGGAAATTTGAACCTGTGTTGAAATGATTAACAGTGTTGAGCAATAGAAGAACGTTTAAGCTCTTAATTTGTAACGTAACCTTCATGCTCTTTTAACCTGGGAGAACTCGCTGCATGAGATTTTCTCTCACAGTCGTACTTTTTTAAGACTCTTATTTAAATCATTTTTCATTTTAATTAAAATTTCAAAATGTTTTTCAATTATTTTACCTATTTTGTGAATAAAAGTACTAAGCCAACCAAAAAAAGTTGATATTATATGAATGTAAAGTAAAAGAAAAGCAATTGGGCATTCTCACTAGCGAGTTCTCTCGGGTTAAGCGAAATCTGAGAGCACGTTCAGTCTGGCCAATATAAGAAAGACCCACACTGGTAAGATGTTTGGTAAATACCCCAGTTATCTATACAATCAATGGGGTGTTTTAGATTTGAAAAAGAGATTTTATTAACAGTAGAAAAAAGGACTACTTCTAATGCTTATAAGCCCAACCTTAAGAATCCTGTTAACCCGGGAGAACTCGCTAGTGAGAATGCCCAATTGTTTTTCTTTTACTTTACATTCATATAATATCAACTTTTTTGGTTGGCTTAGTACTTTTATTCACAAAATAGGTAAAATAATTGTAAAACATTTTGAAATTTTAATTAAAATGAAAAATGATTTAAATAAGAGTCTTAAAAAAGTACGACTGTGAGAGAAAATCTCATGCAGTGAGTTCTCCCGGGTTAAACGTCGTCTGAAAAGTTTGCGTTCTGATCCAAACTTAATCATTTCCAAGCCTGACAAAGGTGGTCAGATTGTTCTTCTTGACAAATCTGCATATTTGGAAAAATTCCATAAATTAATTAGTGATGGTCCCTAAGTAGATATCCACAAAGGCCCTTCCACTAGTGATGCTATCGCCGTCTTCTTCCATTATTTCTGCTAATTTTAAGAAGTCTCTTATTCCTTCGATTGCGCATTGTGCCAGATTTCACGTTTTACCTAAGGTCTATAAACCTGACATTCCTTTCAGACATATTGTCTCTAGTATCGGTGCAGCTTCTTATAAGCTTGCCAAATGTTTAGTTTGTTTTTTCTCCACTTTTGAGCAGTAATTGTTTCACTGCTAAGAATTCTCTGAAATTTGTTATGAAACTTCATAGTTTTAAGCCACAAGGCCACATGATGGTTTCTTTTGATGTTAATTCATTGTTTACTAACGTTTCGGTTGAGGAGGCTTTAGATTGCCTCAAGAAAAGAGTTTGGGAATTCCATTTCTCTTATTTTGAAATCGAGGAGCTTACTCTTCTTACTCGTGCTTGCCTGTCGCAAAATACTTTTGTTTTTAACGGGAATTTCTTTCGTATGACTGGCGGTTTGGCTATGGGTAATCCTTTTAGGCCAATTTTATGCGATATTTATATGCACTATTTCAACACTAGAACCGCCGGGTATTTTACTCAATTTTTATAAAAAAGTGTTTCACACCAGAACTTTTATTTAAAACTATTTAACTTATTTAATTAGCCTATTTTTAAGCTTCAAACGTATAACATATCTTATGAAAAAAATTCTGGTTCGAATCGACTTTTATCAATTTTGGCAGGGATCAAAATGACCCCTAACGGCGGTTCTAGTGTTAAGAACAAACTTTTTGAAATTTTAAAATTTCCGTTCTATGTTCATTATGTTGATGGTATTTTTGTCCTGGCGGAAATGAATTAGGATATTAATCATATTCTCTCTATTATGAATTATATTGATTCCTGCATTCAATTTACTTTTGAAATTGAGACCAATAACTGTCTTTCTTTCCTGGATGTCCTTGTTATTCGTTGTGAAAATGGCTTTCAGACTACCGTCTTTCGTAAACCTTTTGCTGTCAATCTCCCACCTCACAGGTGTTCTTCTCATCCTCCTAACCAGAAATATGCTGCTTTCAATACTTTTTTTTTTCTAGCTACCAATATTTGTTCCACTCCTCAGTTACTTGGTACTGAACTTAATTACCTCAAAGCTATTGCTGTTGATCGTGGTTATTCCACTAATATTATGATATAAGAAGCGGGTAAGTGTGATTATAGATCGCACAGAGGATTTCGTTTAATATTCCTTTCAAAACACTTTATTCTTTTACAAAATGAAATTATAATATCTATAATATCTTTTACAAAATGTTCCACATTTTGCAACCAGGGGGCGCACTCTATTCTAAACAAACCTCTATCCGAACGAAACTCCGTTTTACAATTTATCCGGAGATATCCGTAGGGAGTTGGGCCCATAGCACCCGAGATAGGTAGTCGCCCCCTGGCGGTAAAAAGTGGAACTAAATTATGTAAGTCTATGGTGCATAATATGAAAGTGCGGTCAAAATGGTATCGGCAAAAGTTAGAAAAGTGCCTCCCGGGTGAAAAGGAGGGAGATTAAAAAATTGCTTGAAATACACAAGTGCCCGGAGGGTAATTAATATAAGACTTCTTGAAATTTTTATGATTTATCGTGAGATCGCAAGTGTTCTGCTATAGGTATGCAAAATTTCAAGTCTCCAACTTAATTAGGGGCTGAGTTAGAAAAATTGCTTAAAATACACAAGTTAGAGATCGGAGGGGTAAATATAAGACTTTTTGAAAATTTTATGATTTTCCGTGGGATCGAAAGTGTTCACCTATAAGTACGCAAAATTTCAAACCTCCAACTTAATTAGGGGACTGAGTTAGAAAAATTACTTAAAATACACAAGTTAGAGACCGGAGGGGTAAATATAAGACTTTTTGAAATTTTTATGATTTGTCGTGTGATCGCAAGTGTTTAATTATAATTATGCAAAATTTCAAGTTTTCAACTTAATTAGGGGCTGAGTTAGAAAAAAAAGCTTAAAAGACACAAGTTAGAGTCCAGAGGGTTAAATATAAGACTTTTTCGAAATTTTATGATTTGTCGTTTGATCGCAAGTGTTTAGCTATAATTTTGCAAAATTTCAAATCTTCAACTTAATTAGGGGCTCAGTTAGGAAAAAAAAGATTAAAATACAAAAGTTAGAGCCCAGAGGGTTAATTTTAAGACTTTTTCAAAATTTTATGATTTGTCATTTGGTTTGAGGTGTTCAGCTATAAGTATGCAAAATTTCAAGTCTCCAACATATATAGTTTCCGAGAACGGGCACTGTGACGGACAGACAGACAGAGGAGCGAGACGAGTAGGTTTCGTCAGATGAACGAAACCCTAAAAAACTGGTAGAACCAGAGAGAAAGGTAAAGCTCGATCTAAAAAAGTTACAGTAAAAAATTGGCAAATAGTTTCAGTCTAAAAAGTAAGTAGTGCATAAAAAAGTAACGGAACCAGATTATCTGTAAAGCTCATGAAATTACCCAAATTTTTGTTGATATCTGAAAATGTCGACTGAGCTTTACTGGTGCCTTAAAATCGATCAGGGAAATAAAGACATTTTTAACACATTCCGAATTCCAAACATTCATAACCAGTTTAAAAATTTGGGTTCATAAGAATAGGTTAGAGGCTGATTTGGTACAGCGCGAGAACCTGAGAGGCAGGGGCGCCATTTCAAAACTTTCTTTGGGGTGGGGGGCAAAGATTTTTTGAGAGAAGTTACATAGCTAAGGGTAGGATCCGGGCGTCTACTAAGCCACCCCGCCCAAATGAAAAACGTAAACTGAATCATTCTTTCAAAAACAGTAAAAACTTTGAATACCTAAACTCAAGAACCAATGAAATATTTCGTTTTAAACAGGTTTACGTCTTAGCACGTAAAATTTTGATATATTGAATATGAAAAAATTTCGTTTCAGACAGGATTCTATTATAGATTCCATTTTTATAAGTATCCTCAAAGACAGTTAAACCATCCACTCTATAATATGGCTCTGAAAAGAGATGTATTACAGTAAAACTTGTGAAAACGAAGCCTGTCTATAACAGAATTCTTTCTCAAAGGGGAAAAAAATCAAATTTCGATGAAAAAACATCATACAATTATACTCGCTAAGACAGAGGCCTGTTTAAAATGGAACATTTTTTAGTCCCTTTCAACTCCTTTTTTTCGGGTTTTACTACAGGGCGCCATTTCAAGAGTTTCCTGGCGAAGGACAATGAAAAATTTTCTTTGGGGAACAGGGAACGTGCAAAACGTCACAAATCTCACAGAAAATGGGAAAATCCCGCACAATAAAAAAGCTCTGCGTTATTTTGTTTCCTTAACTTCTTTCACGGACATGTGATTATTCTGTGATTTTCTTTACTTTTCGTGAAAGTCCACGATTTTTTTTGTTTCGAATTCCGAAAAATCAATTCGTCAATGGGTCACAGAAAAAATCGCGAATTTTGCAAATTTTGAAGAAAAAAATCCCCAAATCGCCCTTGAAAAAATCGCCAATTTTTCTAATCGACCAAGGAAATTATTGCTAATTTCATCAGAGATCGCGAAAAGAAATGCAGATTTCGTCAAATGATTGTACAAACTAAAATCTCAAATTTTGTAAAAGGATTGTGAAAAAATTCGCGAATTTCGCCAAAAGACTGCACTAAAATTCACGAAAATTTAGTCAATCAATCGAGGGGAATTCCGTCAAACGATCATGAAATAAGATATAAAATTTCGTGTAACTATTGCGCAAAAAATTACAAATATTATTAGTCGGTGGTAGAACATAATCACGAATTTCAACAAATGATCGGGAAAAAGAATGCGAATTTTGTCAAAAGATCACAAAAACAAATATGGAATCAGTTGGTCGCGGAAAAATACCGTGAATTTCGACAAATAGTCACGAGAAAAAAAATCACTTTCGATAACGAATGCAGAAAAAAATCGTGAATTCCGGTACCGGAAAAAATCGCAAATTTCGTTAGATGATCGCGAAAAAAGAATTATGAAATTCAATCAGTCATGAGATAATCAGACCACGAACGTCCTGAATAGGTCACGAAATTTGCAACTTTTGTGATCTATAGCGATAAGAAAATTTTCATTAGTGATTTTCTGCAAGTAAAGGTAATGTAAAGCGTAGTTGTTTCGGATTGCGTTTTCACTATTTTGAGGTGGGTATGTGTTAATACTATTTTTCAAAGAAATCCTGAATATTTTTCAGATGAAAAAGCTACATATTTGAACATTAATGGATACTATACAGGGTGTCCGGTCTCAACGGTGTCCAATGGCTAATTCCTAAACCGTTAGTCATAGACATATAGTTCCAATTACAAAAATGTTTTAAATCAGGTTAAGAAATATTTTAAAAGCGATTTGGGTCAATAAAAACATTTCTTAAAAAATTACGAAATTTAAATTTTTATACGATCCCCCGGTCCTATAAGTTATATTTAGTGAAATTTTCCTTTTACACTAACAAGTAATACAGAAAAAAGCCCCATTATTCTACGATTAAAATTGACCGACTAATAGCTGTTTAAAGTTGGAGCATATTTTTTGCTGCAAATTGGGGGTCATTTACAAATTTAGTCGAAACATAATTTCGTCAGATATAAAAATTGTTTGGGAGTAAAATTAACATTCCAATATAAATTTGAAATCTTTAATCATCCTGGCATATTAATGGAAAATATACAATTTGTAATAAACATTTAAGAAGAAAGAAAAAACAGAATTTTTGTTAAATAAAATGATGCTAAATTAACAGCCTCAATTCTTTACAAAATCATACGTATTTTAAAATATTATTAGATTGCACAAGCCTGCAAAAGTTGGGTTATGTCATATTTTTTAGCTTTTGATAATTGATTCTTATATATTCTGTACCGCTGAATCCGAAATTGACCAAATTTTTTAACTATCATATCAGGATTTTTTCGCAAATTGCAAATTTCAAAGTTAAGAAGTTCAATGTTAAATTGAATTTCCTCCCCATCTCATCGGACCACTCAGCTGTTTAGCTGTAAGAATCCCAGGATAAGCAAAAATATCGAATAAATTTTTTAATAAAATAAAATAAAAAATGTGTTACATATGTTTTATAGTATGAGATTTTCGCTATATTTTAACTTACACATTTGCGATTTGCAAAAAAATTCTAACGTGATGCTTAAAAATGGAGGTCATTTTCAGTGCTAAAAAGTGCGTAAAAATCAATTATCAAAAGCTAAAAAACACAACCATCTCCTCTACTTTATAGTATTCGATTTTTTTATTCTTTAAATTTGAAAATTTATGATTTGCGAAATATCCTGACATGATGGTTAAAAATTAAGGTAATTTTCGGATTCAGTGCTAAAAAATACATAAAAGTTAAAAAACCCAACAATCACAGTCTTGTATTATCTAATCTAAAACTTTTTCTTAAACTCCTTGGCAGAAATCTATCCGAAATTTTTTGTGTTATCCTGTAAAATAAGTATAAATGGTAACCACCGAAAATCTTAATAATGTTAGATTGTTATCGGATTTGCGCCAGTATGTAAAATGCAATCTCGATCGGATATTTAAAAGTGGGTTAAAGTACAAATTTTGAACTGGAAAAACATACATACGATTGTTGAAGTAACATAAAAACTTATAAAAAAACATAATTTTTGTTAAAAGAAATCATAAGAGAAACAGTCTCAAATCCTGACAAAGTAAAACATATGTTATTTTAGCCAATTTGAGACTTAATCATAATATTTTTAGGGTTTTTTTTCAAAGCGCAGATACACATGAAGTAAGATCTTCAAATACTTTAAACACTTGGTATATGATCCCTCAAAGCCAAGCCGAACTCATTTGTTTTCAGAGTAAAAAATTGGCATAAGTCATGCATTTTTAAAGTTTCACAACTCGCTCAATTTTAGCGTTATATGAATGGGACTTTTTTTGTCTTACTTGTCAGTGTAATAGGAAAAAATTACTAAATATAACTTATAGGACCGGGGGACCGGACCGTATAAAAATTTAAATTTCGTAATTTTTTAAGAAATGTTTTTATTGACCCAAATCGCTTTTAAAATGTTTCTTTACCTGATTTAAAACATTTTTGTAATTGGAACTATATGTCTATGACTAACGGTTTAGGAATTAGCCATTGGACACCGTTGAGACCGGACAACCTGTATATATATCTTCATTTTTCTACAGAAAAGGTAAAGTTTATATTAAAGATATAATTGTAGACATCTTTTACAATAATTGTATTAAAATATGAATTAATTTTCTTTCATTTTGGATCGGGTTGCCTTTCAATTTAAATCTTTTTAGCGGTTGTCATATTTACATGAAATTACAGTCATGCGTCAGGATAGATTGACGTATTTTCTTCATTGTGATTGAGGTACACTTTAAGTTTTTCGGATTGTGCTTTATATCTTTCGGTCGAAGTCGGGATGACCTGGTTTTTAAGAAGGAAGTCCCGAATATTTTTCAAATGAAACTATAGGATTGACTATTAATGGTGGCCCATAGGAATAACCCATGTTCATTTCTGTACATAAGGGATAAAATTATAGACTACTTTATTATAAACATGTTAAAATATGGAGTAATTTTCTTTTACTTTTTGGCTTGGTGGAAGTCTGTCGGTTTTTGGGTTAAAGAAATTGTTTTGTCGGGTACGCGCAGACTCCATTCTTAGGCGTTGAAGAATTTTGAGAGTGTATCATATATAATAGGATTTAATAAAGCAAATAATTGAATAATTTGATAACATTACCAATGATTGCAGTATATATAATGTGACACTAAATCCAAAAAAGTTAGAAAGTCGGATAATTAAGAGTTTGAATTATACTCGTTCCTTCAACCCCCCCCCCCCCAAAAAAAAAACACCCTACCCCTGAACTTCTAGCCATTAGGGGGCTAGTTTTCCTATGATCAAGTTGTACACAGCTGAGAAGCAATTGATAAAAGAAAATGTCTCTCATATATTTTTTAAATTAGCCAAAGTACGATACATGTCTCGCCTTAAGAAAGTTCGAAAAGGAATTTTTTTTTTTTTATAACTATTAATTTCTATGCATAAAGCATTTATTTAATGCATGTTTTTATTGCAACCAAATCGGATAAATCATTTTAGCGTTTGAGCAATTTTTTAATTTTTGTTTGAGTCTGGCAATTGATGGTTGATAAATTTTCTGAAAAATCAAATTCCTTAGCCCCCCCCCCCCAGTTTCTCAAATGGCGCCCCTGCTGAGAGGTCAGTTCAGTACGGAGTATGGACCAAATTCCATTCCAGGGGTCACTGATAAGCCTGAAAGATCAAAGCCCAAAATAAGCCCAAAACCCTAAGCATGTACCATACTTGCCAACTTTCCCTTAAACTTCCTTAAAATGTGAGTTAAATTGACACAGGTTAAACACTTTTCGAACCAAAAATTTACTAAATTAATTCAAATACATTTCATAGGGAAACATGACTTTAAATGTATAATGATACATCCAATAAATTTTCTGGTTAGTAACGCGCATAACCTGGGTCAATTTAACTCGAATTTTACGGAAGTTTAGTTGAATGTTGGCAAGTATGATGTACTATTCAACCATATGCTAACTACTTGTCCGGCTTAAGTCCATTGACATAAGGTCCCCTTTTCATAGTAATTACATGAAATAAAAATTATTACATTAGATGTGTTATTTCAGAAGTGTTAATAACAGAAGTTCCTCAACAATCTGACTATATTAATATTATACTAAAAAAATTACTTAATGGTTTACATTCTTTTAGCTTTGTGGAGTTTAGCTTAACTTGATGCAATCATGTCCACAATTCTGGACCTGACAGAAATTTTTTAGTACATAACTACGCATTCTGTTTACTATACCCAATACTCATTTTGAGTGGATAATATGATTCTGAATATAAGGCACCAATAAAGTTCAGTCCACATTTTCAGCTATCAACAAAAATTTGGCTAATTTCATGAGCTTTACAAATAATCTGGTTCCACTACTTTTCTACTCACTACTTACTTTTTTAGACTGAAACTATTAGCCAATTTTTTACTGTAACTTTTTTAGATCGAGCTTTACTTTTCTCTCTGGTTCTAACAGTTTTTTTATATCATTTCACACCTTTTTTCAGATCCTTTCAGGAACTTAATCAACCAACTTCAACTAACCAAACAACCGCCTCAACTAACCAACCAATGACCTCAATCAACCGACCCAAACAATTGTTCCAATCAAAAACTAACAGAAACATTGGTTCACCAGTGTATTTCAAGAACTCTGATGACTGCATACTTATTGCTAACCCCCATATTGGGATATTGACCTATACTTTACTCAGGACTGGTTGCTAGACTAGGCCTTAGACTAAGTTTTATACATAATGTGATCTCTTGAATTTTTCTGCTACGTACCTACGCTCCTCTGGTTTAAGGGACTATGTAGTATCCTAGGTCAACCCTTCAAACACACAAAAAGCTAGGGTAAGAAACAGTCATAAGAAATAAATTAAAATTGCGAAAAAACTATAAGAAGGGGGAAATTCTGTTTTTGGGATTTAATGGGAATTTAAAATTTAAAAAAAGTCTGAAAACGACTGAATGAGTTTAAAAATGATCAAAAGTGGTTGAAAATATTATTCAATACCAACAATACCCTGTAAATAATATCAGAAGTATTGCTAATATTGGATATTTATAATAATATTTCGTAGGTCAAACTAAAATACCGCGATAATGACTAACATATTTACATCTAACTGTTACAATTGATCAAAAAATCAGAAAAATTAGAATGTAGGTGTCCTTTGTAAAGTATGCATTAATTAAGGAGATAAATTACGTATTCGAGTCTACAGACAATTGGGGAATTTGGTACGGATAAATTACATAATTGAGTCTACAGACAATTGGCGCATGTTATCGGGCGTCGTTTAGGGCATTATTAACGTAACCGTAAGCACACGCACCTATTTTTGTAACGTTACCGCACGAAATCTCACCTCATTTTGTCTCCCATTATATTTTTGGCTAAATGCGTTTTAAAAGCAAGTCTACTACTCTATATTGTAAAATGCATCAGTACTGCCTCTTTTTAGGGAAAAATCAAGCGTTCCATATTTAGTTACCGATTTTGTAACAGTTTCTGTAAAAATGGCGTTTTTGTTTTTTCTTAGAAAATATGCAACGATTTGTTTTACCTCTTAAAACATGAATTATTTTATAAAATTTACATTAATTAAATTTAATACACTTTCATCAACGTATACAGGTAGCTTTTATGTCACTCTTTCAGTAAAATTATTTTAGTATGTGCTATCCCGTAACAAATGAACATCTCGAAATGAAACGTTTATACACGTGCGGGATTAATTAATCCCAAAAGGCATATTTCTCCTCTTCTAGACAACAAAGAAAAGACATTCCTTCACACAACCTTTCTCAACCTTGACCTTGAAAGGTGCAAGGAAGGTCAGAAGCGTCCTCGAGAAATTTATCATTGCTTTTTCGAAGAAAAAACGTGAGATTTATCACACCGCGTTTGCTTACGCATTAAATAAAAGGGATAAATTGATTCTGTGTTTTAAAAGCGAACCTATTCCACATTCTAATTTACAGAGATTTGGCGTAATTTGAGACAAATTTTTTTGGAGACATTTCGCTAGTTTTACGTTATACCAACTCTATACTAAATGTATGCTATTGCGCCATTTATTTCTATCCTTAACGTGCAAACATTTTTTTGTACTTTTCCAGTATAGGGACCTTAGCAAAATAGAGAAAATAGTCTTGGCGGAGAAGGAAATTTTGCAACATATTTTCTGTCAACCTATTCACTGTTTCATTTCATATACACAAGCATTATTTTTCCAATGTTTATACAATTTATTTAACATAAAGTCGCCATTCACTAAATTTATATAGAAACAGAAGTAATTTGTATATAAAAACATTAATAATAGACATATATTTAAAATACATATATAACTAAACAAAAAAGTCCATCAAGTTTGCTTTCATAACTGTCTATATCATTCGGCAACAAATCGAAAGTTCTGACGCCCGAATTGCGCCAAGCTTTTTAAAAAAACGCAAGGCCCCTATAGTGGAAAAATACTAATTTTTTTTTTTACAAACCGAGCCAAACATTGCAATTTGCTATTTATTAAACGCAAATATCTTTTGGCTTTAATTATTATTTAATCGTAACAATGCAAAAAAAAAAATAATTTAGTGTTTTTTTAATTGAAAATATATATTATTAAGAAAAATTATGTTTTAACTTCATTTTTTGATGATTCAAAAATGGCAGTGTTTAGTGCAGGGCTAAGAGACACTTACAATTTCATGTACGTAGTTTAAAATGCGATTTTGAAAAAAATATTTTATTTTTGCATAATATTTGTTTGCGCTTTTACTTTTAGTATATTTGTATTGATTTCATAAAATAGTTCTCGAAACTCTGTAATTTTGAAAATTTATATTCTTTAAATGATTACTTTCGCGCCAACAATGCTAATTATTTAAAAATTCGCGAAATTAAATTTAATTTGGCGTTATATTGACGTAATTATAGTAAAGTGTTTCAGCTTTTAAAATTAAAATGCATGTTTTCTTTGGCGCGTGCAATAGGAGTATACGATTTCCTTGACAATACGCAGAAAAATGCAATAAATACAATCAACTGAACTAGCATTTACCGAAAATTTCTTTCGTATGACTTAAAAATAAATCTTCCATTTTATGGATGATTAATTATTAGTAATAAGGATTAATTTCAGAACATCAAGAGTTTTCACCCAGAATGAAGTATCATTAGAAAGGGACAATAAAAAATGACGTCATACCTAGCAAACTATTTTTTTATTTTCCTAAATTATCCTTCTATAATTGAAATACCTATATTATAGCAGCTGTTTTGACTTCAAAAACGTTCAAATGAAGGTACGATGCTATTATAACGCACATTTACCTACAATTTATTATATATTTATGAAAAATGTGCATTTTCTGTTTAGAATGACGTCGATTTAAAGTGTAAGAATATATCAGGAGAATCTAAATTTTTATTGATTTATAAAAACAAAGTACGCATATTATCCTTTTTTTTTATTATTATTGTGCTATTTTTTAGGGTGTGGCAACACAAAAAATGAGTTAATTAGAAAATTAAAAAGGATAGATTTCTAATATTTTAAAATAGCAATTAAAGCCTTTGTGCAGGAATATTAAAAAACAGAAAACCAACGTTTAAAAATGCACAAATAATACGTGAAAAACAGCAAACAGCTGTTTCGAATCTACTAGCAAGTTTCTTCTTCAGTGCAAGATAGAGCAAGACACGGCGTGTTAGAAAAAGCAAGGCTGAACAAAACGACAGAGATATACCCAACTTATATATCCGATACGGGTAGCGAATGCGCCAAAAACAACCAATGAAACAGAAGCAGATGAAACGACTGAGTGGACATGAAGCGACATCTACCGGAGAACGAGAGAAAAAGAAACCAGACAGGGGAAATTAAATTAATGCTTTCCAAATACTTGGAAAATCAGGAGTACTAGATAAGTCATTGGCTAAAGAGTGAGAATTTTAATGATGTGGTAAGCTTCCCAAAAATCAAGATCAAGGTTAGAAGAACATTTCTGGATAATGATGGCTGAGGAAAAATTGAATCTATGTTTAAAAGACTAACAATGTTGAGCAATAGAAGAACGTTTAAGCTCATGATTTTTAATATAACCTTCATGCTCTTTTAAACGAAATCTAAGAGCACGTTTAGTCTGCCCAATATAAGATAGACCACACTGGCAAGAGATTTGGTAAATACCCCAGTTATCTAGGCAATCAATGGGGTGTTTAATATTTGAAAAAGAGATTTTAATAACAGGAGAAAAAATAATATTAAAATCAAACCTTCTTAAGATTTTAACAACTTTTCTTAATTTCTAATATTGTTAAGTTATGGAGGGTATAGCGCTATGTAAAGTTTAAATGGATGCCATTCCTTTAATATTGGATATTTTTTTACCTGACCTTCGAAAGGCACATTGTTAAATTAAAAGCTTTCGAACAAGTCATTACTCATCACTGAATGTTTCCTGGTTTGGATTGTAATTGAATTGTTATCTTTCTATCATGTTTCAAAACGTTAAAGATGTGCCTGAGCTCTACTAAACAGCACTATCGTGCTATTTGATAGATTCTATTTATAAGAAATTGACGAAACCCGTCCATTCTGAAAAGCATTTTAATTCCAACTCTAATACTTCAGTTGTCCTAAAATAAGTCAGCAAGTTGCTAAAATCTTAAGAAGGTTTGCTTTTAATGTCATTTTTTCTCCTGTTAATAAAATATCTTTTTCAAATCTCAAACGCCCCATTGATGGTATAGATAACTGGGGTATTTATCAAATCTCTTGCCAGTGTAGTCTTTCTTATATTGGCCAGACTGAACGTGCTCTTACATTTCGTTTAAAAGAGCATGAACGTTACATTAAAAATCAGGAACTTAAACGCTCTTCTATTGCTCAACATTTTTGGTCTTTTCAACATAGATTAAATTTTTTCTCAGCCATCATTAACCAAAAAATATTCTTCTAACCTTGATTTTGATTTTGGGGAAGCTTACCACATCATTAAAAATTCTCAGTCTTTAGTCAATGACTTATCTAGTACTCCTGATTTTCCAAGTATTTGGAACGCATTAATTTAATTCCCCCTTTTTTGGTCTCTTTTTCTCCCTTTCTCTGGTATATGTCGCTACTTGTCCACTCAATTGTTACATGTTACTTTTCACTCATTGACTGTTTTTGGCGCGTTCGCTACGCGTATCGAATATATAAGCTCCTCTTCAAAGCTATATAAGTAAGCGTCCTATCTTAAATGGGGGAAGTAACCGCAAGATTAAAAGCGAGGTCACATCAATCAAGGTCATGCGCCACGTAGCGGATGGAGTGTGAACTACAGGTAGATACCTAACTGTTTTCTTACTGACACCACTAAAATTATAAAGTTTTTTTCACCTTGATTAATAACTGAAGTTTTTATGACAAGGCGAAGAAAACCTCATGGTGTCAAGTGCGTCTGGATGCCCCTCTCGCTACGCCATTATTTTGCGATAAATGTGGCAAACAAAATTCATGAGCGAATGAAGATTTAGAAAGTACGCGCCACACTAAAAGCCCGCGTATGTGAATTATCACTCCGTCCACAAGGTGGCGCAACTGTGTTAATTTACGCCTGATTTCAGCATTAAGTTTGTTCGCTTACTTATAACGCTTTGCTCCTCTCTGTCGTTTTGCCCATTCGTGCTTTTTCTAGCACGTTGCTCTATTAGTTCAAGAGCCGACAGCACAAAAACCTATGTTATCAAGCAAAAGAAAAAATCTTTATTTTATGGGAGCGTATAAGTAGGGGAATCTAATGACCCACGTCTGCCGGAAGTGAAGTGGTGCATAAGCTAAAAATTAATACCACTAGTGGTTTACTCGTAGGTTTATCATTGTGTTTGTCCTACAACTATCCTCCATGTTTTCATACCTTTGTTTGTAGGACAAACACAATGATAAACCTACGAGTCAACCAATGGTTGTATTAATTTTAGGCTTATCTACCACTTCACTTCCGGTAGACATGGATCATTAGATTCCCCACTTCTACTCTTCCATAAAATAAAGGATTTTTTCTTGTGCTTAATAACATAGGTTTTTGTGCTTTCGGCTCTTCGACTATATCTTGCACTGAAGAAGAATATACCTTGTACATTCGAAACAGCTGTTTGCAGCTTTTTGCGTATTATTTGAGCATTTTTAAACGTTGCTTTTCTTTCTTTTAATACAATTACCCTTCACAAAAATTTATTACGATAATAAAAAACTATTAGTATTTATAAGATCATAGAATACATGAATTTATTTTCAAAATTTTGCTCATTTCCTCTTCAAAGGGAGGAGTTTTGAGTAAAGATGTGGTTGAGGGTCAAAAGTAAACTGAAAAAATCCTAAAACTTATCACGGTCTTAGATTCGGTATTTTGAATGGTGACGAGGTTCAGACTATATAAACACTAGACACAGATGATTTTTTTTCGTCCCCCTTGCCAGTGTATCTCAAAATTTGTCACGACCTCTTCAAATGGCCATCATAGATTATAAGATACATTTTTGCAGCCTTCTCGGAGGACAGTGGGAGCGGAATTTAAATGTTATCCGTATCTGGCTCCATATCATATTATGTATCTTACAATAATTTATCACTGACGCTGCGAATAGTTTTGATATTCATTTTTGCACCCTTCCCCACCTCCATCTTCCAACAGAGAAGCAAGGATAAAAAAAAATCCTTATGTGGTATTATATACTGAGAATCTGCATCTTGTAAAATTTTATCAGGAAGGACGTGATAGATTCTTATGTCATCCCCCACCTTCGAGATGCAAAAAATACTGGATACCAAAAAATGGTATCCATCATTCGATTACATAGTTTCTGAATAACAACACTTAGTCAATTTCACGCGTTTCCGAACAAAGATGAATTTAAATATATGTCAGAAAGTATCTCTTTTGGATGTGAGAACAGTCTTAAGTACACCGAAACATTTCAAAACAAAATTATCATATAAATTGCAATCATCCAATATTCAATTCAAGAACAAATTACCCTTTATTCCTTCCTTCTATTACTGCTTTTTTAAAATTCTTACTATTTTCGATGATTTAAGGAAGATGCTTCTATTACCCCCCCCCCCCCCCCCTCCAGCCGCGAATTTCGAAACTTCCCTCATTTGGACCCCTTTGGCGAAAAAATTTGGCGAGAGAAGCATTTCGAGATGAAATTCAAAATGTGGAACAGAACTTGCTTCGGCGCGTGCTTCTGGCGATTGTTGATTGTTGTTCATTGCACATGCACGCACATCCGCATATACAAAAAAGCACAAATATTTAGAAAATTTATTATGGAGTACAGTTACTATAAATTTAATTATTTTTTATTTGTCGTTTGGGGAAAGGGTGTTACTTTAATAGCAGTAGCAAATACTAATTTATTATTGATAATTTTTTAAAATGTAAGGTGTTTTATTTTATTTTATCGTATCTACCATTTGATCAAACGTGTATGTTAAATAAACTGCTAATCTTTATGGACAATAATGTTGTAAAATAAATCAATTTTTCATTTATTTTTATTAACACTTCATCAAACGGCATGTAATACAATTTCAGTTTACAATCTTTTAAAAATGTGCTACTCTGATTATTCATTCTTGTATTTACTTTGTATTTTCAAAGTACAAAAGTAAATAATGCTCGCTTTTAACTTATTAAAAAAATGTTTTCTTAGGTATTACATTCGTTGTGTACGTGTATATCGGATGTATGCTTAATTTTTCTGAATGAAAAAAGCAACAAAAATGTTTTTTTTTTTTTTAAGTACTAGCTGTTTGATAATTATTAGGAAAGTACGACCAAACAGTTATTTAGCCGAATGCTATGTAATTTTTATGTATGGGAAATAAAGTAAAATAAAAAATCTTATATTATTGGTATGATTTTAAGAGCTTAATGTAATATTTGAAACACCTTGAAGACTTTAAATAATAATAAATTTAATAAAATAAGACTTTTACAAATCTAAGTTACTAATAGCATAATTTTATCTGTAGAGATTTTAGTTAAAATAAGAATTAATTATGAACAGTGTTAAATGTACTTAAATTTTTTTTTATTAAGACATTTTTCAATATAAAAGTTTTATTTTATTTTTTCCTTTTAAACAGACATATCAAATTGATTTTCTGTTAAGTCAAGATGGCATGTTATTTCCACATGGAAAGAATATTCTTCATTTTTACTATATAGTCATACTTTTATCAGGGGTTATTGTGTTCAGGTAATGTACCTGAATTTTTATCCTTTATTACATTTAGTGTTAAATGGGAGCCCATAATGCCTATGGTTCCATGCTATGAGTGATATACCCCTTGAAATAACCTTTTGATAAATCTTTGTTGCAAGGAGTTAGTATATATAAAAAAAAATGCACTTGAAATTTGAAATACGAAATCTATATTTTATGCATTTTATTAAAGTTACAATGCTTTTTTAAATGCGTAATGCAAACATATAGCAAAAGAAACACATTTATGTATATAAACATGTTTATTTGCACTCACTTTGAACTTAAACAACCTAGCTATATGACTTAAATTTACACAATGTAAAATTGAATTAGTTGTGATTTTTAATTCTGCTATATTTTAAATTATATTTAAGATTGTACTTGAAAAAATTAATACTAATAATGCTGTTCAGTGTAAATCTTCATGGCTCATTAACATAGAAATTTTTATTTGTGCATGAAATTTGCAGATATTAATGTTTAAGTAATTTATAATTTAATGAATTTTTCATTTTGCTGTAAATGTATTACTTCTGTATAATCAGTTGTTTCCTAAAATACAGTAAATTTTGTGTAAACAGAAACTGTTTAGAATGAAATTATCTCTTAAACGAAAAAACTGCATGGTTCTTGCAAATTAAATATATTTGCTTAAAAACATGAACCTGTCTGAAACACAACATTTCTCTGATCCATAATAAATCTGTCTTAGCAAGTGCACCTTGATTATATTAGCATAGCAGAACAGAGAGGATTTAAGAGTAAACAAACACTTTAAAAAAATGATAAATACTCATGTTATGAATAAAAAAGTCATGTGTAAAACAAAACAAAAAAAAGCATGAAAATTTTTCAAAGCTTAAGGGCTCAAATCCAAAAGGGCAACTTTCTGACATAAGTTTTAATTTATTTTTGTTCGAAAATGCAAGAAACTAGCTGGTGTTGTTGTTCAGAAACTATGTAATTGAGTTGTTTTTTCCTTTTTTTTTGCAAGCGCAATAGATCTTTCAGAAAATAGTGTCAAAGTGGGCATTTTGAACTGAATTTCCGTGTGAAGGAAGAAAGAGCACTCAAGAGCGGGCGAAAAACGTGTTTGTCATGTGATCAAAATAGCTTATAACTCAATAGGTAATTGATTGATCAAAAAATGGAAAACACAGTTCGATTCCAAATCGCTTCCATGGTCAGGCTTTCCAACTTTATATCTTTCCGTTAAAAAATGAATTTGTAAATGTTAAGTAATTTCTTCAAAATTATGTGCCAGCAAGTAAAAAAATATTTGTACTTGTTAGTTATCCCGTCAACCAAATTACTGTTGCCAAATTGTAAGATTAAATGCCAATAATGGTTGCCACTAATCAATTAATTGTAAGATTAAATGGCAATAATGGCCAATAAAACCATTAATTCGATGTTTTATTTGTATTTTTATTAATGTTTTACTAATTTATTTGTTATTTTCGTTATTTAAAATAAAAATTATGTCAATATGTATAATTTGGCAAGTGGTTTGGCAAAATTGGTCGACGGGATAACTAACAAGTACCAAAATATTTTATCTTATGTAATATATTTTTCCACTTTAGTGTTTTCATAAAGAACTATGCGCTTTTTTTTTCAACTTTATATCTCAATAATAATCTCAGATAAGCTGAAAAATTTATGTATATCTAATAAAAATCAACTATCGGTCTCTGGCGACTTGTGTTGCTTAGACAAATAGTATTTAAGATTACAATGTTAGGTTACTATTATATTTATTGTACCGAAGGACGGCTCCTTCACTTGTAAAAAAACCAAAATTTCTGCTGTTTTTTCTGAAGTTTAATTTTTGTTGTTTAATATAAGTCAAAAAAATTTTGTCAGTAATTAGAAGCTGGCTTTTTTGCAATTTATTAAAGTAGTTAATAGTATCGTGTAATAGTTCTGCTGTTCTTAAGCACATTTGCTTCATCTGTAAGGGATATACAAATCAATGCAACAATTTTTTTATTGGAAAACAGGGTCAAAATTTACTTAAAAAGTATATATATACTGTAAAATCATGATTGTAAGCCCTCCATCCACTTTTAAGCAGTTTTGATTTTTTTGTCATTCCCAAGTATAAGCCCTCTCCCTCTTCACACAATTTTTTTGTGGAAAAAATTCTTAAAGTCTAAGGGAGAGATAATTTTGAATCTTTTGACTTTTTTGGTGAATTTCCATGTCTTTCATTTGTCCTAATAAAATTACATGAAATATCCACTTCCCTTCTTTGTCCTCCCTCCTCAACACAAAAACTTTAAAATCTTGAAAATCTTAGTAATTCTTTTTTTTCTATTTGTTGTTCGATAGTAACAATTAGTAAATAATCTATCTAAATTACACTCCTTTGTCTAGAAGTTCCTCTTTCCCCGCTGACCCCCCCCCCTCTGCAAAGTTTAAGATCTTTAAAATTATTATTTTTTTTAAATTTTGCAATAATTCTTATTTTATAGTTAGATGATTTACCTAAAATCTCATATTACACAACGCCTTTTAATCTCACTCATCTCAACTCCTTATCCTCTTTGAAATTTTTGCTCTATCCATTCCCCTCAAATGGGAAGGGAGGAGATTCTAAACAGATGGGAGGGAAAGCAATAAATTTTCTGTTTGGTTGTTTTCACCCTTGAATCACATGTGTATTTTATGTTTACATAGAGCACAAAAAAAAATATTTTTTTATTGTGTGTTTAGAAGGCGGTAGTAATTTTTACAGAGGAGGATGAGAAATAATTTAGGTGGTTATTTAAATATTTTCAAAACAAAATTACAATCGAGCAGAAAAAAAACTTAACAATTTTACAGATTTTAACATGCATGAGATGCAGGGAGGGGGCGGGGCTAATGCTCATGATAAGAAGGTTGGGGAGAGAAGCAGAGATTTGAGAAGGAGGTGATAATTTAGTTGATGTATTATTTATTTGTTAAATAGGTCAGAGAAGAAATTTAAAATTAAATAGTCTTATACGTTAAATTATGCATGTTTGATACCAGACGGAGAGGGGCAAAGAAGAAAGCTTTTTTTTGGGAGGGAGACTTAGATTATTGTTGCAATAAATAAAATAACATATAAACAAGTAAATTTGAAAAAAAATTAAGTTTTAAAATTTTGCTTAGGGGTTTTTGTTGGGAAGATTTTAAGGGGGAAAGTTGTATATATATTTTTTCATACAAATCAGAAATTTGTCAAAATACGGAAGATTCTTGTCTCCATATGTGCCTTATTTACTTCTAAATTAATGGTAAAAAAAAGGTCTTTATATATATGTTTAATCTCGATTATGAGCTTCATGCCAAAGTTACCTTATTTTTCTTTTGAAAAGAGGGGTGGGGTGGGCTTACAATCAGGATTGTATGGTATATATTAATATATCACGGAGTAAAAGGGATGGAGGGAAAACTAGTGTTGAAATTTTGCTATGGAGTTTTTCTCCCATTAGGTGGCGATACCGTAGAATGTAGGCTATCGATCAATGGTTCTACAATGCTTTTCAATGGGAAAAGCACTGATTAAAAAAAAATTTTAATAGAAAATTTGAATTTTAAGGAAGTCGTACAAGTAGAAATCTGATTAATTACAGTTTTCTTCATAAGATACATATTATTTTAAAGGCACTTGGCTTTTTGATTGCTTCTTAAGACACTTAAAATCGGAGATTCTTCTGACAAAAAAGCGAAGGCAGACCATTTAAAAATATTGAATATCGGGGATTATTCTGTCGCGAAGAAAAAAATGGACTTATGACTTTTAAAAATTAAAAGTATTATTCAATATTTTTTGGAGTAAATTTTAATGTCGCGTATATTTTATAAGTTTTGAATAATTTAATAATTCATAACTTTTGATATCTATGCAATTAATAAATGTAGAATTAAAACAAATTTTTATCTTAATTATTTGGGAAAGAAAACGTGTAAATTATATAGGTCAGGAACTAATTTTTACTAAAGTTGTAAGGTTTGATTTTAATATAATCTTACTCATAAGGAGGAAGAGGGGGGGGGGGGGGGGGTTTAGAGGACTGGAATTTCCAGACCCGGGCCCTCCCTGCCCCGAAAGAGAAATAATTAGGTCTGGACCAGGCAGATGGAAAAACTTAAAGTTCGGCCCGACCTGACCCGTTTGTTTTTTCGCAATTCACCCTCCGGTCCACCCAGGGGCGTAGCTACCGTGGAGCAGTTGGAGCAAACTGCTCCAGGCGCACGAATCCTAAGGGCGCAAAATAAAATTTTGTAAAAATATTTGCATATTTTTTTCATTATTAATCAGATATTATAGATAAATCTTGTTACAATCGGCATATTCCTATGATATTTTACTTTATGGATTTATGGTGAATTTCACTCTTGTGTTTTTACTACTGTGTCTAACCTCAACTATTTCGATTTAAAACATGTTTTTATACACAGTTAAAACAATTTACATCTATTCACGAAGTTTTAATTTTAATTTATACCATACTGCAGCCTCGAGTAACTTCTCCAACACCATTTCAGTATGCCTGCTTTTTTTTCTGAAACTTTTTCGAAGACGACAGTTGAAGATTTTCAAATCTTAAACTAATCAAAATTTATTTACAGGGCTCTCACTGGTCACTTTATTAGCTACCGCCATTTCCAAATAATCATCTTCCTGGTACATTTATCTTGAAAATGTTTTAAAAATTTATCATGATGATTACTTTAAGGAAATAATGATAGCCAAAGAAGTAACAGCAATTCCTTAGTTGTTTACTTAATTTAAGATTTAAAAAACAACAACAACAAGATAAAGGTATATATAAATATTATACAGACATACATGCAATAAATACAATAATGTGTGTTTGTGTGTTTTAATATATATTGTAGTGTGTGTGTTTTATTATAAACAACAACAAGAGTTTGACAAGTTGAAGAAAATCATTGACTATTTTACAAACAAAAAATCCCAAGAAAGCGAAACTTTTGAAGTCTTTTTTTTTTTTTTTTTGTGTGTGTGTGTGTGGGCGGGGCTAAACATGCATCAATACAGATTACAAAATAATAATAAGAATCGGATTTGCACATATTCCACATCAGTCTACGATGACAAAATTTAGATGAGGGTGGTGGGTAAGTGGTAAATTAAATTTTGTGCGTATTGTGTTTGAGATTTTGAAAATAGGGCGAATCTCAAATGCAAAATTGATAAGCATTTTCCTTCTTCAGTGTTCCTTAGGACCTGATTATCGCCTATGCAAATATATGCCACTTTTTTCGAAAAGTACTTTTCAGCATTAAATCTTATTTAGGATTAAATAAGGAGAAACATATTTTTCGAAAATACTCATGAGAGTTTGCTTAGGCCGTAATCAGGCTCTGTCCCCTCCCTCTCCCACAATCCGATATCAATCTGGAGTTACTCTACTCAACTTTCCAAACAGTTTATAGAAATACTGTGAGTTCAAAATAGTATAAAAATGAATAAAAACTTAGATCCTAATTTTATACAAAGGTGAAACATTTCCACTGGTGATAAAGACATCGAGTGTTAAAGAAAACGTGCACTTTCATTAATAAAGCTTAAAAAATTTTCTAATGACATAATTTTCATTTCGCCTGTGCTGAAATAAGACCTATAAATTAAAAAAAAATAATAAAGAAAAATAATATTTTACTAGATTATGTCATGTTCTGGTAGGTTCAGACTGGCCCGTTGAGCAACTGACCTGTGGATCGGTGCCCCCTAAACCAGATAAAGCTGCGCCCTCCCCCAGGTGAAGCTAATAGTTACAAAATTTGCTACAAGAATAAGATTTGAACAGTTTTAAATTATTTAATGATAATTTTAAAATTTACTTTTTTGAAGCATTTTTTTTATTAGTGGTTTTTGTTTCTCTTTCCAAAGTAGAAGAATTGCATTTTTTTCTTGAAATTTTCTTTGTTTCAGAGGACCATTTAAATCTCTAAAAATCTAATTTATATTCTGCAACTCTGCTCATTACCAATGGCGACATGATCAGCCCCAAGAATTTTCAACAAAATTGAAGGTTATTTTGTGCCCCTTCGATTATACCCTGTTTCTAGGGTTTGCAGAATATTCTGCATAAGACGAAAATATGTCTTACACGGTTTTATACAGAGTTCCTGTATAAAAATCTATTTTTAAGATATTTGACTTTAAAATAAAATATTTGCACGTTTCTTAATATTACTAGCAGCATTAAGACGTTTAATCCTCCCGCTGCAAAAAAAGTTTAAAATAGGTTTAATTAATCATTTCTAATTTAGTACAAAAATTCTATACTTAGAATCCTACATTAGTCATTCTCAAGCTAATGTTAAACCAATGGCAGTTTTCTTTACAAATTTCTGATTAACATTTTAATTTTTTTTCCGTAGTATATATGACCGATGTCTTAAAGGTTATTTTACACTGCTTCGATTTTCTTTTCTTTCTGTAAAGAAGCTTTCAATTTCGGCTCCAATTCCTAAATTGAAAGCATCTACAGAAAGAAAAACTGGAATGCTAATGGATATTGTTGGTTTCTGCTAGCAAGGTGGTAAAATAATAAGTTTCTAAAATGTTGCGCTCTCAAAAAATCCAAGGTTTGCGTATTTCACACGACCCAGCATGAAGTAGTGGCTCTTCAGGATTTCACAATCATTTTTCTATCAGAATATAGGTATATATTTTTTTTATCTGTTTTAATTGTAGGATTTTCTACGATTAAACAAGGAGAATTTTTTTCTGAAATTACTGGTAGCAAAGTAATTGTGAACCCCTAATCGAGCCGACACTGTCTGCATAGGTGAAACGTTGTTGTATGGATATATAGCTGAACGTGAGAAATAAAAATAATTTAATTGAGATATAAGAGAAAATGTTCATCAGTTATCATCGCAGAATGGTTGATAAAAAGTTTAGATACCAAACCATTCGGCCGAATTCTTCGAAAATTAATGACAGATTTATAACGTTTCTGCCGACATCATTAAAAATACACTAAATCGTGCCCTGGGAATCTGAAAACGTGAGTAAATTTTGACATACATGCATACATATTGAATCATTGTAAAAAAAAAAAAAAATGTGAGAAATAATTCAGAATATTTGAAAATATAAAATACACCATTATTTTCATTGTGATTACAATCAGGGCCATCGCAAAGACTTTTTATTGGGGGGGGGGGGGGGGGGGGGGGGAGAGGACCTGAAATTGCCAAGTCAAATTTCAGTATTTGCCAAGTTATCACAATTAGAAAATGTAATATAGTTCTTATTTGTAAAACGTTTAATAATATTTCCTATTAGATTTGTAAATTTTGCCAATTCTATCATAAATAGAAAGTATGTTACAGTTTTTATTAAAGTTTTTAAACTTTTGCCAACTATTAAAGTTTTGCCAACTAAGTTTATAAGTTTGCCAAATGTAGCATTTGAAACATTTGGGGGGGGGGGGAGACTGCCCCCGTCCCCTTAGCGAGGGCCCTGATTACGATGCTTTCCTATTTCCTTCCTTGCATTGTATGTGTATGGTACGGAATGTAAATCTGGAATCTTGAGTAATATATAAGGGTGTCAATCAGGGTTCTCGTTGTCGATCGCCACTGCGCCAAAATGTTTCACAAGGCGAGAAAACTAAAGATTGAAATGGCCAAATTACAAGAGATGTTTTTTGTTGTTGTTTCGGCGACACTCTCAATGATGCTATTGACGATTAGACTTTTTCCGTGTAACTCATCATTTGTGTTTTGATATTCTTGGTGTTTTACAACAAATCTATTACTATTATTGTTTGAATTAGGCTAGTTTTTCTTTAGCGATTAGCCACATTGCTCAGATTAGTCAAAAACCAGTGAGAACAAGTGTGTAACTTTTATAGTTGTTCATTGGCTAATTTTCTAAACAATTAGCTGTATAATTATAGTTCCAATAGTAAAAAAGTTTCAAAGTTATTCTTCATCCTCTTAAAAGTATTTTATGTCAAAATACTTATTTTCTAAAAATTACGAGGTTTACATTTTTATTCCGTTCCTTTGTTCTATACAACTTACTCTGTACGTTAACAAGTAAAATAATACATTCTTTTTTGTACGACCAAAACTTACCGAGTTATGTTACTTTGAATTTTAGTATTTTCTGGCACTAAAAACAGAAAACGTATTTCATCTATATACAAAAAGTAAAAACTTGAAAATAGTGGTTTTTTTTTATTAGTATATTATAATGCATCGAAACCACTGAAAAGAAAAACAGATATTAAATGCAGGAGATTGTACTGACCCATTGGCACGCTTAAAACAAAAATCCCTCCCTATTCGCAGAACATAATGGTAGGTACTCCATACTTACAGAATAATTTATTTCGTTATTCATTATTTATTTTTAATTATTTGTATTTAACATGCTGTTGAAATACTTTGACATTAAAATAAAAGTAAGATTTTAAATTGAATTAAGAATAAAATATAAATTTTAAACTTCAAAACAAAAATGCGCAGAACTTTTTCGAGTGACAATAGGGCGCACAAATTTTACTTGCTCCAGGGCGCTGAATATGTAGCTACGCCACTGGGTCCGCCCCATGCAAAAATCAGTGAAAGCAGGCCCGTCCCTTGCAAAAAAAAAAAGACCCAACTCAATTTCTACAAAAAATTCCGATTTTTCTTAACATACAATTAAGATTATTTTCCAGAATACTTCATAAATATTTATGGAAAAATGTAACAGTATATTTTAGATTACTATATGTTTTCAAGTCAGAGCATACAGAATATTAAATTTTAATAACCCTTTAGACTCACTCTTATGCAAAAATGTATGAATACAAAATTTATTACGATTATATATATTAAATTCAGTAATACGAAAATAATAGGACTCCATCTTAAATAGAACGTAATCATTATGAAAACCTAGAATCATTACCTATCATGGGATATCATTGAATTAATTACGTGTGACAGGATTTAATAGAATAATCACCATGGCAACCTAGAATCATTACCTAGCATGGGATATCGATGAATTAATTACGTGTGACGGGATTTAATAGCATAATCACCATGACAACCTAGAATCTTTACCTATCATGGGATATCATTGAATTAATTACGCGTGGCAGGATTTAATAGAATAATCACCATGGCAACCTAGAATCATTACCTATCATGGGATATCATTGAATTAATTACATATGATAGGATTTAATAGAATGAAGAAAACTTTTATTAATATCTTTTTAAGTTTTGATTCCATTTTCCTAGAATTTGACATGACAAAATTCTGCAATGATTATATATATTAAATTTCAAACCATTCGGTGAATAAAATAATGATTCTGAAGACACTGGATCCAGATCCTTCACTTAACACGGATTTTATTAAACTAGAGAGCACTTTTTTAGCATTCTCTCTTTGATTAACATGAACTTTAAGACAAAAAAAAAAAAAAAAAAAATTATTATTTTTATGCTATGTGATATCATTTTTTTAAATGTTGAAGTTCTGAATAATATAGCCTTTTCTCAAGTAACTGTTAGGTTTTTCATGATCATTTTCAATTTTTAGTGTTCATTAAGTATAACATTTAAAAAACATATACACTAAGATTGATTTAAGATAAAAATTTCTCAATTTAAACATAATTACAAGCAAATAGCTTTATATTAAAGCCTAAAAAAATCTCTCGCCTGTAAAGCACGGAACAAGCTCAATTTTATTTTCCCTTCGTTTTTTCTTTTTTTTATGTCACCTGTATAACCTGTTTTCAATCCAGGAACAAAGCACTTATACCCCATCTTAATTTATGCTTTGTAATATCAATAATAAAAAATAAACGAATAACATAAAATATTTTTTAATTCTAACGTACAGCTCTTATGCATACAATCATATGATATTCTGCTAAAAGAATGGTCAACATGCGGATTGCAGCGCCCTCACTATTTACCAAAATGCAACTTGCGTTTTCGGTGAGTAATGCCTATTAAGTTTACCCTTCACCTCTTTTACTCCGTGTAATATATATATATATATATATATATATATATAATATATGGAGTATATAATTACCAGCCTTCTGTTTTTTGCTGTTGTTGTTTTTTCAAATTGAACATTTTTTAAAACAGAAATGTTATAAATAAAATAACTACCCTATAGAAACAAGGCATATTTAATTAAATAAATTTTCTGGTTTTAAAATGCTTTATTGGTTTGGAAAATATCTGAAGGTTGTCAAATAGGACACCTCACCATGTATATTGCTCTAAATCAAATCCAGATTTCTGTTTATGGCTGATACAGTAAAGAAAATAATGAAACAATATTTTCAATTTAATAATAAAACTTTTAATGAATTAACTTTTTTTTTTTTTGTAATGTCATGACATCAAAGAAAGCACTGAAATTGTTCTGTAATTCGTTCGACTCTGTATGCACTGATCAAAATTCAAAGCACTCAGTATTGTTTACTCGGGCATCACAACTATTTCATAGTTGTCAATCTTTCATTTTTTTTCACTTCAAACATGTTTTAAACTGGAATTAAAAAAAAAAAAAAACGAGTCTTCTAGTTCATAATATGTTTGACTAGAAAAAAGACAAAAAATTGACACCCATGTCCATTGTATTTTTTATTAAGAAATAATTCCAAGATGCTGGGTTTTTTTATACAAAAATTGTTTGTTTTGACATGCAACAGTTCTGACCATCAAATATACCCTGTATATACATTATATGCATAGATAATGTAATCAATTATCTACCCTCTTTCATCATACAACCGTGAGGGACCATGTTCAGAGAACCCTTTTCAGGCAAGTTCTGGCACCATGCCTAGTTTAGAAAGCAGAATATGATCATTATATTTTGAAAATATTTTTGTTTATTTTCGCTTGTATCTTTGAAATACAAATTTGATAAAAAATGAACAAACAATTTTTTTATAAACAACATTTACTTTCTTTTTTTTTCAGTATGAAATGAAACACATAATTGCTCAGGTGATCAAATTAAAAAAAAATTAGTATTAGCAAAGTTTGATATGTTAACCAAAATCTTCATCAGTGTTGAAGGAAACAAAAATTTTAATTGTTGAATTTTGTTTGTTTGCTACAATAATGTTTACTAGATAAATATTCTACAAATTTAAGAACAAAATTGCACAAATATTCCTATCATATTCATAGCCAACAAAAAGTGTTTTATTAAACGTTTCAATAATTTTGTCTCGGCTTTCAAGAAACTCTTTTTGCTTTAAATATAATTTTGTTAGCTGTCTCAGCAGCAAAACCTCAGTTTTTCGCAATAATTTTTCAGTATACATGATATTCAGGAAAAATAGTTTTGCCAACGTAAAGTACTATTTGTCATCATTATCCAAGTACGCATGCTTATTTCTGAACTTTTTTTTTTTTTTTTTTTTCTTCTTCTTTTAATTTAAACTCTGGATGATTTCTTAGATATTGACTATTGCAACAAAGTAAGGTAAGCCTTTTTTGGGGTAGGAATTTATTTTCCATTATTTATAAGATTTTTATGTGGTTAAGAACCATGAATCATTAAACTTTATAATAAAAACATTTAATAGAATATATATGATTATTTTTCTTGAGGTAACTAAAATTTTAGATTTTTACCCATTAAATATAAACAGAAAACATTTTATTTTATAGATTGTTTAATTTTTAAATGATAATATCAAGATAATGAAATATTTTTTTAAAGAGAAATTATTAAAATCTAAGCTAAGTATAAGTTATTTTAATTAAGTCCTATATATTGAACATATTAAAGTATATATTAGATTAAATAAAATTATAATATATGCATCTTTTTTTACTATCTTATTTATAATAAATTTTCGTAAGTTAATCTAATTTTTATATTTATGAATTTAAATTTCTTTTACGTCAAAAATTGTAAAATTATTCAAGTAATAACATCCATATTTTAAACCATCTTAACTGTTTCACTATTTCATTAATAGATGGCGCTCGTATCATGCTTGTTTTAAAGCAGCACCAGATGGCGCTGTTTAAAAACAATGTTTATGTTTACGTTTATAATTTTATTCTGTTGAAGTTGTCCCTTGTTAGTTTTATTTGTCAGGATTTTATTTTTAAAGAATTATTGAAGTTCTATTTATTTAATAATAATAATTCTAAATTACTGTTTTATCTCACTTTTAATTTTTTAATGACAGTTATTCAGCTTCAAAGGTAAATAATGGATTGTATTCACACGTTCTCTACCTAATTTTAAGGGTTTTCTTTTTTTTAAATTCAATATCTGTAATGTGTATAAAGATTTGTATTATTTAGGGTATTCAAATTACTATGAACTGTGTTATATTTACTTGAGATTTTCATTAAAACTTTTGAAATAACTTTCATCATTTTCTATTTAATAAATAACTATAAAAGTAATTTCTTGGTAACACGTGGTTTATGTTATATATATTGTTAATCCTTCTTGAAGTTTCCACTTTCTCCTATCCTTTTGTTAACCTAGTACACAAAATTTAAAATCTCTTATTCTTTAATTTTTCCTCTTATGATTTTGTAGTGACAGTAGTAGATTTTTGTGGTGATTTTTAGTGTAAACAAATCAGGTTTTTGAGCAATAATGAGTTTTTACAGGTTTTAACCATGTTTATTGTCATGTCTAAAACATAAGATTTTACAGGTAGATAAGGTTTGTTTCAAGAATTATAGATACAAAACATTTTGATTCAAAAGTTCCTGTATATTTGGGATGATAATGTTAACAGATAAAAACTCTATACACACACTGTATGCTCTGTTTTGTCTTTAATGATATTTTAAAAGTATTTTTCATTTATTAAATTCTGTAGCTGGGATAGTTCTACATCGAGTCATGCAGGCATATATAAAAATTTTAAACATTTAATTTTTTTTTTTTTTAAACAATACATTCAAATTTTTCAATTACATGTACTAAAAAGTGAAAATAAAAAATTTTGCTTCCAAGTTCTCCATGTACAAAGCTTTAATATTTTTCTTTCTTTTCCAGTATGGGAGATTTGGTGAGAAAAAGGAAATGGGATTGCAAGAGAGGGAAATTTTTCATTCATACTTTATGGCAACCTGTTCACTGTTTCGTATACACAAGCATTTTTTCCATATTTATCCAATTTATTTAATACATACAAGCCACTTATCTATTTTTATATACGAATAAACAGAGGTAAATTGCATATAAAAAACACTAATAATCAGTGTTGAATTGAAGGAGTGGCCCAAGGGGGGAGGGGACATTTCTCCCCTAGAGCAATGAAGTGTCCCTCCCCAGAAGATTTGAGATTTTGTGTCTTCAATGGTCAAAAAGTGCAATTTTCCCCCCAGAACTCTATAATGTCCCCCACGGAGCAACGAAAATTCTTCCAATGGAAAAGTGTCTGCATTCGACACTGCTAATAATATATACATATGCATGCAGGTAAAGGTCAAAATTAGCACTAGCCACCGGCCACTTTTTTACAAGGAGATAATAAAAATTTCTTGCATTTCATCAAGGATTCTACTTTTTTTGGTTCCAATATAGTTATATTAACATATTTATTTCAGCTACTCAGTGTTAGATTAATACTTATAGAAATTTTATTGTTTAGCATTTTAAAATAAAAAAGTGGCTGCTAGTTTAATGAAAGTGGCCACTTAAAAAATTAGTCCTACCAGCCAATGGCCGCTAATGAAATTTTCCAATTTTGACCTATACATGCAGGGTTCGTAAATATCATGATATTTTGATATATATCCAATATTTTCAAAATAGTCAATTTACTGCTGATAATAAATATTTTCAAGCAAAATATAAATTAGAAACTAAAACATATTGCACTTAACATGAAAACTTAAACAATATACTAAAAACACATTTTTCTTTTTTTTTTTTTTTTACTCAGACCAATATTGAAGAAAAACTGATTGAAAACAGAAACAATTTGCTTTATACACTTACATAAAAAAAAAAAAAAAAAAAAAAAAAAAAGCAAATGCTATAGGATTCAATATCAACTATCAAGAAATTTATAAAACAAAATTTTAAATACAAAATATTGTTTTAATTGAAAATTTTAAACATAAATGTAAGCTTATTTTATTTTTTATTCCCTATTATGCTGTAACAGTTTAAGCTGAACTACATCAATACCAGAACAAATTCATTTTTAATAAAGCTGTATATATAACTGAGTATCTAAATTAGACAGTTTATCTTTCGATGTCTGTTTTGAATTATGTCCCTCATAACCTACAGTTAAAAGTAAAAAAATCGAACAGAGTTTGGAAAAGATATTTGTTTTCTTCTTCAGCTAAAAAAGTCGCTATCAGAGACAAAAATTCTTTACATACAGAACAACGCAGTCAATAAGGAAATAAGTAAGGAAAGTCAATAAGTTGGAAATTTCATTTGCACCTGTTTTGACTGCAAATATCAAAAATATCTTGCACAGTGATATTTTGAAAATAAATAACAAGTAATATGAAAATATCAAAAATCTTGATAATTTGAAAATAAATATCGGATATATATCGATTGATATATATCAACGAACCATGTATGCATGTGTATATAAAATAAAATGTTTATATATAAATACATATATAAACTAGCAGAAAAGCTCATCAGGTTTGTTTTTATAGCTGTTTATATCATTTGAAAAAAATCTCACTTTCTGGAGCCCAAGTTGCACCAAGCTTTTTAAAAATATGCCAAGACCCCTATGCTGGAAAAGTACCGAATAAATATCTCTTAACTCATCTAGGGGCAAAGTACTTAGATTCGTAAAATGCTCAAATGACTGAATGACACAAGCAAATTTAGTTTAAAATAAGTAAAAGCGAGTCTTTACATATTTAATAAACAGGTAATTTTCATTTAAAATTCTGATGCCAGTGTAGCATTTAGGTATTAGGTGGTCCAAAAATGAACCACCACCTCACTAAGGGTTAATGCATGGATTTTGTTTAGGGTAAAGTTTACCTATCAAAGTATCCTGTTAATAAAAATGAAAGTACTTATATTAAACATGTTAAATTTTGTTAATACCTTGAAGGGCAGTGGCATTTATTTATATATATGAGTATGGAACCATTTATTCAGAAATCAGAATGATATTTCTAATAGACTTATTTCAGAATCTTTGCAGAAAAAAAGTATCATATACTGCCAGCTTGACATGTATTGCTTGTAACATTGCAAAATGCATGGTATAACTTGATGCCCTGGGATTTGAAATGAAAACATATTTAATTACATATTAGGTGTTTTGATTTTTATGCAGAAGAATTTTTGTTTCTGATGGGTTCCTATAAATTACCTTCTTTCAATACCCTGATTAATCTTTGATTTTCAGCATTCTGGATAATTGGTTCTGTATTGCGTCTAATTTATTTGTAATCAGCATATGTACCAGAACTTCGGAACATTTTATTTCTATAGCTTTAGTGGAAAAAAAGCTATAAAATTGTTTCCTTATTTTCAAATCTTGAGAAACGGTAGTATCTCAAGTGATGAAAGATCAGCATCAGCATTCTATGTAACAGATAACTTGATATCAAAGGGTCACAACAACAATCAACACAAAAAGTCGTCATTTAACAGTTCAGTAAAAGTATAATTAACCAGTATGAAATTAAAAACTGGTTCTTCAACACATTCTGATACCTGAAATCTGTATCAAAAACTGTTACTGCTGGTGTAATAATTCTTCATTAAATAATACAAAATGTTTCATATTTTCTAACTGTACCTTAATGTATTTTATTAAAGAAATTGTATTGTCTTTATAGTTTTATTTTTCATATGTACAACATATAGCAGTGTTATTTTAGCAGTGGTTACAGTAAAGCAGAACCATCCTTAGGCATGTGAAAAGGTGTAGCTGCACAGGAAGAAAAATATTTAATAAAAAATAGCTAAATATTTATTACTCATTTTGTTGCGAGTAATTTATTTCATAATACAATTTATATGCCTAAACATACTTATTTAAAAAGTGTAAAATGTTTTATCAATAAATGTTGAAGCAGGTTGTGGGTACTCGAGAAGAGAATGTGTTATTTATAGGTTATATTCAATCTACAAATATTGTTATGATCTTGCTTAGACAACACCAAGTACACAACAAATCTGGACAGGTGCATGAACTGAATGGGAATCGTTAAGAGGTTGGTGCTGATAATTCTGACAAACTGTTCACTTTTACTTTAATAATTATTTGTAATGTAACAACACAGATTTGCTTTTCTTCTAGTGCAACCTGGTTTCTCTTTTTATTATACTAATATTGATGTTCCTGCTCACATACATACATGTGTCCTGTCGTTGTAAAGATGGCAAGGTTACAAGATCCCAAAGATTTAAATATATAATTTTGTAGAAATGGCACACACCTCTATTTTTCACTATGTTAGTTTCTCACCTTATTAGGAAAATTGAATAACAATTCAAGCCATTAAGTATTCAATTGCTATTTCTTGAGGCATATGTCATTTCTACAAAATTATATACTATACATTTCACCGAAGCTTGGATAAATTATGGCAAATTAATTCGCTCATGCTTACTGCTACAGTAGTTGTGGCACATGAAAGAATTACATCTTGTGCTGCAGGTGCAACCTTGTCAACATATTAAAGAGCGAGGAGTGCCATGCTGGATGTCACCTGGGTAACTTGGTAAACAGTTTGGTACGCAATGTCAGTAGCGCAGATTAGAGTCCTAGCCTAGACACTTTTTCATTCTGTTGGTTTTTTGCTTTATTAAAAATAGTAAATAATAACTCAAGTGATTAAGAATTAAACTACTAAAGATTTAAAGTCGACAAAAATTCTGAAATGTTAATGCTTTTAAAGATTCTTAGAAAAAGAAAATTTCAGGAAATATTGACTTTGACTCAGATTGTTTATCTTAATAAATTTAAAATTTTGACATGTTTAATATTTGCTAATTAAGTCAAAAACTTCACGCATATTGAAATGAAAGAGTAGAGTTTATACGTCAAAATTTTCATCCTTATCACATTTATTACTAGAATAATATGAGAGGGCTGATCAAGTAATTTTATTGATTAATCCTTTTATTACAAATTTATTTTTTATTATAAAACATTGTAATTGGCAACTATTTTCTTAATTATTCATAACACTTTTTTAAATAATCATTGCCATTTGCTTCCAAGACCATTTCAAGAGAAATCTATCATAAAAAGATTCTTCGTTAACAGTAGTATAAATAACGTGCAAAAATATTTGATAGTGGCAGCCCTGTTATCGGTCCATGGGGCTTATATGTTACCCATAGTCAAATGCATAAATATATTAAGTATGATCTTTGTTTATATTTCTGTTTAAATTATCAGAGAGAAGTTATCAATTTTCTACACTAAATCGTTTTAAAAATTGCTTGATTTCACATAATTTCAATTAGCTTTTGGCTGATCTCTGATCGCCTGCTAACGAATGTCACATAAATATACTAAAGGTCTGCATGGGCTAAAATCAGTGTTGAATTCAGGGGCAGCCCGGGGGTCAAATTCTAGACCCCATATTCTTTGCTTATGTAAGATTTTATGACATTCTAACATCAACAATGTTTGCCATAAAAACTTACAGTTAGCAATAAATTACATTATTAATCTAGCAAATTTACATAAATAGACATATAGGGGTTGTGGTATCGAAGGAAAATAAAACTGGTTTAATATATTGTTATTTATTGCATTAAACAATTCATAGAATACAAATTAGTTTTTAATATACTATTTATCGCATTGAAAAAATAAAAATCTAAGAAATAAAACAGGCCCTAACTTATTTAGGCACATAACTAAAATTTTTAACAAGAATCATAAGAATATGGCATTCACATTTCTAGTCTGGTGTCTAAAGTCTTTGAATCCATGTTTCTGCATTGTCTATTATTACGTTTTTAATGCAGTGGTGGGCTGGAATATTCCTCGTTTCTGGTTCTTGTTTACTCCATATCTTTTTTCTCAAGTCGTTCAACATCTGCAGAATACTCATACAAATGATGCTCTTTTGCTTTTTGTTGTTAAATTATAGTTGCTTCGTTGTCTAATGCTTATGTAAGAATCCTTGTGATCCCCCTCTCAGCAAAAATAAGCAGACATTGGACCCCCTCTCCTTGCCGGTTACATAATACTTGAACGACCCCTAATATGCAAGTGAGAAAATTAAAAAAAAACACTCCCATAGGTTTAACACTAGTGATCCAGTTTCTTCGCGTGACTTGTGTAGACTCTTAATGCTCAAGCTAATGTTAATCCTATGGGAGCGTTGTTTACATATTTTTTGCTAGCATTTTAATTATTATTAAATGATTTTTTTTTAAAGGATTTTCTTTCTTTTTTCGCATAGCGTACCTGCGGTTGATAACTTTTATTATGCATGAGGAGGGGTGCCAAGATCCATGTTTGCCCTGCGTGCAAAAAAGGCTAGTTTTGGCCCTGATTTAAGAAACATCTAAAAAGATTTAGAATTCAAAGAATGAAATATAAAAATTTGAATAATTACAAAAAGATAAACTACATACTAAAATACAAAACATGGTAATGTAAGGAACTAAGAAATTTTTTACACAATAGAACACTGGTGAACACAGGCATAAAAGTAGGAAATTAAAAAAAAGGTGGATTTTTTTTTTTTTTTTTTTTTTTTTTTTTTTTTAATGTATTCAATGGCGCCAACTGGTACAATTTAGACACTTTTTAACAGTTATTTAAAACAGTAAAATAATATAACTGTACAAATGATTGTTAATTTTTTATAACTTAGAAGGTAACAAAACAAATTTAGACTAACAATAAATGTATAGGTTTATTGAATCAAAAAAGGAAATTCACAGTTTGCTAAAGATGTAAATCCAAATATAGCTGATAAAATGATGTGAAATACAATGATTAATTTTTCAAAACAAACATTTTGGATGATTTTGACTGTTAAGAAAGACTTTTCATGTTCTTTCAAAAGAAAAAAACAAATTCTTCATGCTAATTATGTGCACACCAAGTTGATGTTTTACCCAAAAGTGTTGTATAATTAAGACGAAATATTCTATTTCGAAAAGAAACTTATGGAAACTTCTTTTTCCCTTTTAAAGTCTAAATAAAAAAATTCACTTTTCAGATGCTTACAATAAAAGTTTACCTTTCATTTGATGGCTCTTTTGTACAGCAATTCAAAAAGAAACTCCAAAGGTTTGAGTAGACAAAACGTCTGATTATTGACCCCCCCCCCCCCCCCATATGGTTCTAATATTTTCTTTTTGCGTTTTTGCAATATATGAGAGAATATCCAAAATGGCTTTTAAAAAGGTGGAATTCTTCCTTTAGGAGGAACTCTTTCATGCCTGTGAACAAAAAAATATATATATAAAGTTTGAGAAGATTAGTATTGTTTTATTTTTAATGATTAAACTTTTAGAATTTAATATTTTCTTGCCTCTATCCTCTCTATGCTTATTATAAAAATAATATATCTTCGCACACCCTGGAGTAACTTCAAAACAATAAAATCGTGTGTCAAGAATAGATTATGAAACATTTTCCAACACTTCCAGAATATGATGTCTAAGTAAACAATTTGGAAAATGCCTAACACATCTGAAAACCCAAATTCAGCAATTACCATCAATAGTCGCAGAATATTTTAATTCTTTTGTGCAGCCCTATATTATATATAATCTATAGATTTGTGTATATATACTACATAGAATGCTATAATAATGTAGTTCAATTAGGAAATTCATTGCACAGTTGTAAATTTCCCTACAACAATTTCAGTCGAAATCTTTTGTGCTGCACTGTATATCATTATTTAATTTAATTTATACAGACCAAGTAATAGTAGGCAAAAGATTTGTTTGATTTAAAATTGCGAACCACAATTTAAAATGCACTTCCAGCAATTATAGTTCTTAAATGATGCTGCAACAAATAATTTTTTGTGTCATAAATGAATGGTGAAAGCGATGTACAACATATTCCACAGCAAGGGCCTTGTAGTGCATCTCAGTGATATATATCAATTTCAATATGTTTAAAACAGTGTAATATCATGAAAATACACCACAAATGAGTTTTCGCCATAGACCGTACAGAATTCTTTTGAGTATCCCTATCTGTAAATGAACTATAAATGCTCCATACTTCATTTTCAATAGTAAACCTCATTAATAAAAATCAATTGCTTGGCAATCCGAGTTTACATGAGTAGGGCATAGATAGAGAGACAGACAACCCAAATTCATAAACACTTTTCAACTACTTTAAAAAGGCAGTTTGGCAGAAAGAAAAAAAAAAACATTTGATTGCTGGATATCTGGCATTCACTTGTAAAATTCCTGTAAAATAAAAATTCAAAGAATGTTATAAAATTTGTGCTAAAAATGGCATATGCCATTAAATATACCATAAAATCCAGATTGTAAGCCACATCTTTTTCTAAAGCAAAAGAAGTTAAATTTGGGAGGCAGCTTATAACACAGTTTTTTTAAGTCATTAAAAAACTTTTTTTAATGTTAATTTTGAAGTAAATAAAGCAAATACAAGGGTGACACACAATCTTCCGTATTTCAGCAGATTTGTAAAACAAGTATATAAATCCCCCTGACCAAACGCGAATCAAATCTGAACCTGACAAAAATATTCTGGACCATAACTGGATTAGAGCAAGACTAATTAATTTCCATGGACATACAAACCAACCCATACCTAAAAATTCAATTTGAAAAACCCGAACTAAGTCATAACCCGACAAAAATATTCCAAAGAACCATAACTGGATTTGGGTAAGACAAAATAATTTCTGTGAACACGCAACCCGACTCGAACCTAAAAATTCCATTAGAAAAAACATTAAATCTGACATGAATCAAATCTGAATCCGACAAAAATATTCCAAAGAACCATAACCCGATCCGAGAAAAACAAAATAATTTCCGTGGACATGCAACCCGGCCTGAACTAGAGGTCTGCACGGGCCAGAATTTCCAGGCCCGGGGCCGGCCCGGCCCGGTGTAAAAATTGAAAGTTTGGCCCGGCCCGTTTATATTTTTACCGTTCTCGGACTGGCCCGTACAAAAATCAGTGAAAACAGGCCCGGCCCGACTAAATGTCTACAAAAAATTCCGTTTTTTCTCGACATACAATTAAGATTCTTTTAATGAATACTACATGCATATTTATGGGAACATTTTACAGTATATTTTAAATTACTATGTGTTCGCAAAATAGAAAACACACAATAGTAAACGTTAACGATTACTTACAGTGTTTTAGTCAACGTCTCTACAGACGTTTCAAAATTTAAATAAGGGTTCATTAAAAGATTATTGTAGTTTAGAATAAAGGGTTAAAAAACATAACTTTTGAAGCTTATAATAAAAGGTAGATTTGTGAAAATATTTTTGTCATTTTTAAGGCTTTTCTCAAATCCAAAGGAGCTACATTTTGATACATTTATGAATTCATTTCTTTTCGGAAACGCATGAGATTGGCAGATATTCTTATTCAGAAACCATGTAAATGCCATTTTTTTTTAGATAAAAGTAAGATATCTTTCAGAAAATACTGCCAAAGTTAGCGTTTTGAATATAATTTCCGGAAGCGATAGCACAGGAAAGGAGAAAACGTACAGTCACGTGACAAGAGTCTCTTATCTCTGTACGTAATTTATGAAAAATGGAAACGCTATTTGATCCCAATTACCTTCAGTACTCAGCCTGTCAATTTTATGCCTTTATAGTTAAAAATGAGTCAGAAAATGTGTCTGAGAGTTTCGCATTGTTGAGCAGTAAATATGAGAACCACCTTAAGGTACATTTCCAAAGATACTGTTAACAGAAGTTCATTATCTCTATTAATACTTTTACAAAACATAATGCCTGTCCTACACATCCTGAGAACGATTAAGACCAGTTCCGTCCCGGCACAAGTCTGCCGAAAAAAATTAAACCCGGGATCAGGCATCATGTAACTGTACGATGCCGATCTCTACGATGGACATGTTACATTTCTGTATTGATGTTGTTAAACTCGCATCGGCTCGTAACGCACATTTATACTTCTCGAAAAAGTCATATTCATTGGAAATGACTTCGTATTTTATCTGCTCCTCTCAAATTCTTATATCGGGCCGATAGGCCCGATTAATCTTTTTTATCGGCCGGGCCTGACCCTTCAGGACCGTTCAATTTTTTTGCCGGCCAAGCCCGTTGAAAAAATTGTCCTAATTCTGCCGTGCCGGCCCGACCCGTTTGAAAATTCTCCTCCATTCCGCCGGGTACGGGCCTCGGGCCAAGCCCGGGCCTGTGCAGACCTCTAGCCTGAACATAAGAATTTTGTATGAAAACAACCCGAAATATGACCCAAATTAAATATGATAAACAACAAAAATATTCAAAAGAACTATAACCCGATCCGAGCAAGACAAAATAATTTCTATCGACATTCAACCGGATCCAAACCTAAAAGTTCCATTTGAAGTCAACCGAAAACTTTCCATAAACCGGGTTGGGGTCAAGTTTCGAATTGAGTTCAACTAGAAGTTTCAGGTTCGGATCGTGTTGCCTGTCGACAGAAATTACTTTGTCTTGCTCAGATTGGTTATGGTTCTTTGGAATACTTTTGTCCGGTTAAAATTTGGTTCGGGTCGAGTTTCAAGTTGACTTCAAACGGAATTTTTAGCTTCCAGTCATGTTGCATTTCCACAAAAATTATTTTGTCTTTCTCGGATCAGGTTATGGTTCTTTAGAATATTTTTGTCGGTTATCATATTTCAGGTTGTTTTCAAATGAAATTTTAGGTTCAGGTTGGGGTGTGTGTCCATGGACATTATTTGTCTTGCTCGGATGGGGTTACCTGTAGACGGAAATTATTTTGTCGTTCTCGGATCGGATTACGGTTCTTTGGAATATTTTTGTCGAGTTCAGATTTGGTTCATGTTTTTTCTAATGGAATTTTTAGGTCCAGGTCGGGTTGCGTGTTCACAGAAATTATTTTGTTTTACCCGGATCCAGTTCTTTGGAATATTTTAGTCGGGTTTTTCAAATGGAATTTTTAGGTTCGTGTTGGTTTGTGTGTCCACGGAAATTAATTTGCCTTGCTCCGATCCAGTTATGGTTCTTTAGAATATTTTTGTCAGGTTCAGATTTGGTTCGGGTTTTTCAAATGAAATTTTATTTTTGGGTTGGTGTGCATGTGCACGAACATTATTTTGTCTTCCACGGATGGGGTTGCCTGTCGAAGGAAATTATTTCGTCTTACTCGGATGGGGTTATGGTTCTTTGGAATACTTTTGTTGGGTTATGATTTGGTTCGGGTCTGGTTTCAGGTTGACTTTAAATGGCATTTTTAAATCCTGGTCGTGTTGCATGTCAATGGAAATTAATTTATCTTGCTCTTATCTGGTTATGGTTTTTTGGAATATTTTTGTCAGTTTCGGATTTTGGTTCCATTTTTTTTTTTCAAACAAAATTTTTAGGTTCGAGTCAGGTTGCGTGTCTATGGAAATTATTTTGCCTTGCTCGGATCCAGTTATGGTTCTTTGGAATAATTTTGTTGGGTTCAGATTTGGGGGGGGGGGGTTCTAATGGAATTCTTAGGTTCGGGTCGGGTTGCGTGTTCACAGGAATTATTTTGTCTTGCTCCGATTGGGTTTTGGAGGATAGTTTTATCTAATTCAGATTTGGTTCGGGTAAAATTTCGGGTTTTTTTCTAATAGAATTTTTATGTTTGGGGTCATGTTGCGTGTCCACAGAAATTATTTTTTCTTCCTCGGATCTGGTTATGGTTTTTGGGGATATTTTTGTCGGATTCAGATTTGGTTCGGGTCAGATTTCAAGTTTTTAAAAAATGGAATTTTTAGATTCGGGTCAGGTTGCGTATCAACAGAAATTACTTTGTCGTGCTCGGATCGGGTTATGGTTTTTTAGAATATTTTTGCCGGTTATCATATTTGGTTCGGGTTTTTTCAAACCAAATTTTAATGTTTGGATCAGGTTGTGCATCCATGGAAATTATTTTGTCTTGCTCGGATCGGGTTATGGTTTTGAAGGCATTTTTGTCAGATTCAGATTTGGTTCGGATGAGATTTCAGGTTTTTTTTTCAAATGAAATTTTTGGGTTCAGATCGGGTTGTGTGTCTATCAACTCAACCTGAACATAAAAATTTTGTTTGAAAACAACCTGAAATATGATAACAGACAAAAATTTTCTAAAGACCCACATAACCTGATCTGAGCAAGACAAAATAATTTCTGTCGACATTCAACTGGATCCAAACCTAAAAGTTCCATTTGAAGTCAACCTGAAAACCTCCCATATACCGGGTTTGGGTCGAGTTTCGAATTGAGTTCAACTAGAACTTTCAGGTTCGGATCGGGTTGCCTCGGAAATTACTTTGTGTTGCTCAGATCGGTTATGGTTCTTTGGAATACTTTTGTCCGGTTAAAATTTTGTTTGGATCGGGTTTCACATTGACTTCAAATGGAATTTTTAGGTTCTAGTTGTGTTGCATGTCCACAAAAATTATATTGTCTTGCTTGGATCGGATTATGGTTCTTTAGAATAATTTTGTCAGTTATCATATTTTGGATTGTTTTCAAATGAAATTTTAGATTTAGGTTGGGGTGTGTGTTCACGGACATTATTTGTCTTGCAGTTAGCTGTAGACTGAAATTATTTTGTCTTTCTCGGATCGGGTTATGGTTCTTTGGAATATTTTTGTCAGGTTCAGATTTGGTTCGTGATTTTTCTAATGGAATTTTTAGGTCCGGGTCGGCTTGTATGTTCACAGGAATTATTTTGTTTTACCCAGATACGGTTCTTTGGAATATTTTTGTCGGGATTTTCAAATGGAATTTTTAGGTTCGGGTTGGTTTGTGTGTCCACGGAAATTGATTTGTCTTGCTCCAATCTGGTTATGGTTCTTTAGAATATTTTTGTCGGTTCAGATTTGGTTCGGGTCGGGGTGCGTGTGCACGGACATTATTTTGTCTTGCTCGGATGTGGTTGCCTGTCGACGGAAATTATTTCGTTTTGCTCAGATCAGGTTATGGTTCATTGGAATATTTTTGTCAGGTTATGATTTCCTTCGGGTTGGGTTTCAGGTTGACTTTAAATGGCAATTTTAAATCCTGGTCGTGTTGCGTGTTCTTGGAAATTAATTTATCTTGCTGGGATCCAGTTATGGATCTTTGGAATATTTTTGGCAGTTTCGGATTTTGGTTCCCTTTTTTTTCAAACAAAATTTTTAGGTTCGAGTCAGACTGCGTGTCCATGGAAATTATTTTGCCTTGCTCGGAACCAGTTATGGTTCTTTGGAATCATTTTGTTGGGTTCAGATTTGGTTAGCGTCAGATTTCAGGGGTTTTTTTGTAATGGAATTTTTAGGTTCGGGTCGGGTTGCGTGTTCACAGAAATTATTTTGTCTTGCTCGGATTGGGTTTTGGTTTTGAAGGATAGTTTTATCTAATTCAGATTTGGTTCTGGTGAAATTTCGGGTTTTTTTCTAATAGAATTTTTATGTTTGGGGTCGTGTTGCATGTCCACAGAAATTATTATTTCTTCCTCGGATCTTGTTATGGATTTTGGGGATATTTTTGTCGGATTCAGATTCGGTTCGGGTCAGATTTCAAGTTTTTTAAAAATGGAATTTTTAGATTTGGGTCAGATTGCGTATCAACAGAAATTACTTTGTCTTGCTCGGATCGGGTTATGGTTTTTTAGAATATTTTTTTCGGTTGTCATATTCCAGGTTTTCTTCAAACCAAATTTTAGGTTTGGATCAGATTACGTATCCATGGAAATTATTCTTGCTCGGATCGAGTTATGGTTTTTTAGAATATTTTTGTCATTTATCATATTTGGTTCGGATCAAATTTCGGGTTTTTTTCAAACCAAATTTTAGGTTTGGATCAGGTTGCGCATCCATGGAAATTATTTTGTCTTGCTCAGATCGGGTTATGGTTTTTTAGAATATTTTTTTCGGTTATATTTGGTTCGGGTCGAATTTCGGGTTTTTTTCAAATCAAATTTTAGGTTTGGATCAGGTTGTGCATCCATGGAAATTATTTTGTCTTGCTCGGATCGGGTTATGGTTTTGGGGATATTTTTCTCAGATTCAGATTTGGTTCCGATGAAATTTCAGGTTTTTTTTAAATGAAATTTTTGGGTTCAGATCGGGTTGAGTGTCTATCAACCTGACCCGAACATAAAAATTTTCATTGAAAACAGCCTGAAATATGACCCAAACCAAATATGATAACCGACAAAAATATTCTGAAGACCCATAACCCGATCCGAGCTAGACAAAATAATTTCTGTCGACATTCAACTGGATCCAAACCTAAAAGTTCTATTTGAAGTCGACCCGAAAACCTTCCATATACCGGGTTCGGGTCGCGTTTCGAATTGAGTTCAACTAGAACTTTGAGGTTCGAATCGGGTTGCCTCGGAAATTACTTTCTCTTGCTCAGATCGGTTATGGTTTTTGGAACACTTTTGTCTGGTTAAAATTTGGTTCGGGTCTGGTTTCACGTTGACTTCAAATGGAATTTTTAGGTTCTAGTTGTGTAGCATGTCCATAAAAATTATATTGTCTTGCTCCAATCGAATTATGGTATTTTAGGATATTTTTGTCAGTTATCATATTTCGGGTTGTTTTCAAATGAAATTTTAAGTTTGGGTTGGGGTGTGTGTCCACGGACATTATTTGTCTTGCTCGGATGCGGTTACCTGTAGACGAAAATTATTTTGTCTTTCTCAGATCGGTTATGGTTCTTTGGAATAATTTTGTTGGGTTCAGATTTGGTTTGCATCAGATTTTGGGTTTTTTTTCTAATAGAATTTTTATGTTTGGTGTCGTGTTGAGTGTCCATAGAAATTATTTTTTCTTGCTCGGATCTGGTTACGGTTTTTGGGGATATTTTTGTCGGATTCAGATTTGGTTCGGTTCAGATTTCAAGTTTTTAAAAAATGAAATTTTTAGATTCGGGTCAGGTTGTGTATCAACGGAAATTACTTTGTCTTGCTCGGATCAGGTTATGATTTTTTAGAATTTTTTTTTCGGTTATCATATTTGGTTCGGGTCATATTCCGGGTTTTCTTCAAACCAAATTTTAGGTTTGGATCAGGTTATGTATCCATGGAAATTATTCTTGCTCGGATCGGGTTATTGTTCTTTGGAATATTTTTGTCGGGTTATGATTTGATTTAGTTCGGGTCGGGTTTGAGGTTGACTTTAAATGGCATTTTTAGATCCTGGTCGTGTTGCGCATCTGCGGAAATTAATTTATCTTGCTTGGATCCGGTTATGGTTCTTGGTATATTTTTGGCAGGTTCAGATTTGATTCAAATTTTCTTTTCAAACAAAATTTTTAGGTTTGAGTCAGGCTGAGTGTCCACGGAAATTATTTTGCCCTGCTCGGATCCGGTTATGGTTCTTTGGAATAATTTTGTTGGGTTCAGGTTTGGTTCGTGTCAGATTTCGGGTTTTTTTTTCAAATTTAATTTTTAGGTTGTGATTGGGTTGCATGTCCTCAAAAATTATTTTGTCTTGATTGGATCTGTTGTAATTTATTTTTCTGGTTCGGGTCAGGTTATGGATTAATAAGCCTAAAAAATCATCCTGATTGGGAAATAAGTGGCCATTTTTCAATTAGCCTAACTGTGTCTAGGCTCTTTGCAATATGCCTGAAAAATATCAGGCTAATTAGGAAAAGAGAGATGATTCTCCAATTAACCCGACTCTTTGCAAAGAGCCTGATTTCTCAATTAGCCTACAACATATATAATACATCTAAAATGCCATATAACTTCAACAACAAACAAATCTTGATCACTGTTATCTCCAACAAAAAAACATTAACCCCTTTGGGACAAGTGTCACGTATACATGACGCACAAGCTGCTCGAAATCCTTGATTATGTCTACCAATTATTTTTGTAAATTCTACCTTATTTAATCAGGGCATTTCTGCGATTCAATTACACAAACATTTCTGCTTTGAAAAACTGGTGGTAAACAATTAAAAATTTCGTAAAGGACACTCGTCCCGAAGGAGTTAAAAATTATTACATTTTTATAAATTTTTTTAATACTTTTAAAATACTGCGGTCAGAAGTCATGCAAAAAGACAGACAGCCAAGATGACGATTATCTTGTGTAAAACTTAGCTATTCCCCAAACATTTTTTTTAGAAAGTCAAGTGATAGTAAAATCCCAGTTTAATCCGTCAGTGGGTAAAATATAATTTTTTTTTTTTCGGGAAGCGGGGGGGAGAGGGAGGGGGGTTGCAATTAGGTGCATCTCGTACTTTTTATGCACAATGGTTTACATTTTTTAAAGCATAAAAACGATAAGTTTGGAGAAAATTATAACAGTAATAAAAATGAACTTTAACCTCCATGTGAAAATATCCTTCTATATATAAAAAAAAGTTTTGATTTGGAAATGGACCAATGAACATCTGCGTAGATATTCCGGGTAGATCCACATCATATTTGAATGTTTAAGCATGGCCTTCCATCGTTAATATTAAAAAAACTGTTGCATACAAAAATATGAAAATCGGTGGTATTATAGAGAAATGTTTGATAAACACGCTGATGCAGACAGTTTTCAAGTCGAAGAAATATTTTAAGAGATATTTAATGCTAAAGTTGGACAAAATCGTTCCATTAAAAAAGTTTTATTGGAGCAAAAACTATACATGAGAATTTAGTCATTTTTAGATCATTTTATAAGTTCCCGATGTGCAGATTGCATTTACTTTTCTTATTTGACTCCTTTTTTGAGGTTTTATTTCAATTTTAATTTCAAATTTCCAGCATTTCGAGAGATATTCTTTACAAATTTTAGAAAATGTTATTAATTTAAACTGTTGCCAAGTTGTATAAACAGCGCAAACAATAATGTTTACTTCAAATTAAAAATGTATTTTACACGTGACTATTATAAACAGAAAATATAAAAAGCAGGAACTCATTGAAAATTACGTCATAAAAACTATAATTACACGTGAATTTTAAAAGAGACAGAATATTGTAAGATAATAAATTCATCATGCGTTAGAAGTCTTAAATAGGAGAATTTACGTCACATTACACTTATTATATAAAATGAACAAAAAATAATATTGCAAAACAGTTTAAATTTAAAAATTGCTCGAGACATTTATTTGATATTGTAAGATGATCATAATATTTAATTTCTAACAAAGTATTTTTACGTGAATATTAAAAAGGAAAAGAAAAGTTTGGTGAAAATTACGTCAGATTATAATTCTCAGATTCAAATTATAATTCAGTCTTCCGAAATCTTTCAAAAGCCGATCAAATTATCGTGCTGTTAGAGTCTGCGGTGTCTGAACGGGGGTTGACGAGCGTAGCTCGTAGGGGGCAGAGCCCCCTAGTAGACTAAGAAATAATTGTCATAAAATTTAAAACTGTGCACTTATTGAAAGATTTATTCAAACAATGTATTTATGGTTACATTGATGTGTACGAAAGGACTAAATGTAACATGTATGTGATAGCAACTCTATATTTACATTCTATTTGGGCTTCATTTAGGAAAGGGCAACGAAAGTTGACCCAATGAGTTACGCTACATTTTATTATTATTATTAATACAGGCGTATAAGTGACTTTCTTTGAAAATATTATAGGAAATATAGGAATTGTTTTGAAGAAAAAATAGGAATATTTATTTATATGTAAATACACCTATACATGTTTTAATACACTTACATATGTAACATCAGAGATGTAAACATTGGACTATCAAGATAAAACTATTTAAACTTCACTCCGGACTATTTTAAGAATTTTTTACTCTCTTCAGGATTAATATATTAGCGTTTCAGTAGTTGCATGCAATTTTTCTTTATTAAACTATATTTTTAAATATTTTTTATAATTATTTTCTGAATCATACCCTTTGTATCATTTGCGTATATCAATATAAACATAATTGAAATAAAGGTTACTTATTTACTTTTTTTTTTAAAGTATAAATGATTTTTTTGTAATAAATTTATATAAAATGAATTACATTTGTTTTATCCCTAGAGAGCAAAAGTTCGCGATCAATAAAATTGTGTGAAATTATGTGACCGATTGACTAATTATGTGATTTTTTTTCTCTTGCAACGGATTGGCAAAAGATTTTTATCAATGACCAATCGAGAAATTTCATAATTTTTTGCCGCAACTGAGTAAAGAAATTTACAATTTTTTGCCGCAAATTGACAAACTTCTTGATTTTTTTTTTTTTTTTTTTTTTTTTGTCAACAACCAACAGATGAAATCTAAGTTTTTTATTTTAATGACCAATTGATGTTCTTCTGAGATACATTGAGGAAATTAGCGATTTTTTTCCTGCACCTTTTTTGCAACCAACTGATGTCGAATTTTTTAAAGCGACAAACTGACAAATTAGAGATTTTTTCCATGACTGATTGTTGAAATCCAGGACTTCTTTTTTTATTGGCAATGACTGCCGAAAATTATGATATCAAAGAACGACTGACTCATGAAATCACCAATGTTTGGCTGCGACTGATTGAAGAAATTCAGGATTCTGTTTGCCACAACTGATTGATGAAATCTCAGATTTTTTTTTTTTTTTTTACAGCGTGTGAAAGCCAAAATTTATGATTTTTTATCAAAAATGACCAACAAATTTTATTATGCATTTCAATGGCCAATTGACGAAATCAGCTATTTTTTTTTATACGACTGACGGGTGACATCTACGATTGTTTTACCACGAGTGACTACCGAAAATTAAGATTTTTATCAACAAATGATCCACACATTTTATAATATATTTCAACGACCAACAGACAAAATCAGTGAATTTTTGCTGCAACTGATTGAAGAAATCTGAATTTTTACCGCAATTGAATATTACAAAATTTCTTGTTGAGAGTGAATTCCGAAATTTATGATTTTTATAACTGACCAATCGACAAATTTTGAGATACATTGCAGCAACAAATTGACTAAGTCAGAGAACTTTTAACGTGACTTATGGAAGAAATTTACTATTTTTTATTCCACACTTGATAGAAATAAGTTTGATTTTTATCAGCAACATATTAAAAAAACATTACAATTTTTTCAATGATCGATTGACAAAATCCACATTTTTTTTTTAACAACAGTTTGGCAAAATTTAAAATTAGATTTCTTCTGGGATCCATTGATGAAGAGCACGATTTTTTTTTCTTCAACCGATTGACGAAATTATTTTTACAATCAAACGATGAAATTTTAGTACTGGAACAAAACCTAAGAAATGATTTTTTTTTTTTTTTTTTTTTCGTATAGAATTGTTGAAATTCGTGATTTTAAAAAAAAATTGCAGAATTCGGCAAAATTTTAAAAATATTTTCATGGAAAAATCACACCTGGATTGCTGAACTCGACTTTAAAAAATAATTGCGAGGGTGGAGGGCTGAAAAATATAGGAAAAATAGGAGCGCTGCTAGGCCTGCTAATATAAAAAAAAATCTAATGCATTATTAATAAAAATTATACTTACCATAACAAATACATACTTTTGTCAAAACTTTCACCCTGCTGTTGCTGGCAAACAGAATTTTGCTTTTTATTTATTAGTGTACATTTCTTCAATAGTCGAAAAACTATTGCTTGCGTGTACGATTCAAATGGACCAATACACAGCAGGCAATATTTATTCAACTGTGCTAATGGAAACAATTCTGTGCAGCATGAGATAAGACTTTCTGAGAATGGCACCTGAAGTAGCACCAGTGCTGTAGGTTGGCGTGCAAAGCCTCTCACTTTTAGATGAACAGACGGAAGACTTGCCTTCTGTCTATGTTGTATCTCATCAAATGGAAATGGCACACCTTTCACTCGGTACCTTCAGGTACTGGTTAGACTTCAATCATCCAGGTGGCATCTCAACAAAATCGGCTGTAGAAAAAGAAAAGATTTCAGATTTTAAAAGTTGGTTGAAGTCAAAATTTAATTAAGAAATATTTATAAAATTTTCGGTTTGATAACAATATTCAAATACACTTAATATGAAATAGATGATAATTTCAGGATATCTCTAAAGTATTATTCACAAAATTTAAATTTCATAAAAATATTTTTACATTTTGCATTATCATTTCAAAATGTCTCAACTCAAAACTTTTTTTTTTTTTAATACCAAAGAGTAAATTACAATTTTTTTTCAAAATCTGTTATTAAAATTATACTTTAATGCAGAGGTTCCCAAAAGTGTGGAGCCCTTGGGGCTCCGTGTGAACTTTCCAGGGGCTCCTCTGCGTTTTAGGAAAAATAAGGAAAATTTGAACGAAAAGATACATTTAAAGGAAGTTTTATTTCTTTTCTTTTTTGTTCCAAAAATGTAAACAGATTGGTTTTTTTTTTACAAAAATATTTATACATTGATCTTAAGCTATCAACTTTTTTAATAAACTAAATTCTCTTTTCTTTTTAAAATTTCTGGTGCAAATATTAATATCTACTAGCACCCTACTCTGTGTTTACGTTTTCCGATCAAAAAATGTGATAAAAGGAAAACAAATTGTAGATTGAATATAAGAAAGCAAGAAATTGTATTCTGAATGAAGATTTGGATATTTTAATTTCTCAACTCCTCCTCTCAGTGTGACTTGACATGTAGTGTTATCCAATAACTCCACATTTCATGCTCAGCTGCGTCATCATTTCGAAATAAACCATTCCGATTTGAAAGATAAATGCCTCAGTTTTTTTTTTATATGAAGGGCAAAGTATTGTATATATGCTTCGAAAGAAACACACCACTTGTTAAAACAAGTATGAAATGTCCTGCAAAATAGGCAATAAGTTATATTTCTATCACTAATTTAAATTTTTCCTTTTGTCCTGTTTAATCACTGTGATTAATTACGAGAAAAATAATGTTTGAAAATTAGTGATGGAAGTTTGCCTGCTTTGACTCCGTCGCTCCCGTTAAGTGGGCGCTCATGATGGCACATACCTGAGATCCAATGCGCCTACCTAATAGTTTAACGCATCGCTTGAGTTCGTGAAGATTATATAATTGCAAAGACACTTAATAAACCTTGTAAAATTGATATTGTAAAGAATTTGCTTTATGAAAAAGTTCTCAATTTAGTGTTCAGTATTCCCTTGTCAAATAACATCACTTCTTTTTTTAATTAACTATATGACTGTTGACATAAAAGAACACTTAACAGCCTCTTCAGATCTACTAAATTTTCACTACAAATGCATGAATCTACTGACGTCACTGGATTAGCAGCTTTATTAGCATATTTTAGTTACATATACTAATATCCTGTTCACACCAGGGTAGTTAAGAGCTTTAAATTACTTTTTTGAAACGGGCATCCACAACAAGACTAGATTTCTCTATCACTAGTGTTTGAGAACATTAACTCAATTAAAATTAAGTGCCCTACTATCGCTAGTCTGAAAGAGGTTTCAAAAAGCTATCAGCATCACATTTTTTGTAGATCACTACAAACCAAAACACTAATGGATGAAATATTTTTGGATGAATACATATTAAAACATGTATGAACATGAATGCACTAATGAGGCGAAAGCAATGATGGGTCACAATGCTAGAGTCATTGCAAAAGTTGGACAAATGGCAAAGCACTATAGCACCATCTATTGCTCTCTTCATGCTAGATACATGCTATCCCGGAGAAAATGTCTTCTGAACTTATGAAAAGGTTGAAAAACACCCTTAAAATAATAAACTATATAAAATCACGAACTCTTAAAAGCAAACTTTTTATGCTTATGCGTGAAGCTATTGTAAGCCAGCATCCATCCCTCCTACTGCATACCGAAGTAAGATGGTATTGTCGAGGAATAGCATTTCCATGCTTGTTGAAACTGCTGAGGTGATATTAGAAGAACTGTAACTCTAAACTGCAAAACTTTTAATCAATGAAGATTGTGAATGCGAATTGCATATTTGTCTGATATGTTTAGCAAAATGAAATAAATGTATCTATCATTGCAATGATAATCTGTCACGATTATCAATACATTTATCAAATGTGTCGTCTTTTTAGATGAAACCTATATTGACCTGATTCTGAGCGAAACGATGATATCTATTATATCCCTCTTGTTAAGAAGGAATGCAAACAACACCAGCTAAAAAAATACAAATAAATATTCAGGGACATCCTACATTTTTGAAAAATTTATTTAAGCAACATTTTTCAACAGCTGAATAGAAAAGGCTTTGGACGACTCTAAATGTGTACTGAATATGTTCAGTGATGTAAAAAAGACACCCAGCTTAACCAGGGAGGAGGCGTGCCGGGCCTGATAGACCCGGACTGCATATGGTTTTTACAATTGTCACCACTATTTTTTAAAGTAATCTTCAAGCGAATTTATCACAGAACTTGTAGCAATTGTCTCCAACTAAATAAGGTGACGATTATTTGTATTTATTGGTGGTAAATTAAAAACCATTACCCTGGTTATTCGCGCATTTTACCGGTTAAGTTCAGTGAAACACGAAGTCCTCATTAATTTGATATCTTATAGGAAGTTAAGACCGAATATACAACAACCAGTTATTCAGTGATACCAAATGAAAATATTTCGATTCAAAACAGATGTGTTTTATAAAGCAACTAATATATAAATCAAAGAGAAATAAGTTACGTAGAAAAGTAAAAAAAATTAAATAAAAGTTCTGGTCTAAAAGATTTTCATAAAACGTGAGTAAAATTATTGGTACATTTAGTGTTAAAGATCTTACTTTAAAACCAAAACGAAATACAGAAGTCTTTTAAATGCAGATAACCAAATATTCGCCTGCCACTACTATCAAAGAAGCCGAATTCAGACATTTGTGCAAAACAATCCAATCAAATCACATTAAAAGCTTATGCATTATTGTTCGTCACTCTAATAATGTAAAATGTTACAATTTTCAGAGTTTTGGAAATTTTTTAAGTATATAAACTTTTGACATTTCGATGTGTGTTGAAGGTAATTGAAAATAAATTAGGCTTTCCGGTAACAGTTCCAAAATATACTTTTATAGATTACTATTCATTCGCATTTCCTGTGCTCGGTAGCAATGCACTTACAAAACCTTTCCTTGTAACATAGGACACGGTAGGCTTCAGGTGCTCCGCCATAGAAATTCATTCTAAAAAGTGCTCTGCGAGTCAAAAAGTATGGGAACCACTGCTTTAATGGATACATTACAGTGGGTTTGTTTTTTCATACAGATAGTGATGATTCTACTATCTGCGACATTTTTATACTAATCAACATCAATTTTAACCTAGCTGTCAGACATTATCCAGGGGTTGTAAAAAATCCAGCCCGGGCGAGCAGCTGGGTGGGTACCCGGGCAGCTACCCACTACAACCCTTATGGTTGTAAAAAAAAAAACCCAGCTCGAGTGGGTAGCTGGGCGGGTACCCACTACAACCCTGCATTATCCCGTGAACATAAGTTTGCAAAATTATCAGCAGAATTTACACCAATTTTGTTAGAATTGTTACTTTTTCCATTTATCTGGATATAACAATCTTATAACTATATTTATAATACAAAAAGAATTTTTTTACCTAAATAAGATGCAGAAATAATGTCTAAGGCGAAATCTACCAGATCGGAGAAATAAAATTTGATTTTGAATTTTCCACATTTGTTCCAACCCTTTCTTTTTTTTTTACTTTGAATAACAGATCCACCGGGTTGCTTTTATGGATTTTGAAAACTTCCGTTGAACTGTTTCCACTTTGAATTTAATTTTTAAGATGTAGCATATAGTTTGTTTTCCTGCTGACTTATATTTTAGAAAATTTTAATCCTGATGATGGTTTTGAAGATTAAACCAAAACGTTAAAATTTATTTTATTCATGTGTTTATTTTATATCAACTTTTAATTTATGAATAAAATGTACATTGGATAGCAACTCCTATTTCGTTTAGTATAGAAAGAGGTTTTGTAGACTAATCCTTCTGTGGGACTTTTAAATCAATCATTCCTCATTAGATAAAATCTGCTGTCTACATAAAAGACCCCCCCACCATCACCAAAAAATAAATAAATAAAAGTATTCCACTTGATAAGTGAAAATATGTACACAAATTTTGATAGAAATTTAGATTTCAGTAAACATATTATATTACACTATAAAATAGATCGAAAAGATTTCAGGAATAGGTTTCAAAACCCGCCTTATCCAGAAAATCGAATTTTGGAAATCGCAAAAAACCTCTGACTGCATCCATTGGTTTTTATTATAAGCCAAGCTTTTACAATGCAGAGATGCACGATAAAACTAGATTTTTTGCAGATTGTGTGTTTTTTTTTGACACAGGTTCACCAATAGAATAGATTTATACAGAAAACTGATTTTTTAAATTTTGAATAAGGCGACTTTTGAAACTCATGTCCTCATTTTGACAATGCATTCTTTGTTTCCAGACCTTTCAATCTTATATCAATCATAAGCAGTTTTATTTTAAAATGAATTCTAACCATATAGATTGTTAAATTAGACAGAACATTAGAAATTTCTAAGAATAAAGAATGCAACATATACAAATAGAAATATTCAGGGTTGGTAAAAAACCAGGTTTTTTTGGTTTAAACCGGGTTTTTTTTTTAAATAAGTTTTCCTATTACATATACATTCATATTTATTGATAAAAATAAACATCGTTGGATATATAAGTAATATAACTTCATTTAAAAATAATTTAAATTAAATAATTACAATCAATTATGTAGAAAATTGAAATTATTTAATATTTAAACATTTTTAGTAAAAGCTGTCTTATGTTCCATGAATAAAATGCTCTACATAGAGAAACATTGATAACTTGAAAATCTTAATAAACAATTTTTTGATTACTAGTACTAGAAATAAATATATGGTGTAGTTTCATAAATATAATATACTTTCCCATGGCTATTCAAAATAATTTCTTTGAAATATTTGCAATCTGAGATATCTGATTTTTCTGTTCGAACACTACATGGACAATTATTATCTTTTATTGAAAGTAAAGCTTTTTATAAAGAATTCCTGGAATGATTTGAATTTAGCAGTAAAGTCCTTACACGTTTCAAGAAGTTATTGTGTATTGTCATTTGACACTTCTCTTAAACTGTCACTAAAAAGGTGACAGTAAAATAAACAGAAATACCTATTTACCAGCTTTTTAGACGACTGAAAACATTGATTTTAAAATGGAAAGTAGATTTATAAAAGTTTTCATCCATTAAAACATTTAAACTGATCTTAAAATGGAAAGTAGATTTATAAAAGTTTTCATCCACTAAAACATTTAAACAGCCATCAGACTTAATACACCGGCTTTTATTCTAAGCTATGTTATAATATGTATTACTTTTAAATGTCTAAACTAAAAATTAATATATCTTTTTAGGCATTTTTATGAGACACTTCTATTATGTCTCAAGCGAACCTTAAGCTCGATTTCCCCCCATTTTTTTTTGTCGGATGTAAATAGTGGATTTGATTATGCAATAGACGATTTAAATATATCTTATTGCATGTTTTAGTTAAAAGTAAACAGGTGCTTCGCTAGCACCCAATTTTGTCACAACAATGTCCTCTTATTTGACTTCATATCTTGAGTTTCTTTTTTATTTTTAAGGCTGTTCTTAAATCCGAAAGGGCAACTTTATGACATAAGTTTTAATTTATTTTTGTTCGGAAATGCATGAAACTAGCAGATGCTGTTGTTCAGAAACTATGTAATCGAACGATGTTTTCTGTTTTTTTTTTGCAAATGCAATAGATCTTTCAGAAAATGTTGTCAAAGTGGGCGTTTTGAACCGAATTTCCGCACGAAAAAAGAATAACCACTCAAGGAAGATTAAAAACATCTTTGTCACATGATCAAAATTGCTTATAAATCAATAGGTAATTTATCAAAAATGGAAAACACAGTTCGATTCCAAATAGCTCCCATAGTCAGGCCTTCCAATTTTATATCTTTCTGTAAAAAAAGGAATTTGTACATCTGTCGCACAAGCGTTTTGTGCTTGTTGAGTAGAACAGTTGAGAGCAGCCCTAAAAGATAATCTCCCCAATCAAGAAAATTTTCTTTTACAGCTTGACTTAAATCTTAAAGGTCATTTTATGTTATTTATAAATAATCTGCGTTTTCTCAAAGGAAAATATTTTATTCAAAATATTGAATATTTTTAATCTATTTTATCTTTGCTAAATTCACCTGTTTTATATTTTCTCTTTAGAGCTTCAAATATGTTCATCAACACATGCAATTTGCATTCTACATGCATACAAAATTACAAATGTAACCCAGACTCACTATGTCTCACGGTGACAGCTGGGATAAGACTTAAAAGTAGAAATTATTTATATCCAATAATTTCAAAAACTTAAATTACAAAAATGAGAAAATATTATATTAGATTTTTTCTAAAAACATTTGGTAAACTAATTGATTTAAACCGTGCCAACCCTAATGGTAACAGATTAAAATCATAATGCAAAACCCCAATCCCAATGTAGAAAGGCAAGAAAAAGAAAGGCTTACTAAACCCAATAGCCATACCCCATACAGCAAAGAAAACTCACAGCCAATCATTCATTAGCATACAAAACAAAGAGTAACCAATGGAGAGAAATACTTATGATTATGTCATCATTGAGGCATAATGCAATCCTTAGTAAATCTTAACTAATCAAGCAATCTAAGTAGTAAAAATATATTTTTAGCTCAAATCTGCCATTTTGGCTATTTTTAAAAATAAACGGCTTTAAAAAAAAAGAAGAAAGAAAACTAACTGCATGTTTTTTTCTTCCCAGCTAATTTTAGAAAAATTAGTTAGTCTGCCATCTAGATTTAAAGCTTATAAGAAAAGTTTGATTAAAAATGTTTGTTACTTTACAAATTTATTAATTCATCATTTTTCTAAAGCTTCACTTGTAGCTTCTGCATAACTTAGATTTTGCATTTTTCAATAATGTGTAAAGTAAATGAAAACATTAGGGGAAAAGAGAAAAAAAACAGCATGGTTTAAAAAAAAAAACATTTGGTTTAAACCAAACAACCCTGGTCACACTGTATGTTATTATTATAATACCTAATCTGTATAAGTGGAGATCATGTTTTGATATTTGATGCAGAGGTTATTTTTTTTTTTTTTATTATTAATTGGAATGGGTGAGGGGAAGTATATTAATAAAATAAAAATTATGAAGGCACTAAAAATTATTGCAGTATAATGTTATCACTCAATTTAATTTAGCATGAACACAAACAGAGCAACAAAAACAAAATACACACCATCTAATTACAGGGGAAAAAAATAGACTACTTATCAATAATACAGTAATGTGACAGCCATGCTACATTTACAAATAGCAGATCTTGCTTCACGTATTATTATTGCGTATTTGAATAGTTCAATTTCATACTCAATATTTTCCTTCCAATCTTCCCAAAACTGTATGCTCTTTCATGGCATTTGTTTGGAGGCAAAGAGCTGAAATATCGAGTTGTTTCTCTAATTTTGTTCTCAAGCTGTTTCTCAAATGAAATTTGACATAATGTTAGTGTAAGAGATTACACAGAAAAAATTCATATCACATCCAGAAGAACACATAGAAATAATTTTATTTAAAGCAGTAAAAAAAAAGGGGGGGAGGGTAAAGCCCATAAACCAAATAATGCAACAGGTATGTTAAAATTTAATTGACTTTGTTATTTGCAACTCTGTCTATAAATCACTGACAGCTCCTAGTATGTGTTATTCAAATATGTTTTCATTATTAAGAAATTGTTATTTATGAAATTATAACAAAATGACTTTAAATTTGTTAGATAAAAATTTTTATAATGTGCAGTTTATAATTAAAATGCTTCAATGTATAAAAGCCAATTTTGCTCCCTCACCATAAACCCCCCTTAAAACCAATAAAAGCTATTGGGGTGTGTTTTTCAAATTTTAGCCAAATTCTGATCTGAGATGAATGACTGTTACAATCCCCCCCCCCCCCCTTTGCCCCCAACTACCACTACACACACACAACGTGTGTTTTCCAGATGCACCCTTGTGTGCTAACAACATAAACATACTTTTAGTTACACTATGTTTAAAATTTATTGAAGCAAAACAGAAGCAGTTTAGAATCAAAGAATGCAGCGATGGATTTTGTCGTTTATTTACCATGATGAGATAAGGAAAGAAAAAGTATATAAAAAATATTTTCAGTATTTCCTTTTAGGTTTTAGATTATAATCAAATTATGAATGGTGAAGGATTGAATAGTGTATGAGTGACGATGTCATCTTTGACAATTGCTGAAATTCTTGATTTTTTTAAAAATCCGTTGCCATCTAGAAAAATTAATACAAAAACTTGTAATTTTTATTAATCTGAAAACAGCAAAAGAGCAGAAAAACACAAATTTTATGCATGTTGTACATAATTATAATTGTACAGAAAAGTGAACTTTCAGTTTATAACTTATGAAGAAATAAGGTGTACAACTTAGAATATTATCCAAATGAAATATATATTTTTAAAAAAACTGTTTGCAATTAAATTTGTTTAATAAAGAGAATAAAACCTTCACTTGAGGAAATTTCTTTATACAGAAAAATCCTTATAACTGTAGAATTGTTTTTAAAAAGTGGGTAGTTTTAGGGCTGATAAACCATTTATGGGATTTTGACAAGGTATAACATGGTTTTAAGAATACTCGTAAACATTCAATGTAAATCGGAGAAAAGAAAATTAAGCACTTTCTGTCAGTATCATAAATTCTGTACAAAATAAAATATATTTTCAATTTATTGCAAAATGCCAGGTATCATTAGATTCTGAATTGTCTTCAGAAGTTGAATTCCATTTTAAAAATAGGGGTCATCTATACATTAAAACTATATTATTGTCAAATTTGATATACAGAAATAGGCCACTGGTATGACTTTCAATTGGAGATTAAACTGTCACATGGTCAAAAACTAGCCAACTCTGGAGAAAAGGTTACAACAAAAAAATTACCTTAGATTGCATTGTAATATAGGCATTTAGAAATTTGACTTTTGACATACAATGACAATTAAAACTAGAGAAACGTGGGGGGTGGGGGGATTACACTACATTGCATTCATTCAAAGATTAATAGCTTTTTGACATAATGCAAATATGCTTTTGACATTGAGAATAAAGTTTAAACCGGGGAGTAAAGAGAAACTGTCACACTGCAAAAAATCTGTGAATTTTAATGAAAGGTCCAAATAATTACACTAGATTGCGTTCAAAGATAGAATCCATGGATAAGCAATGAAAATGCGAAAGTATTATACATATAACAGTATTATGAAATTATACTAGTAATTGAAGTAACAAACAAAATTAAGCTGCACAGCAAATAAGTAATGGACATGTTTTACAAAAGAAAGAAAATAAATTACCTCGATACGATTTGAACTTCTAATCGAAATTAATTCAACGTGCCCGATAATTCTTCATCAAGAATACAATCTAAATTCAAATCTCGCAGTACAGACGAGACGAAGTTCACCGGCGAAAACACACACTTCTAAATTTCCTTCGTTTCGACCAGCGATTGAAAGTAACCCTACCGTTTCTAGCCAAAGCCGGCGCAAGACTTTTTCGCCAAAGGGGTCCAAACGAGGGAAGTTTCGAAATTCGCCCTCCAGCCTCCTTCTGCCTGCATACACCAATATCTCAGCATAAAAACGAATCGGTATTTGCATCTGAAAAACTGGTGTTGTTGAGCAAGATTGTTGTTGTTGTTCCTGTTTATTACAAACACATTTCCTTTCATTTCGTTTTAGAAAGCTTCTTTTTTCTTTTGTTATTTAAAATATACTATTTGCATTCTTGGTATGTATTTTAGCTAAAATTTCCCGAAAAGTTCAAATTCACAAAAGTTGTCGCTCTATTTTTAATACTGTCAAAAATAATAAATATTATATTGTGAATTATAAACCTCATATAAAAAAAAATATCTTTAACTTCCCCCAAGTGTGTGAAGTCTTTGAAATGTCAACAGGCTCCGGAGTTACTTAATGAGTCTTTTGTGTGTGACATGGGTCTTCCAGTAAAAGAAGAAGCTAAAAACACGCCCTGATCGCAATATATCACTTAGACCAATGTCAGACGGGCGTCTTTTTTGCTGCTTTTTTGCTTAAGTATTATCCATTCACAATGCTGACATTTGTCTAAAACTTGACAATAAAACAAATTTGTTTCAACTCTGATTGGATGCAAAATTTGCACAATGTACCGCCTTCTCCTGTCGGCCATAGTTTGAAATAATTTTCTAAAACATGAAATCTGTAAAATCTTTTTTGAGGACAGGCCCTTTAAGCACAATCTACTCAAATGTAAAATATTTTTCTTCCTATTATAATTAGAAAATGGCATCAATAAAGATATAATCAATGGAGCACGGACACATGTTTGCAAATAAACTGCCATTTTCACTGTATGGGTTGGTAGAAACTTCGCTGTTCTTCGTTTATTGTCATTTAAGTCTACAGTAATCCTCCCGATATGTCTTTTTTTATGCGAACGCGATTATTTTCAGAAAAATATAGTTCTGCCTGACTATTTTAAGTCTTAATCTGACGCTTTCCTCCCCCTTCCCCGAACATGGAAAATACAGTAGCGCTCAAAAGTATTTTGACAAAGACAGTAATTGACTTAATTAAAAACAATAACAAAATACAAAAAATCAATCCCTTATTTTATTTAATCGTACGCAATGTTTTACAGAATTTTAGTAAATTAACTGTCATTTGATGGAAAATAACGCGAAACCGAAGAAAAATCAGAAAAATGATAAATCAAAAGTATTTTGACATAAAAATAAAAAATTGATTTTAGCACGATTATTATCAAATATAGTTATGAGTCGGTCAATATTTTCTAGCATATCCTCTGACCTTTGTGACAGCTTCAGAACGCGTCGACATTAAGTCGACTAATTCTTGTACTCGATCTAAAAGAATTCTATCCCAATCGTTTTTAAGAACTTACAGAAGCTAAGAAGCTACTCTAAATTAAGAGTTTTTTCAGAAGCTACTGTAATTTAAAACTTTTAAATCTTTTTTTATTTCTATAGCATAAAAACTTTACCCTATTTGTTACTTTCTAATCATAATAAATCAGTAATCAATCATGTAAATTTCTTCCCTTCTGTCAAGTTTACATTTCCCCCTTTCGCAATCCCCCTATCGTACAGAGTCTGATATATATTTAAAAATCATTATTTAAAAAAATCTGTCCTATTTGTTTCTCACTCATAACAATAAATAAATCATAATATAAATTACTCCCACCACCGACCTCATAAATTTACGATTCCCACCGCCCACACCAGCATACAAAGAAGTTTAAAATATTTAAAAAATTTTACTTTTATATAATAAAATCTTCTGACCAACTTGTTGCTTTCCAGTGACAATAAATAATTAATCATATAAATTATCTTTCTATCGCCGAAATTTCTGCTCCCACCATCCAGCATGCTAATTCTTTTAAAAAATAATCTGCATAATTCTTTGCTCATTAATAAAAATAAATATATAATCATCTAAATTACCCCATACCTCCAAAATTTACGCTCCCCTCAGCTACAAATGCTTTAAAAATATTTTTAAATCTGTATTTTTATGTAAAATACATTTTCTATTCTATTTATTGCTCTCTAGTGGCAATAAATATTCAGCCATATAAAGTAGCCTCTATCCCCCCTCTTTGCCCCTTTCAGCATTGAGGGTTTCAAATACTTAAAAAACATTGCTACATTCATATCTCACTAATAACAATAAGTAAATAATCATCTAAATTACCTTAACATCCCCTAATTTACGCTTCTACCGCCTTTGCCCCCTCCTCCACAACATACAAAAAAGTTTAAAATATTTGTTATTTGTATTTTTATGTAAAAAAGTCCTCTGCCCTATTTGTTGCTCTTTAGTGATAATAAATAAATAATCAGTCATATAAATTATACCTCTTCCCCCCCCCCTCCCGCATACAAAATTTAAAATTTCAAAACTTTTTATTTAAAAGAAAAACTGCCGTATTAGTTGCTGTTTAATAACAATAATAAATAATCAGTCATCTGAAATATCCCCTCTCCTCAAACATTCTGCGCTCTCCCTGTCTATTCTGCCATTCTACACCGTATAAAATACTAAATCCTCTAATTTTTAAAAAACTCGGAAAAGCACAGGGGGAAAAAAAGTACACTGATACAGGGCGCAAAATTTCCACTCGCCAGCTCGCCATTGGCGAGCAAATATTTAAGGTTGGCGAGTCAGTTTCATCTTTTAAAATGTTGTGTTTCAAATCAAACTATATATGCTCAGGATATCGTTCACTGCTCAGAATGCCGTTTACTGCCATATACATTCACTGCCTTGCACACCGTTTGCAGTTAGCTATTGGAAGCATGTGACGAAGTTGAGTATCTTAAACATTTGAATCAGAAGTTAGGAATATTTTAAAATTTTACCATGCCTCTGCTAAAAGACTTCATATGTTAAAAGAAACAGCAGAAATTCTAGGAGAAGAAATTCTTAAACAGAGTGATATTCACACTATTAGGTGGTTATCCAGCAAAGGAAGTGCTGTAAAAGCTCTCTTGAAATCTTAGAATACTATTGTAAGCCATCTTAACCCTCTGTCTACCAGAAGGGTCCAATGGACCCGACATGTACATTCAAAATATTTATTCAAACCAGAAATTTCTTCAAAACAAACTAAATGTATAAATCAGACAATAATAAGTTAAATAAACAAATTAAATAGTTTTAAGTAAAAATTCTGGTGTAGAATGTTTTTATAAAACTTGAGTAAAATTTCCGGTAGTTCTAGGGTTAAACAGCTAGGTGGCCCATGGAAAAGACAATGATAGTGCTAAAGCTAAGTGTTTGCTGAAAAGTTCGGAGGATTATAAATTTAAAGTTCTGTACTTTCTCTTGAATTTCTTCAGGAAATTGAACCCTTTAAGTGTTACAAAACAAGGAAATTGAACAGTGTATCCCAGTATTGACAGATCTCGAATCCAGTGTTGGACCAAGCGAACAGGAGTTTTGGGACAAACTATCCATCTCAGAGATAATCAAGGATGTGCAGCTGATAAATATTAAAAATGGGGACTAAGATTTTCAGACTTTAAGAGGGAAATTAATTCAACATGCAAAGATATACATCACAGAAAGACTGCAATCTATGTCAACAGATGTGTAAAACTTTCTGCATGTTTTAGGTAGCTTTCTTTACAAAAAAGCTACCTATTGCAGCCGTTCGGAGGAAAGCGATTTCAAAAAATTTTGGTATATTTTCATCGATCATGACCCCCAGACCCCGAAACCACCCTCCGTTCAAAATTGATATATATATATATATATATATATATATATATATATATATATATATATATATATATATATATATATCTGACCTATGTCACACTGTAACTCCCGTAATTATGAACCGATTTCGATGTAATTCGGTGTGTACATAGTACATAGCAATGTCTCGACCGAGTTCGTTGGCCAGCTTCATCCGCCGTTTTGTTTCAAAATGGCGGCCATTTAAAATTTTTCAAAAAATTTAAAACTTGAAATGTGGTACCAAAAAATTAAAAATGGAAAAATATTTTTTTCTTATGTATTTGACATTTATACAAAGATTCCGGAGCAGTTTTTGTTTCGTCTATATCTTAAAAAATGGCTGAGTTATAGCCTTTTGAATTTCTAGCGTGGCTGACATTTTGAAACGTCCTGAATTTTCTCACGCGATAAAAGGCGTATTTATGAACCGATTTGGATGTAATTCGGTGTGTACATAGTACATACCAATCTCTCGACCGAGTTCGTTGGCCAGCTTCATCCGCCATTTTGTTTCAAAATGGCGGCCATTTAAATTTTTTTTTAAATTTTAAAATTTGAAATGTGGTACCAAAAAATTGAAAATGGAAAAATATTTTTTTCTTATGTATTTGACCTTTATACAAAGATTTCGGAGCAGTTTTTGTTTCGTCTATATCTTAAAAATGGCTGAGTTATAGCATTTTGAATTTCTAGCGTGGCTGACATTTTGAAACGTCCTGAATTTTGTCACGCGATAAAAGGCGTATTTATGAACCGATTTGGATGTAACTTCGTTTATACATAGTACAGACCAATGTCTCAACCGGGTTCGTTGGCCAGCTTCACCCGCCATCTTGTTTAAAAATGACGGCCATTTAAATTTTTAAGAAAAATTTAAATTTGAAATGTGGTACCAAAAATTGAAAATTGAAAAAATATTTTCTTCTTATGTGTTTGACCTTGATAAAAAGATTCGGGAGCAGTTTTTGTTTCGTCTATATCTTAAAAATGGCTGAGTTATAGCATTTTGAATTTCTAGCGTGGCTGACATTTTGAAACGTCCTGATTTTTCTCACGTAATAACAGGCGTATTTATGAACCGACTTGGATGTACCTTGGTGTGTACATAGTACATACAAATAGCTCGACCGAGTTTTTTAAATAAGGATTATGAAAGCTACCTCTTCCTCCCGGCACTGGCCGGAAGGACTTTTTGACACTTGGGTTGGCGTACCAAAGAAAAAATTCTTGAATTTGGGATAGAAGATATAAAGAAGATCTTCACGTTTTTGAACCCAAGTCTCTTTAATGAAAAAGTGGATATTGTATTGGCAGAGTTGCCAGAATTCAAGTTTATGTCCCCTTCACTAACACTGAAAGATATGCTGAAGAAGTTTTACAGTGAAAAGTGTTCAGCAAGATTCCCCAATTTGCTCCAGTTTCTAACATTTTGTGCTGTTCTACCAGTGAGCACAGCTTCGTGTGAGAGAGGCTTCAGCAGTCACAAACGACTCAAAACTGCATACCGGAACTCTTTGAAGACTGATATGATTGCTCAGACTTTCTATTAATGGACCCACCCTGGCACAGTTTGACCTTACAGCTGCGATTGACAAGTGGTATTTCAGTGCAGAAAGTCAGCGCTGCACAAGCATGAAGTGCTAAAAGTACAGGAACTTTTTCTTTCATGGCTTTTTAGTGGTATGTGACAATTTCTGAAACCATTGAAACCTAATGGCAAGCTTATTTTGAGTTAATATATTTTTTGTGCAGTAAATATGTTTTGATTTTAGATTTCTACATTCTTTTATGATTTTCGTCACCAGGAAGTTCTTCATACAACATCTGTTAATATTTTAAGAGCTGTTGGTATTTAACAGACAATTCTTTTTAACAATAGTTGCATGCATTTCCACCCCTCAGAATAGATAATGATCTTCACCCTTACCTCTACCTTCCTGAAACGGCCCCCTAAGGTCACATTCTGCTTTTCATTCTGCTAGCTGCTTTTGTTATTTTTTTTATTTTTTTTTTTAATCATTTCATTGGGAAAGCGGTCTGTCAGACCGCTCACAGTAGTTGTGATTCCGTTTTTGTCCGAGAAGGAACTTTTTATTTTGTGGATAATTTTATACTTTTTTCATGATATTATTGGAAAAATGGAATTTAATTATTCGAGAAAACGTCCGGTGTAACTCAAACAAATTGAAATTGGGGGGCCTGTAAAAAATCTGTTCGATATAGAATATTCAGATTCTGGGAAAATGATCACGATTCGCATTCGGAATTATCACTGGATGATGAAGAAAATATTTCAAGTAACTCAGAGTATTTTTGAGGGAAAAATAATTTTATATGGACTACAAAAAAACAAATCGTGTTATTCGAACTCCGAAACATAATATTGTGGTGCTGCTGTCGAATTTAAAAGGTCCTGCAAAAACTGGGCATAAAGCAGAACCAGAAGAAACTTGGAATTTACTATTTGTTAAAAACTTTATAGAAATTATACTTAAATGGACTAATGTAAAAATTAAAGAATGTAAATTGCTTTATTCTGATTATACGAGACACGAACTTACTTATACAGATGATATTGAAATAAAAGCATTTCTGGGATTATCATTGTACTCAGCAGTTTTCAAATCAAATCGAGAGTCTCCCTTCAATGTTCGAAAATGCAAGACATTGGCTGCAACTGAACGTTTTGTACTGTGTAGTAAAAAAAATTATTTTTATTTCTACGATTATATATAATTTCACATGTATTAAACTCCATTTAAAAAAGTATGTAGATATGTATGTAATCTTTAATTTACAAACGTTTTTTTATTTATGAAACGACATTTTTTATGCAAATAAAATCTAGTTTTTACTATTTAACTATACTTTTATTAGATATCCATATATTTTTTACAAAAAAATACATTTTTATTCAACGATTGAGATGAGTTTATAATTACACATTTCTTTTCCTCGCTGTCCTGCAGTTAATCACTTTTACATACTATTCCCATATGACAAGGTACCAGTCTTTAATCTTCAAAAATAAACTTCAAGTTTCGAAAAATGATTTATAAATCAATAAAGTAGATAAGTATTGGTAAACAAATCATTTTTTACCACTTATTTGATATTTTAATTATGTTTTGATTTAGCGGTCTGAGAGACCGCTCACAGTAGTTATGGGACAATTTTTGTCACAGTAGTTAAGGGTTAATTTAAATTCAGTTTGTCATAAAAAGTTCATTTTTGGGGCAGGTGTGGTGGCCGACGTTGCTGTCTGAATAAATGTAAAATAGTGGGGAGCAAAAATTTTAGTCTGGTTAGTATCTTTTCAACTGAAATTTCATACCCTGCACTAATAACTCTATCTGAGAGAAAAAGAAAAGGCATGTTTACAAACAAACACTTCCATCAACCAATCTACCCTACCCAGTAATGAATTCAGACATTTTTCTCCGGGAGGAATTTCTGCGGCTCTGGGGGGGGGGGGATGTTTTAGACTTCCAGGGGAGAAATTGCACATTTGTCCATTAAAAAGCATACAATCTCAAACGTTCTGTGGGGATGTCCCCCCGGGCCTCCCCCGGAATTCAAAACTGACCGTACCACTACATTTTTGTCTTAGCGATCATTGCAGGAATCGCCGTGGCAACGACGTAGGCCAATCATATCATAGACATGAAGAGAGCGTGGATTGGCGCCGGTGGGAGTTAAACCTGGGATCTCATTATCAGTAGGCAAGAACGTTAGTGTCGAGCAAAAGGCCAAGCCAGTTACTCTAATCTATTAAAACGTTTTATACTGATTGTTGTACCTCAACATTTATACATCTTGATTTCCTTCTTTTTCCATAGCCTTTGCACCATGAGTTCCTTTGAAACTCAAGTCCTTCACTTTTTAAGTATTTTTCTCCATGGTTTTCCATTCTCTTTTGGGAAAATGATTCGCTCCTTTCCACAACTCATTGGAGTTGCGTTTATTCCACACTTCGTGTCCTGGCTTCCCATCCTTGGCGGAACAGCGCACACTTGTTGTTTTCCCCATTGCCAGAAGTATGGTCTCTTGGCACGCTTCCGGTTGCCGTTTTTCTCGTTTGTCTCTGGCAACCCTTCCGCACATACCGTTCCTCGAGCCTCGATTGCCTGCTGAGTGAGTACTTGACTGGACACGGAGGAAGATGTAGATAATATGGGATCTACTGACCGATCTGCCGTAAGGCCCTCGTGGGGCTGATATAGCGCCTAGAATATATAGTGTAGAAATCGGCTATCCCTGTAATACTTAGAAAAGCGCTAAAATATTGTATCCCTTATATGTGCATTGTGCAATGATACTGCTGCAATATGCTAATCGCAGCGACATCTGCAGGATATTTTCTACAACTGCAAGAAATTGCTAGTCTATACAATGTAATACTAGTAATACGAAAATCCCGCAGATGTCGCTGCAATCGACACTTTAAATTTTAGCAGTATCGTTGCACATTTAAGGGATACAAATTTTTAGCACTGTTTGGATAGCATATTTCTACACTAGGTATTCTAGGCGATCCACATTAATTTGACCAACAATGACGATGACGTCAGTTGACTTTCCTTTCCTAAATCACCCGGCTAACTAGGGGCTATACATGTATAACTTATCAACTTTTTGGTAATTTTAGACCCCTACCCCCTTACGATATCACACGTTCAGGGGCCTCGCTAATGAGGAAACCTCCCCCTACCCCCTTACGATATCATACGTTCAGGGCCTCACTAAGGGGGGAGCCTCTCTCCCAAACGTTTGCGAATGCTGTTAGACTTGGCAAATTTACAAACTTAGTTTCCAAATTTGTTTAAATCTTTAATAAAAACTATACAACATTTTCTATTTCTGATAGATTTGGCAAAAGTTACAAATCTAATTATGAATATTATTAAACTTTTTACAAATAAGAACTATATTATATTTTTTAATTGTGGTAACATGGCACAATTATAAAACTAGTTGACAAATACTGAAATTTGACTTGGCAATTTAAGGTCCTCTCCTCCCCGAAGAAAAAGTTTTAGCGGTGGCCCTGCATACGTTATCATTCCTCGAACCCTCCTCCTCCCTCCGCCCTAATGATATCGTTATCAATGTCTAACAATTCTTTCGATTGTTGCAATTTTCTTCTTTTATTTGCAGTGACATACAAATATGGTTATACATTTATTATTTGCATACTTTATTGATTCAAATGAAGAGAAGTCAAACAAAAATCACTATTATATATGAAATAATTTTATATCAAAGAAAACTTAAAAAAGAAATAGTAGCTAGTTAAAAGTATTTAATAATACATTTTTGTTACATAATGCATTCAACAGCTTTCTTCCTTCTTGCACCTGCCACCGCAAAAGGTGAGGGAAGGCAGAAAGAGTTCAAAACAGGTGCACAACATTCTTTTCATTTCTGGTAAACACAGGTATCATTTCAAACATACTTCGTACCTGGTTTCTCGAACAGTGGATTATATATGCACTAGCAAGAAAGACCAAGCTAACCTCGGTCAAAATTAGCTTTGTGTTTATCTCGATATATTATTCCCACTAAATCATTCTTGCTGTTTTAGATACAATTAGCTTGACCCTGAGACATAGTGACCCAAAATGACCCACTAATCGAATTTTTTCGAACATGCGACCTAACACAATGCTCTTCTCCAGCCTGAAAACGATGGAATACAAAATTTAGTGAAAATCGTTAGTCGTTTTCTAGATAAAATAAGCTTGACCCACGTTGATTCAGAAAACCACTAACCGAAATTTATCGAATATGTGAGCTATTTGAATGGTCTTTTTGTACTGTGAAACGGTATAACCAAAAAAATTGTCAAAATTGTTTGAACACTTATGAGATGCCGTTAGCTTGACCCTGACCCATTATTACCAAAATGACCCAGTAATAGAATTTTCTTGAGCATGCGACCCAGCCCAATGGTTTTATCTTGTCCAGAAACAGTGTAGTACAAAGTTTTGTCAAAATCTTGTGAGCCGTTTTTTAGATAAACTTAGCTTGATCCTGATCCATTAGGACCCAAAATGACCCATTGATTGAATTTTCTTGAACATGCGACCCTGCTCAATGGTCTTATCATGCCCGGAAACTGTATTATGCAAAATTTTGTCAAAATGTTTTGAAGCGCTTTTTAAATACAATTAGCTTGACACTGACCCATTGTGACCCAAAATGACCCACTAATCGAATTTTCTTGAACATGCGACCTAGCACAATGGTCTTCTCGAGCCAAAAACAATCGAATACAAAATTTAGTCAAAATCGTTTAAGCCGTTGTTTAGATACAATTAGCTGGATCCTGACCCATTGTGACCCGAAATGACCCACTAATCAAATTTTCTCGAACATGTGACTTAGCCTAATTCTCTTCTCATGCCCAGAAACGGTATAATAAAAAATTTGGTCAAAATGTTTTGAGCATGTTTTTTAGATTCAATTAGCTTGACCCTGGCCCACTGTGACCCAAAATTACGCACTAATTGAATTTTTTCGAACATGTGACTTAGCCCAATGTTTATCTCATGACCAGAAACGGCCGTATATTAAAACATTTTGTGAAAATGTCTTGTACCGTTTTTTAGATATAATTAGCTTGACCCTGACTCATAATGACCCACTAATCGAATTTTCTTGAACACGTTACCCATCCCAATGGTCTTTTCGTGCCCGAAAATGGTTAGATACAAAATTTAGTCAAAATCGATTGAGACGTTCTCTAGATATAATTAGCTTGACCCTGACCCATTATGACCCACTAATCGAATTTTCTTGAACACGTTACCCATCCCAATGGTCTTTTCGTGCCCGAAAACAGTAGGGTTCAAAACTTCGTCAAAATCGTTAGAGCCGTTATCTAGATAAACTTAGCTTGACCCACGGTGACCCATTATGACCCACTAATCGAATTTTCTTGAACACGTTACCCATCCCAATGGTCTTTTCGTGCCCGAAAACAGTAGGGTTCAAAACTTCGTCAAAATCGTTAGAGCCGTTATCTAGATAAACTTAGCTTGACCCACGGTGACCCAAAAATGACCCACTAATCGAATTTTCTCGAACATGTGACCCCTCCCAATGGTCTTTTCGTTCCCGAAAATGGTTAGATTTAAAATTTAATCAAAATCAATTGAGCCGTTCTTTAGATATAATTAGCTTGACCCTGACCCATTATGACCCACTAATCGAATTTTCTCGAACACGAAACCCATCCCATTGTTCTTTACGTGCCCGAAAACGGTAGGGTGCAAAATTTAATCAAAATCGTTTGAGCCATTTTCAAGATAAAATTTACACACACACACACACAATTTTTGCTCGTATTATAGTATAAGATACACATAGGACAAAAGAATAGTCATGCCAAACGTTGAGGTATTCCATATATCGGAATTAAATAATTTTATAATCATTTAATGATTTAAATAATAACTTTGTATTTTCATAAAAATAGGTAAAAGGCTAAAAAAGATTGCAGACTTTTTTGATGTAAAGAACAAGTTACAAATAAAAAGAGAAAATTTTGGGGTAAAGAACAAGTTACAAATAAAAAGAGAAAATATTGGGGTAAAGAACAAATTACAAATAAAAAGAAAAAATTTTGGGGTAAAGAGCAAATTACAAATAATAAGATAACATTTTGGTTCGATAAAAAATGATAAGGATATCAAAAGACAACCCCCTCTCCCCAAGAGGTATCCTGCGCCAGACCCCCCCCCCTTCCCCCAAAGTGATAATATTATATATGCACAGCCCCCTATTACCCAGCAGCTGAAGTGTGAAAATAAACTTCTCGCTTCAGGAAAATGTCGTGCGTGCACATTGCATGTATTTTTAATTTGCTCAGAAGTCAGAGTTATTATTTTTTTTTTTGCATAGTTTCGAATTTCATGTGACATTTGCGTTTTCTGTTATATTAGCCGCCCTTGGCGACCAGTTTGGTCTCCCTTAAAATATATGTTTGGGAAAGCATGGTAAGCATTGTATCATGTTACTTTTATTCATAATTTAATTTACTTGGACTCATTTAAATATAATTAATTTAATTCCTTAAGCTAATATTAGTTTTTGTTGCATTAAAATATCTCAATTTGTTGATTCTGTGTAAGCAAATAAACCCTATTGGTTTACAATGGAAGTCTACGGGAATTTGGCAAAATATTAGAGATATCGCGAAGTTGGGGTCACTTTTGGCGACTAATTTTGGTCTTCAAATTTGGCGATATATCGCCAAGTTGGCAAAAAACTTGGCAGCATTTGGCGACAGAACAGGATCCCCCGAAATGGCCGCTTGGCATATAAAAAATGAAGCGGTCACTCCGGAACTGTTGATGACAGTCAAATGCTTTGCGCTTTTATTATATAGATGACAAGGTAAAAATTATACGAATTCGAATATCTAAAACTTTCAAACGCATTTACAATAAAAAATTATTTCAATGGCACTTTGAGTTTGAGTTCTCGAGATCTTTGCTACAGCGAAGGGCCGGCACTATCTCTAAAAAAGAAAAGATGAGGGAGGAATATATAGTAGGCAGTATAACATTCATGAGAGAAGGACACAGCAAAGAGTTCGTAAGTAGTAAGTTCGAGTGAATGATGCTAAACAAAGTAAACAGTCAGTGAAGCAAGGCAAGGTGACATGGCAAGGGCACATGGGTGAAATCAGGTAGAGAGTTAGGTGCAGTGGAAGGTGAATTTGGATAAAGCATGTGCATTGCGGCAAGAGTTCATAGCCAAGTTGATAAGGTTGTTATACGAGGTGTCTGGAGGGGCTTTTAGAGTAGTAAACAAGTTTGATCTTGGGAGATGATACTGTTAAGATAATAACTGAATCACAGGCCGATTATTATAAGCATAAGTAAAGTTTTAATTAAGATTAGCTAAATCACGCACATGGCGGTACTACGAAATGACATATCACATTTCACAACATCGCATAAGCGTTGTCAAACTGTGTACACTAATACAAAAATACAGTTACGGTTACATGTATACAGTACGGTTACAACATACACCAAGGAGTAAGTGTGATTACTTTCAACACCCTCCCTTAATCACACATTATTTTACATTTATGCCTTAAATCATATAATCTAGGTTTAGGTAGACATTTTGTGAACATATCAGCTAACTGATGTTCAGTAGCAACATACTCAAGATTTATGTTATACAAATTTATAATATCCCTAACATACTTCAACTTAATACCTAAGTGCTTCAGTCTAGCACAATTGTTTTCATTTAATATTGCCTTAATGGCTGATTGATTATCTTTGAAAATATAAATATTAATGTTTTCACTCCCCAAGATTTCTGTAGCTACATTGTAAAGAACAATTAAATCCGGAACAGCTTTTGCTAAAGCTAAAATCTCAGCCTCGGTAGAGAACAGAGCAATGGATGTTTGTTTCTTTACAGACTAGGTATCTGGACAATCATTAAAGAAAATAATATACCCTGAAATAGACTTTCTATCATGTGCATCAGCCCCTCAATCTGCATTAACAGGAATATTAATCGCAATACTGTCACTATTGGATTTACAATACATCAATTTGAATTCAGATGTCCCTTTTAAATACCGAAGTACTCTTTTTAAACCAGCCCAAGCAATATCAGTTGGCTGCTCTTGAACTTGACTAAGGCAGTTGACAGAGTAAAGAATATCAGGACGAGTCATCATAGATAAGTAGAGCAGAGCCCCTACAAGCTCACGGTAAAGACCATAAAAACTTTTTCCTTTCACAAAATCTGACGAAGTTGACTTTGGTACAAGAGGAGTGTCTGATGGTTTACACTCTGCCATTTTTAAACTTATTTGGAATTTTATCAACATAGGCCTTTTGACCTAAAGAAAGTTGATTTTGGGAATATTCTATACGTATTCTTAAACATTCTTCAGCAATTTCAGCTTTGGACATCTCAAACTCATTTCTAAGTACACTGTTAAAAATATCGTGAAAAATTACCTCTGTTTTTAAAGGCTATCTATTTTCTGACCAATGAGAACGATCCATAGTCGTTTATGTAGCGTCCTCATTAGTCAGAAAATAGATAGCCTTTATAAACAGAGGTAATTTTTCACGATATTTTTAACGGTGTAGTTGAATCACAACTTTAAACTCTGAATCATCAGATCCAGCAATCAACAGATCATCCACATACAATACGATGAAGATTTCATTCTGTTCAGATCTTCTTACAAAAACACACGCTTCACTATTTAGCTGCTGGACGTTTAAATGAAGAATGAAATCTGTGAAACGTTTGAACCACTGTCTGGATGCTTGTTTGAGCCCATAGAGACTCTTAAGCAGCTTGCACACACGGCCACTATTATCATTGTAACCCATGGGTTGCTCCATGAAGATTATTTCATTGAGTTCACCATTCAGAAAAGCCGTTTTGACATCTAATGCATAGACTTTGAGATTTTTTTTGACAATGATGGCAAGCTGAAGTCTAAGTGATGACATACTGATAACAGGAGCATAGGTCTTAAAATAATCAATTCCTGGCTTCTGTTCGAAACCACGAGCAACCAGTCTGGCTTTGTAAACATTGTTTCTTTTGATACGTAACACCCATTTACAGGACACTGTCTTTTCTTCCTTTGGCAATTCAACTAGCTCCCATACTTTATTTTTATTCAGAATTTCTTCATTCATAGCTCTCTTCCATGGGACTTGCTCTTCTTCGGGTAATTTTTCTACATCATCAAATGATATAGAATCAACAGAAGTCACATTAGCTTCATATATAATAATCGTCTCGTCTGACAGGTAATTTCGCATTTCTCCTAGGTCTGACATTCTCTTTAGGACTTGTACTTTCCACATCACCTGAATCAGGGATCACTTCTTCATTAGCAGGATCTTCAACTTCTATGGAATCATCCTGGATCAAGTTCATTAAGCATTTCTTTTCTTCATTGAATTTTACATTGCGAGAAATCACAACATGTTTTGTGACTGGATCTAACAGACGGTATCCCATAGTTGAGTATCCTATGAAAATCATCTTTTTGGATTTTGGATCAAGCTTCTTTCTTAAATTATCTGATTCTCATATATGCGTCACAACCGAATGCTTTGAAAATGCTGAGATCAGGTGGATTACCATATTTAAACTTAAATGGCACATTTCCAACATGTTTGATTTGGAATTCGATTTTTGAGGTATGCAGCTGTCTGCACTGCATAGCCCCAACAAGCTTTAGGCAACTTGGATTCGAATATCAGGGCACGAGCTTTCCCTAAGAGATATCTGTTTGTCCTCTCGGCAACACCATTTAGAGGAGCTGAATACGGTGCAGCTAGATCAATCAAGACTTTTCTTACAGTGACGGGCTAGTTCACCTGACACATACTCTTTTGCATTGTCACACTTAATTTTGTAGAGCTCAGGGTTTTGCTTGATGAACAGTTTAAAAACATCAACAATATCACTTTTGTGTTTTAGAAGATGTACTTCAATAAACCTTGAATGGTCGTCTATGAGGGTAACAAAATATCTTTCACCCTCCCTGGTAGGTGGATCAATAGGGCCGCATATGTCACTGTGAATCATTTTCATTGCCACATGCTCTCGACTTTTAGGACTCTTGCTCACTGGAGTGTTAGAATGTTTTGCAGTAACACACTCTTCACAGAAATTTGATGAAGACTCGGAAATTGGCAAACCCATTTCTTTTAAAACTTTGTTAGATGGATGCTCCATCCGTCTATGCCACAGTTCTGCATTATGATTCGCAAGATATGTTGAAGCTTTAACAGGTTGAAATTCACTTATGTGCTGTCCCTTCTCATTAAGATTGCAATTTCAAACTTCTCATTGCCTTTCTTAATAACAGCTAGGTTATGCTCGAAAGTTACACTGTACCCTGCTTTTTGAATGTTTTTAACTGATATTAATTCCCCATTCAGCTCAGGAACAAATAACACATCTGTTAAAATTATTTTCCTACCATGTAATGATCCAGGTATGTTGCCGATACCTTCTATCTTCAAAACATCATTTTTGGAGGCACAAGTGACAGTCCCAGAAAGCTGTTTCATTTCTCCAAACCACTCACTTTTGCTGCACATGTGTGTGGATGCTCCAGAATCCAGTAGAAAATCTTCGACAGGCTCACCTGCCATGAATGCTACTGCCGCTGATTCTCTGGAATCTGCTTTTAGACGAACTCTACAGTCCCTTTTGCAGTGTCCAGGGCGTCCACATTGAAAGCAGACTGTTTTCTTTTTACAAAACCTGGCAATGTGGCCTTTGGTTTTTCATTTATTACAAATGATATCACGCTTAACTGCGCTAAAAGCTATATTGTCATTTGAAACAGGGGCACGAACATTATCGGGATTTCTTTCAAATTTTAATACCTCAGCATTCAAAAGTCTCTGCATAACAAAATCCAAAGTCAGAGTTTCATTTGGCTGGTTTTCAATCGTAGCTTCAACCACATCATATTCTGCAGGTAGAGACATTATCAAATAAATAACAACGTCCATGTCTTTTACTTCTGCACCTGAAAGTCTTAATTCATTCACGATGGCCAACAGTTCATTAATATGTTGCTGCATGCTGCATTCCCGACGTTTCTGCAAAGTCGCGGGGTTTTTTCGCACCAAAATTTGACTCACTGCACTGGTTTTCGAGTATTTATTTCTCAGATTAGTCCATATTTGACACGCAGTTGTTTCCGTAGCCAAAGTCGCTAACACCGTGTCATCCAAAAGGGTCAGCAGTAAAGCATATGCTTTCTTTGATTCCTTAACTTCCGCTTCTTTAGCTGGATCACATTCCTCATTTAAATATTTATCAAGATCCTTAGCTGCAAAGACAGCTTCAACACGTCGCTTCCACAGCACAAAACTTTTACCGCTAAACGATTCAACACAGTACTTGATATTTTCATCACGTGCCGCCATTTCAACTTTCAAATCCGCGTGATTCAGTTCAAAGCAACAAAACAGTTCACTTTCATATAATCTTAAAATACTTTTACTTCTAGTACAGCGCCTAGAATACCTAGTGTGGAAATATGCTATCCAAACAGTGCTAAAAATTTGTATCCCTTAAATATGCGACGATACTGGTAAAATTTCAAGTGTCGATCGCAGCGACATCTGCGGGATTTTCGTATTACTAGTATTACATTGTATAGACTAGTAATTTCTTGCAGTTGTAGAAAATATCCTGCAGATGTCGCTACGATCTGCATATTGCAGCAGTATCATTGCACATTCAAGGGATACAATATTTTAGCGCTTTTTTAAGTATTACAGGGATAGCCGATTTCCACACTATATATTCTACGCGCTATATTTCTAGCGTGTTCAGTTTCGGAACCACGCTCTGTTGTTAAGATAATAACTCAATCAGAGGCCGATTATTATAAGCATAAGTAAAGTTTTAATTAAGATTAGCTAAATCACGCACATGGCGGTACTACGACATGACCGGACATGACATAGTTTCAATTTGTGTAGAATTTGGTTGCAAGGAATCGTCCTAGTTCTCCATCTAGCAATTGGCGATTTAAGCGCTCTAATACGCCATCTGGTGGAGAAAAGATATAACTTCTCACTTCAGGATAGTCCCACGCAAGCGCATTGCGTTACATGTATTTTAAATTTGTTCAGAATGATTATTCTTTTGCACAATTTCTGATTTCCTGTGACATTTGTGTTCTGTCTTGTATGACAAGGTAAAAGTTATCCGAATTTGAATATCTAAGACTTTCAAATGCATTTACAATAAAGATTTATTTCTATGGCACTTTAGCATTAGTTAAAGGGAAATTAAAGGGACAATCTTCCTGTACCGAGAGCAGCGAGCAGCGCCTCTATAGGCCGTTTTAATTCGCAATAGCGACATCAATATGCCTGCCTGGAATCCATTTTCTGAGAGATTAGATGCTGATGTCTAAACTGTTATAACATGAAGAATAATCACTGTTAAGCTAATCATACTCGGCTTCAATTCTGGAGTTGATTTTGAAACGATGTTTCAGGTCTTCAGAGCTTATAGAGTTGTCATGGAGGGTGGAAGAACCATGTTTTTCACAATAATCTGCATTTTCATTTGGTGAGATACCGCGGTGTGCAGGACACCAGATAAGGAGAAGAGATTTGGTTTTGGAGATAACGTCTGAAATTTTGTTATTGATGGAGTGAATGGTGTGTTGAGATTTGCTGTTGATGTGTTTAAACGAACAATTTTCCTGTACTGACGGCTGCGATCTGCGCCTCTATAAACCGTATTAAGTCCCAATATTTCAACGTGTCGATATATTTCGTATTTTTTATTCAAAATATGTTCCTTTTTCACTTCTAAAATTCATTTAATTTTCTCAATAATCTTCAAACTTTCTGGGGGAAAACCCGGTTCTATGATTTTACTTCTCTGATAAAGGAAGGTACTAGGTGCAGCATGCAGTATGCCGCTAAAACCTAAAAACACTTTGTAATATTAAGGCAGTTATCGCCCAAATTTAAATGCCCTTATTCGGCACAAATAAAACAAGCACGTAGAACAGTGAATAGAGCAGCTCACATCACGTGACTTTTACCGGAGAACAATGAAGAAAGCTGTAGGTCACACAAATAGAAAATTCATTGATAAAGGTAGCGATAGTTGTCCTACAGCAGCAGCAAAAACCTGTTCGTGACGTCACCTTGCACAGCTTTTTAATCGAAATTTTATTCATACCTAAGATCAACATGCGGATAATGAATAACAATTTGCAACGGTAAAAGCAAAAGCAAAGTAATGTACAGTAAAGCTAATGTACAGGCGTGTCAAAGCATGTGGTTGTGTTTGGGCCAAATGTAACGGATTGAAGGGTTACATTTTCGGCGTCATGCCCCGATACCATACTTCATCTCTATTATTTCTCTTTACTCTGTGAGGTGCAGCACTAAACCGATTTCATTCGATTACAAAACATGTATATCGACTAAAAAGTATTTTCTGTTGATACCACCGACTTCTCAGCTGACCATGAATGAGGGATATTATCAAAATAATATATGTGAGTAAGATTTAAATTTGTGTTGAAAGTCGTCTGTTTATCGAAAATGACTGCGTTGAGTTATTGTTTTGGTGAAATGTAAACTGTCATTTTCCTGTGTTGGTGCAGTAGTAAATTATATACTTTGTCAGTGAAAACTATCCTTCTAACCACAATACCCCTATCAAATGTAAATCCCAGCGACTACGTATCAAATGTTTTGTGCGCATTATTTTGAAAACCATTGTTTTAAGAATCTTGCTATTTCAATATAAAACTGTCTAGGAGTATTTCCGTGATATAACAGGAATAAAGGTATTCATATAATTATGATTCATTTGACAATTGCAATTTATTTTTTATGAAATATTCAAGCAAAAAATATTTTGAATTGTAACTCTCTTTATTTTTGGCGATTCAAAACTACAAAATTTATCTGCAAACCGAAATTGTTACACTGATATCGTCGTCGTCTGCTACAATTATATTCGCAAAAAACTAGCGAAGTTATGACACATAATTCTGTAAAAAATCTATAATTGTATCTGTAAAAAGTTTAGCTTTAATTTTATTTCTACAAAATTATATTTATCATAATCTTAAATATTTCTAATTTTCCATGTATTTTAGGCTAAAAATGTTGTCTGTTAAACAAACTTCTCCTACTTATACTTAATTATTTTTAACACATTAATACTGATTAGTAAAGATATCCTAAGAATTGTGATTTTTCCAGCTGAGGGAAAAATTGTTTATGCTGAGTTTCAAACCCTAGAACTTAAGCTGCCAACGCTCTTACAATTGAACTGAGTCAATTGGACAAATATGCCAGATACATTTCACTCAGACACATTTTGCTCAGACGCACACACTCATTTGGAAAAATTACAACTCTTGTAATTTCTTTACCAATCAGTTTGTGTTAAAAATAATTAAGCGTAATTACACATTTGATGTTTATAGGAGTCCCATTATTTGCAGTTTATTCTTTTGAATTGTTTCAAATAACAGACCTGATGTCGTTGCCAAAATGTTGTCTGAATAAAACGTGTCTGCTGGATTTTTCCAGGATAGCTTAGTTGGAAGAGCATTGTCACCTTAACCCTTTAAGGGGCATTAAAATTATATTCATAAAAAGATTAAATAATTGCCTGACACTAGAATTTACAAAATATTTTTTTAGAAAATAAAAACCTGCTTTTCTGCATTTTCATTATAAAGCAAAATTTTATTATAATATTCTTGGTGCCGTTTGTCAGTTTTTGAATTAAAATTAGGTGGTCACGCTGTGTGACCACTGCCCTTGATAGTGTTAAGTCAAGGCTCTGTATTTCATCCCCAGTGTGAACATTTTTTCACTGATTTGGAAAAATTACAACTCTTATGATTTACCTACTTAGTTTGAAAATATATTTAAACACAAATTTATCATACTGGCAGTTATTGTTCAGGATTGTAATTCTGAAACAAACCTAATAAATTCACTAGTAGCAGTATTTTTTTTTTTTCGCAAAATTGTATAAATAAACTTTATTTTAAAGTTAAATGTGTTTTATATATTTATATTTTTTAAAGAATTATATTCAAAATTATTTGTGGTATAGTTATTATAATGTGAAATCTAAATTATTTTTGCATACTTTTATGATGTATATACAGTAAAGCCCCGATTATCCACGAGTGGATGATCCGCAATGCAATTTATCCGCAACGTGTTTATTTTTTTTTTTTTTTTTTTTTATTCAGGAAAAATACAATAAGCCCTACTAATAAATATAAACAGAAAAATTCATGCATTCGAAAGTAATAGAAGAATATTTCTAGATTTGGTTGCCATATTTGAAATATCAGATATAAAATCTTGATGTCTTTTCTTGATTTTATTAACTAAACATAAACACAGCAATTAAATAAGACTATTATGATAAATTCCAGGAGAACATATCAAGAATAGTCTCATTTTCGAGATAAAAATTATTCCATACTAAAAGAAAAACAATAGTTAACATTTTAGAATAAAGAAAAAATGTTTCCAAAGCAGGAAGCAAAAACAAATGATTGATTTTTTTAAAAAAAAAAGGTGTAAAACAGCTCTTTTTGTGCAGTGTGTACGGCATTGTTTCTTATTTATTATTCTTTATTTTAGTGATTTAGACGTAAAGTGAAGGTTCCTGCTTTACAGTGCATATGTGTGTATTTTAAACATTTTATTATGTTTTTTGTACACTAAAACATAGTTTTTATGTTGAATTTTCTTTTCTTTTCGTGTTTGCACCCCATTTTCAGTCTTTTTCGGGTTATCTGCGGTGGCCTTGCCACCCAATTCTGCGGATAATCGGGGCTGTACTGTATATGTATATATATCATCCTGTGAAGAAATTCACTTTATAATGATAAATAGTATAATTTATGTCTGAACCATTTCATTTCAGTAAAATAATTTTGGCACAGATGTCATATTCCCCCCATATTGGCATGATTTTTTTCTGACGCCAATCTCATATGTGCAATGTATACTTAACCGGCGCCAAAGTGTCGTTATTTTGTTTGATATGGTAACCCGGATGTTGTTGTTTATGCTGTTGATGTTTTTGCCAAATCGGCGTCGGAAAAAAATCGTGCCAATATGGGGCGAATATGACATCTGTGCCATAATTTTATTAGGTAATACAATCAGAGTATAAATGTAAGCTGAAACTTAGTTATTTTTGATTTAATGTCATTAAATGAATTTGGTAAAAAGGTCGTCATCTCCACTGATATCTGCACAATCTTGAATTTGTCCAGGAATAAATGAAATCCTTAATTCATGATAAAGCAGGAATTCAGTCATATTAACCAGAATTACATTTTAAAATGTGTATAAAATTTTATAAAAAGCAAAAACTCCTGAATATTTGTACATTTAAACTGAAAGTTTCTTTGTTTACGCCTGCAATGATGTGTGGATTTTAGGCGTTTGCGGATTTGAGAGAGTCTATTGTAATTGATTAATTATTTGTCATTAGTCCCACCCACTAGAGTCCTATATGCAGATCAAGTTGTACCTGTACCAAACCCAAAAATTCTTTTTAAAGCTAATCCAGAACCAACAACAACAAAAATTTGGTCAGCCTAAACCAAACATGACATACGTCAGCCTGGGATCCAACACAGTGAAAGAAAATTAACCTAATTTTTAATATAAATATAATTCTGGAAAAGTAGTTTACAATTATATCTCTAATATCAATTTTATCTTTTTTTATATAAAAATGAGTATATAAGATTGATCAATTTAAAAGAGTGCCTGTTGGTTTTTCTTATTACCCTTAAATTTGACGGATGTAGCAACTATTGTAACACTGGGGTATAATTGTTTGGGCCTTGTTTAAGTGTGGGAGACAATTTTCAACACTGTTGGACTGTTACAACTTTATTTGTGAGGTAAAACAGAAATGGAGACATACAATGTTACTTAACCCTGTGATAATTTTATTTTTGAAAAACATAATTTAATTAAAATTTTTTACATTATCATTCCTTACAGCAAGTGTTGAAAATGTTCGGCACCATTCTGAATGCATATATTCACACATCGAATCAAGTTTTTTGACACACTTTGCAACATTCAGCGTTCGAAATCCTTGGTGGTCCACTGGTCCGAGACCACTAAAAATTCAATCGGACCACTAATTTAAAAATGTTAGTGGTCCGCAGGACCAGTAACTTTTTTCTTCTCTGACAAACTTTTCCGTAACTTTTAGCTTCTCTGACAGGTAAACATAAATTTTCCCACCCCTAAGAAAACCGCAACCAAACACAAACCACAGAATTTTATTTTATTTTAAAAAATAAATAAAAAATTGCATTAAAGCTTAGTTAGTTGAAATAAATAATCGGAAATAAAATACATAATTAATAATTTTAAAGTTTTTGTTTATGTGCTGTTTATTTAATTTTTAGCAAATTATAATTTTGCATTATTTTATTCTGAAAATTTTGGATAACCGAAAAGAAGTTTGATTTATATTCTAGGAGGAAGGGGGGGGGGTCACTCAAAGGGTTAAGAGATTGCTTCATTATGATTTGTTTTAATTCATCTATGTTTGCAGGACTTCTCTGGAAAACCCTATCTTTGAGGTAACCCCACATAAATAAAATTTAACGCTGAGGTCTGGTAATCTTGGTGGCCAGAGGGCTATTGAAATCAAAGGATTCCTTAAGCACTTCCATTGTTAGGTTTGATGTGTGCGAAGGGTCTTGCTAAAAACAGCATTAACAGTCATGTATCTCCAGTGAAGCAATAAAAGTTTGAATTATGTCCAGGTACACTTCGAAATTGATGGTTTGGATAAAAAAAATTGGTCATATCACTTTTCACCTTGAGAGCACACACCACATAGGGGAGAGGGGGGCACATGTGAACAGTACATATTTTCACTCAGTTAATTTCAAATAAAAAAATTTTAAAAAATACCAATAGATGGTAGTACTGGTACCATCTTTTGGCTGAATTTTCCAAACAATAAGCCATTTTGATTTCTGGTAGTTGTAATTTGTTTCTTTTAGAAGGTGTGAAGTAAAAAAGTTTCCTAAGTTATTGAAGTAAAAATTCATTCAAAACATTTTTAAAGTAGAATATCAGCATTGCATTTTATAGTGACATTAATTAGGTAAGTCTACAAAAAGATTTGTTTCCTTATTTCAATTAAAAATATCTTTTTTTTATAAGTTAGGATGACGTTGGTAGATGAGGTACTTGTGAACAGAACATATGGGGGCAGATGTGAACAGTTCACAAGTGTATTTTTTAAGTCCTTTTATAAAAACTGCAATAAAAGCTAATTAGATACCCTCTTTCTAGTTGTGTGAATAAATCAATAAATGTTTCAACATAGATACAAGAAATTATTCGTAAAATTGTACACTAATATACCTACTCCTTTTAAGTCTGTGAGTGCATTTTTTTTTTTTTTTTTTTTTAGTTTAAAATTTAATTACCCTTGTCAAACATTGAGCTATAAATTCAATGTTTTTAGGATTGCTTCTCGGTTTTAATTTACTAGAAGTTAAATAACAATTAAAAGTCACTCAAAAGGAGTAGGTATATTAGTGTACAATTTTACGAATAATTTCTTGTATCTATGTTGAAACATTTATTGATTTATTCACACAACTAGAAAGAGGGCATCTAATTAGTTTTTATCGCAGTTTTTATTCACAAAAAATTATTTTTGTGTTATCTATGCATGTGTTCACATGCGCTCCAGGTATGTTCTCAACTACTCCTCCACCGGGGCACATGTGAACAAATTTAGACAATTTTTAGAATGATGATATAAGTTAGAAATTCTTGATAAATGCATCCAAAAGTTTCACCAAAAGAACAAACGAATTGTAAATATTCATATAAATTAATTTTTCGTTCAATAACTCATAACAATTTTGAGAAATAGTCAAAAATGTAAAAATTGTTCACATGTGCCCTCCTCTCCCCTACCAATCTTTTGGCTGTGTAAAGACGATTCCCTTAGCTCGTGGGGATTCTCTTGACGCCATAGGCGGAAATTTTGGCTATTTACATAGCCATTAAGGTGGAACCAAGCTTCACCTGAAAAGTAAACATCATTAAGCTT